>CM035429.1:74964239-75066739 GCA_020310875.1 Ceratopteris richardii
ACATTTTCCTTAAAGAGATTCATGGTGTAATCTTGAATATTGAGGAAAATGATTGACAAATCAAATACGTTATAATGTGTTAGAGAGTCGTTTTGTTTTCATTATGTTTCTTTGACTTACGTTTAATAAATATTATTTATTATGAAATTTGTCTTTTGTTATTTATTATTTTAAAGAATTTGGCACAATGGGTCTTTACAGGAAGTTGGATAATTCATCCATCAAGAAGAAAGGATTTCAACCAAAGTTACAAGATTTTCTTAATAAGCGATCAACAGATGCACAAGTTGAAAGTTTTTTAAAGAATCTTGAAGGAGATGTTTCTTATGCACATTAACGATTTAAATGGTGAGGGAGCTATGGGTAGTAGTCATTATATTGACATTGGTAGCTCAATTAGTACAAATGTCAATGCTTATGTGATAGTGGATAATACTAATAATATTTCAAATCAAGAAGCTCAAAGAAAGCATAGAAGATGGAGCATCAATCGAAACTTTTGCATCCTTGGGCTTATCTATGCAAATAGATATTAAATGAGGAGAGAATCAAATGCACCTATTGTGAGGAGGCCAAAACGTTGAACCATACACTCAAAATGGCTCTTCAAGTATCATGATACCAGCTTTACATGATCATCCTTCTAGTTCTGATCATAGAGATGTTGAATGTTTTTTGAAAGTGAAAATGCATAGATGCAGAAGGTAAGGCCTCACTTTAACATAGGATTGATGCCATGATTAACTTGGAGTAAACAATAATTGTGACTTGTATAAAAGTTTTTTTTACTTTTGTGCACTTATAGAAATACCTTTACAAAAATACTTTGATCATTGTAAGTTGTGTGAACTGGACACACCTTATGTACCTTTTTTGCAAGGATATGGTGCATATATGAATTCGGTATCAAGTAGAGAGATGCTCTTATCTATTAAAGATCATATAAAAAAATGGTAATGTTTGAAATATGATTGGGCCCTTTTTGTTTTTTGCGAATTGATTGTTTTTCCACGTATAATGGTTGTGCATTGTATTGCACATAGGCAATTACTCATTGCAAAAGATGGATCCATAAATCATCCACATATGTATGCATTTGTTAATAAGGTTGCAAATCAAGAAGTGGCTTTCAAGAGGTCATGTAATGCAAAGGCTTGTATGTATTATGTCCTGTATTCTTCAACAAAGGAGTTCAAAAAAAAAAGTGGTAAAAATATGCAACTATTTATGCAATCAGTTTATGATTTATTTTTGGTTGATATGTTGATGGGGCTTCACAAGTTAAATCTTGAGTCTAAAAAGAAAACCATCAGTGCCTTAATAGATTTCAAGTTTGTAAAGCTTACAAGAAGGTATCTTTGTAGTCTTATTCAAGATTTTGTCATTACTTCACCCCACTTGTCATCATTTTTAAAGATAACGACTTAAAGTATGCTAGTATGTGAGGATGTGGATGGAAAAGGTCATACTCACGTATTAAGGATTAAGCCTAGACCTATTTAACAAAAAAAGAGGCAAAATAAATGAGTGAATTAGAGGAGGAAGAAGAATTGTAACACGATAGATATAAATGCCTTACTAAGTTTTGATGAAAAGATATTGGATCTCTTGAGGAATGCATTTTTATGGATCAAATCTACATGTAGAATATTTTAAATGCACGAGTAAGTGTTTTACTAATATTCCAATATTCAATGCTTCTAAGGTATTCACCCCATCTTCTTATTCAGTGTATGTAATGGAGAGAGAGAGAGAGAATAAAGCTACAATAGTTGGAGCAATTGATAAATTGGCTGAATGTTGATAGCCAACAATTGATATACGCACATGTATCAACAAGGGATAAGATTTTGTTGGTATTTTGCATCGTATTGCAAAAGATAACTTTATGTGTGATGCTTGGGAACTTTGGAGGTCAAATAGATAATGATGGGACATGTTTCCATAAATGATGGCTATCATTGGCTATTCTAGCTAGTACAACAACATGTGAATGTGGTTTCTCATGTCAAAATTTTATTAAAAATACATCAAGGTTCTCATTAGGTTTCAAAACACTAGATGCTCTAATGTTTTTGTCTATAGATGGAAGTAAAAGTTCATCAATAAATTTGATTGGCATGTTTGATATATAGATGAGTTCTAAGAAAATAAGAGCTATGCCATTGACACTAATGAAGAGATATGCAAAGCTTGTGGAGGTTTTGAAGATCTACATTATGCTTTCATGGAATTTTTTTTCTACTAAGAGATTTTGGAGATTGTTGAACAACCAGTTTCCTCAGTTATGTTCCAGATGTCTACAAAACCGAGAAAAGTTCTTACACTCTTGTTTCCACTTGGATATTCCTTTTGGTTCCTTTGGAGAGGAGATTTTTATGTGCCATATGGAAAACATGCAATCAGACTGTTGAATGACCCTTCAAAAGAATTTTTATATACTTGCCTAAATGCCCTCAAGAAACATGGGTTTTTCCTTCTTAAATCTATGTAGTGTGTTTTCAATCTATATTTGTGTCTACATTCATCTCTATTTTCAATCTAAGGAGCTAAGGAGCTCATATGCTATGTAGTCTTAAGGTTGAATCCCAAGAGATTATAGTTGCACTTCCATTTAGGCTGTGAATTTGAAGTTTGTTTAGATTCATTCAAGTAAATATTAAATCGTTCTCGTGTTTTTGTGTTTGCAATCTCAAGAGTTTAGAAGCTCATCTGGTATGCACTCTGGTGGCTCACTACCATGACCTTTTAATTGCACTTTTAGTTTTAGGATTAATTTGGGATTTGTTTGCATTCATTTTGGTATTTGTAAAATCAATCTTGGGTTTTCCTATTTCTCATTCTCAAGAGCTCAGGAGTGCATATGTTATGTAGTCTGGTGGTTGACTACCATATGCTTTTAGTTGTAGCTTCAATTTTAAGGTGAATTTGGGTCTATCTAGACTCTCGAGTCATTATGGTATATATTAAATGATTTTGGTTTTTATCTATTTTCAATATGAAGAGCTCAATAGTTGAATCCTAATGTGTTATATAGTCTAGTGGTTGACTATCATGAGGTTGTAGTCACACCTTCATTTTAAGGGTGCATTTGGGATTTGTGTTGATTCATTGTGGCACATTTTGGGTTTTTTTATTTTCAATTGAGAGCTCAAGGGTTGATATGCTATATAGTTTTGTGGTTGTATATGATTATCTTTTAGTTGCACTTTCATTTTGAGGGTGTTGAACTCATTTTGTTATATCTTAAATCATTCTAGGACTTGTCTATTTTCAAACTCAAGAGATGAGAAGCTAATCAGCTATACAGTCTAGTGGTTGACTACCATGAGCTTATAGTTGCACTTTCGTTTTGAGGTTGAATTCGATGCTTATCTTGATTCATTTTGGTATTACCAAATCAATTCCGGGTTTCTTTGCTTTCAATTTGAGGAGCTTAGGAGTTGATATGCTATATTATCAGTAGTTGACGACCATGAGCTTATAGTTGCACTTTTGTTTAAAGTTTACATTACGGGTTTCTCTAGATTCATTTTTTTATGTAATAAAACATTATGCATGTCTATCTTCAGTCTAAAAAGTTGAGGAGTTGATCTATTATATAGTCGAATGGTTGACTACCATGAGCTTATAACTGCACTTTGATTTTTAGGGTGGGTTTAGGACTGAAGAGCTTATTTGCTATATAGTCAAGTGGTCAACTATGATGAGATTATAGTTGCACTTTCATTTTGTGGGTGCATTTGGGGTTTTTATTGATTCATTGTGGTATATATTAAATAATTGTAGGGTTAGGCTATTTTCAATACAAAGAACTCAAGAGCTGATATGATCAATGGTCATGTGGTTGACTACCATGAGATTATAGTTCCACTTTCATTTTGTTGAGGTCAAGGTTATCTACATTGGTTCTTGTATATTTTAAATCATTCTTAGGTTTCTCTATTTTCAATCTGAGGAGCAGGATGCCAGAACTACCCCTTGCAGATATCTTCTTGGATGCTCTCGTACATACAGTAGTTAAGCATTGCTCAAGTTGTGGACCTTCAAGCTCTTCCTTCCTACCATGGTAAGGGGGGACAATAGTTGTGGATGCCATGTTCATGCCGAGTTCTAGACATCTACCAGATAAGGCAGCAATAATATCATCTACTAGCCGAGCTACACTTCTATCCAAACTGATAAATGCATAGTCATCAACGATTCCACTTCAATTAAGCATGACTCATTCATGTTCCATGAGCCAAACCTAGGAATGAGCTCTCTCTCTCTCTCTCACTCTTTTCTCTCTCTCTCTCTCTGTTTTTTGGAGAGGAGTAATGTCACAAAACGAGAAGAAAGATGTTAGTATCAATAAAATAATGTACATACGTCAAATGTGTTTCATGTCCCTAGGATTCTCAAATGTGTCTATGCACGACCGTGTAATGTGGCCCTATATTAATGCAAAGTTTGGAAATGCATGACTTGAATGGTGCAAAAGACAAGGTTGTGCAAGGAGCACATGGTTTTCACTCGTCGAGGCTTTCAATGTTACTTGAGGATGTTGATGTCGTCTTTGTTGGAGGTATCCATTGGATCTTGAAATGATGTAAGCAATTGATTGTTGAATGACAACTGATCCCTCCTCTTTACAGGAATCCATTTGAGAATGGTCTTTGACTTTGTAGTGATCACCTTTTGGCCTATTTATCCTTGGCTAGTTCCTTACATTTTATATCCCTCATGGATGGTTCTTTGATTTTGTGGGGTCTACTAGTGCTTTTGGCTTCCAAATCTAGACACATGTTACTTGTCTTCTTACTGTTGGAAAAACAATGTTCCTATTGGTCCATTCTATCCAGAGTTTACAGGATGTGTACAAGCTTTTATACTCCCTCAAGCAGACGGCCGAGTAATAGAATGTGTAGTTGTCAAAGTCACATCTTGTACACACTAGAGCCTTGGTGGCGTGGATAGGTCGTTATCCTTCCAAATCTCCCACCAGGAATCGATTCCCATCGCCGACAGCGCGTGGAAAATAGAAGATTTTAGCGTTTGCTTTTGGCTAAAATTGACGGACGAGCGCGAACGCAATCCGTTGTGTTTTCTAGATTCATTGCGATCGTATTGATCGTATGCTTTATTAGAAGCGATCGCAGATCGTCGCTTTATTAGCTTTATTATGAGCTTTTCAAAGTTACACAAAACTATATAAGAAGAGTATTGGCCTCATTATCTTTCATCCTTCACCTAGGATCAACACAAGCTTTCTAGAGCTTGGACCTCAGTAGAGGTGGTGTTTCTTCTAGCACATGGGGCAGCCATGGTGCTAACTTGAAGCATGTTGAGGAGCAGCTATGGAGTTCTTCTTGGTGATTCTTCTTGGAGAAGATGAAGGGTGTGCTCACACTCTAGCTCATGGAGAGGAGGTCATCTCTTGTTCATGGCAAGAAGACTTGATTATTAGCAGCTTGATGGTGAGGATCGCCCATCTACATGATGTATTTGAAGATCATCTTCTACATGAAGATATTAGGTTGAAGATTATCTTCTACAAGAAGATGTCTGGCTACTTCAAAGACATTGGATGGGACCATCTACATGATTTTGAAGATTATCTTCTACAGGAAGATATTAGGTTGAAGATTGTCTTCTACAAGAAGATGTCGGGCTACTTCAAAGACATTAGATGGAGATTAACATAAGATTCACATCTTATGTTAAGTATTCAGGTACATATTCTCTTTATGCACACAGGTACTACTTGAAGTTTATGGAGGCCGTGGCGTTCATATCAGGAGGAGTCCTATTCGGCATAGGTACAAGAGAATCAGTACTTATATGCTTTATGCATATTTTTATGAGGTGTTTGAGAAGGTGTGTTCACATGAGTTTGAGGATTTCCGGCAACAATCTTGTTAGCATTCTATGCTACTTTATAAGTATGTGATCTTTTCACACACGTATCTAACTTAGGGTCTTCCATAGCCTAAGTTTAGATGTAGGTTTGTTGACCATCAGTTTCACACTGATCCTTCCTCATTCAGTCACTCATATTCACTCTTCTATAACCTATAAGGTCACACATCTCATGTATATTCAGATTACTGCCCATACATCTGAATATGTTTGTTACATTGTACATTCACTCATTCATCTATTTCTCATCACATAGAGTGGTTGAGAATTTTACTCCCACATTGTACATTGAACATTGGTATATACGATACTATGAGTAAGCGATGGCTTACGTAACACCTTACACATGACGTCTATTCTTTCTCTATCTTTGTCTCATCATCTGTATGATTAAGTTGTGGTATGTTCATGTTTTGTCAATATGGAAGATTGCTGAAATTAATGTTGTACATGACTGGAACTATGGAACCATGGACCTGTGACATGAGCCTAAGGGCCTACCTCACTTCCAACATTTGGTATCAGAGCACTAAGGTTTTGGTTACAGAACTTTAGATCTTTGGCATCAATGCATTAAGGCTCATTCATAATCCCAGGTTCCTAGACTTCCAGATTTACAACATATGATTTGAAAGCATCTTCTAAGATTTGACATTTGACATACACACTTAATCTAGATGAGTAGAGATTTGAGAATTAGACAATTCAGTTACATGTGTATTCATCAGTGTGGAGTATGAAGTTGATGATCTGTTAGCAGCCGAATATTTTTGGAAGAGTATGCAAATACTTTACAAAAGTATTGTTTGAAGACCCAGACTTGATGAAGAGAAGACTACTTCAAATTCAAGGAAGAACGATGGTTTAGAGAAGATGAAGGAAGCATATCAACATCAAATCACAGGTATCAGTTTCTACTATCAGATTATCATTTGCAGGTCATATCTTAGAAGAGCAGTTATGAAGAGATTTGAAGAAATTCAAGGAGTACTTTTATACACTTTCATTATTAGAAAGTTAAAGGCTACATCAAAACAGGTATCTAGAGGTTTTTCTAGAGAGTTTTGAGAGATCTCTTTCATGGCAAGAAAGTTCATCTAAGAAGACAAATGTGAAGATGGAATGAGTTTTTACAACCAATTTTCTGTTGTAAGTTGGTTGGAAATCAAGGTACAAATGTATCTAGAGAAGGTAACTCTAGAAGGGTAATTCATCATTCAGACAACGATTGGTGAATTTAGTCGTTTCAGACATTTGAAGCAGAATTTTAATTCAGAGATATGAGGAGATGGTAAAACATGTTTCTATATTCACTTCCATTTATATACCATGTTTGTTTTATCTCTTACTCTTAGCACTAGAGGAAGAGAAAATTTCAGTTGAAGAAGTCAAGAGTGTTTGCTACTTCAAGATGAAGAGAACAAAAGGTATGGAAGAGAAGTTTGAAGATGTTGACATCATCAGGTGGAAGAAAGATGCAGAAAAAGAAAGTCCATCATTTCCAAAAGAAAAGTAAGGCTTCCTTTTCTCATATATTTTCCATATACTTTTCCTATTTTATCCTCTACATCCAAAGACAAGTCTACGAGAACATCTTGTTTAAAGAAGAAGCAGTTTCTTGTTTTGCATTACACTTGGTCATGATTTAGTAGATTTGACAAAGAATTGCATTGAGAGAAACAAAAGCACTCATATGTGTATGAGTTATGTTGAAGCTTTTGAGCAGGCAGCTTATATGTTCCCTCAAAGAATTCTTGGAGTGTCAATACAGAGCTACTTGGTATATGACAAGTTGCAGAGAAGTATATTTCTTCTTTATCTAACTCTTGAGGTAAAAGAGTTTTCTGTAGCAGATGTTGGAGACTTGGGTTGAGGTTTTATGTTTGGAAAAGATTACCTCATATTCAGTATTTTCAAAAAACTTCAGAAAATTCAGAATCTTGTTGATGTACCAGTCAGTTGAAGAATCTACTTTTTATGATTGTCTTGATTTTTGGATACATGCTTGTATTCAAAAAGGTGTTCCATTAGATCCTATCACTTGATTGAAAAGTGGAGTTAGCCAAAAGAAAATCAAGCAGGTACTATCACATTTCACCCGGATAAAATATGAAAGTTATGAAGTATCAACTTGCAGCTTTTGGAGTTCTCAAGGTGAGAAGTTTGTCCACTTATGTTTCAAGTAGGAATTGCAGATTCCTTGAAGGATTTGTTTGAAGAAAAGTTTTAAAACTTTGTAAGAAGCATGGACACTTGGAGACATTCAGGTAAACAAATCAAACATTCAGTCTTGAAGGTTTGATAAGAGCAGATTCTACACAGGAGAGATCATTGATCTTGAATAGATCTTGTATGATCTTGAGTATTTATGATTCAGCTGTCTATCCTTTGTTTGTGAAGATTCTTAACATTGGAGAAGTAAGTCAAAGATTCAGATTCTATCAGATTTGTGTTGCAAAGAGATAGAAATACTTGTTATGTGCAGAAGGGTATGAATCCTAAAATGCTTTCAGCAAGGTTTTATCAGCTAACCTTATTCTATAATATGGGAAGCTGAAGACTTACAGTAAAAAGCTATTAGCAACTGCAGTGCTAATAAAAAAAGGGTTCAGAGATTTTGTTTCAGATACAGGTATTGATCACTGAACATCAGATTTATGAAGGAAGACGTTCCACATTTCATAAAGTTTGATATATTTGAAGAATTCTGGATACTAGCGTTAAGTCATCCAGGGGGGTGATGAAACATGAAGACTTATTTTCAAGCCATATGTAAAAGAATGCAGAGTCATACCTACAGGTATTCCTATATTTCCTTTGTCAGGTTCTCTTTATGTTCCAGCTTTGAAAGAAGAAGGAAGAAGAAGAATGTTTGGAGAAAGTTCCTGTTCAGGAGAAGGTTCCAAAGTTCTATTTGAAGAGAAGCTTGATATTTCAGAGAGGTATATTTCAAAAGTGCGCACATATATGTTTATACCAAGTTCTGAAGGAAAGAGGTATGAAGGATTTAAAGGATGAAGACATTATGACATCATAGATTTTTTGACTCATATTGAGTTGAGTACAGTCAGAGATGAACCAGCAGTGTTCATAATACACTAAGTTGTGAGTTGACAGTCACAGGTTCCAGGATTCAGTTCTTGATTTTGTTTAGTGTATTTACATGACACAGCAGAAGTACGTTGAGAAACCTTTTTGGAAGGTAAATGCAAATATGTGGATCCTAGTGTATGTTTTCAGGTTTGTGAAAACAAGAGATAGCAGGTTCAGGAGACAGTTCATGCTATATTTGTTGTCAAGCAGTGATTGCTTGATGAATACACTATTGGATATCTAGTTTGCATATTTTCTCAAGTATTATGGTTCATATTCAACAAATTCAGGTTTTTTGAAGGAAAGTCAAATTCAGTTTTGAAGAAGACTATTTCTGAAGTATCGGGAGTACAAGCTTAAAGCTTGTGATAATTTGCAGTTTGTGACAGATTGCAGATCCAGCCCAGATTGTACCAATATGCCATTTTAGGGGGGATTGTTGGAAAAACAATGTTCCTATTGGTCCATTCTATCCAGAGTTTACAGGATGTGTACAAGCTTTTATACTCCCTCAAGCAGACGGCCGAGTAACAGAATGTGTAGTTGTCAAACTCACATCTTGTACACACTAGAGCCTTGGTGGCGTGGATAGGTCGTTATCCTCCCAAATCTCCCACCAGGGATCGATTCCCATCACCGACAGCGCGTGGAAAATAGAAGATTTTAGCGTTTGCTTTTGGCTAAAATTGACGGACGAGCGCGAACGCAATCCGTTGTGTTTTCTAGATTCATTGCGATCGTATTGATCGTATGCTTTATTAGAAGCGATCGCAGATCGTAGCTTTATTAGCTTTATTATGAGCTTTTCAAAGTTACACAAAACTATATAAGAAGAGTATTGGCCTCATTATCTTTCATCCTTCACCTAGGATCAACACAAGCTTTCTAGAGCTTGGACCTCAGTAGAGGTGGTGTTTCTTCTAGCACATGGGGTAGCCATGGTGCTAACTTGAAGCATGTTGAGGAGCAGCTATGGAGGTTCTTCTTGGTGATTCTTCTTGGAGAAGATGAAGGGTGTGCTCACACTCTAGCTCATGGAGAGGAGGTCATCTCTTGTTCATGGCAAGAAGACTTGATTATTAGCAGCTTGATGGTGAGGATCGCCCATCTACATGATGTATTTGAAGATCATCTTCTACAGGAAGATGTTAGGTTGAAGATTATCTTCTACAAGAAGATGTCTGGCTACTTCAAAGACATTGGATGGGACCATCTACATGATTTTGAAGATTATCTTCTACAGGAAGATATTAGGTTGAAGATTGTCTTCTACAAGAAGATGTCGTGCTACTTCAAAGACATTAGATTAACATAAGATTCACATCTTATGTTAAGTATTCAGGTACATATTCTCTTTATGCACACAGGTACTACTTGAAGTTTATGGAGGCCGTGGCGTTCATATCAGGAGGAGTCCTATTCGGCATAGGTACAAGAGAATCAGTACTTATATGCTTTATGCATATTTTCATGAGGTGTTTGAGAAGGTGTGTTCACATGAGTTTGAGGATTTCCGGCAACAATCTTGTTAGCATTCTATGCTACTTTATAAGTATGTGATCTTTTCACACACGTATCTAACTTAGGGTCTTCCATAGCCTAAGTTTAGATGTAGGTTTGTTGACCATCAGTTTCACACTGATCCTTCCTCATTCAGTCACTCATATTCACTCTTCTATAACCTATAAGGTCACACATCTCATGTATATTCAGATTACTGCCCATACATCTGAATATGTTTGTTACATTGTACATTCACTCATTCATCTATTTCTCATCACATAGAGTGGTTGAGAATTTTACTCCCACATTGTACATTGAACATTGGTATATACGATACTATGAGTAAGCGATGGCTTACGTAACACCTTACACATGACGTCTATTCTTTCTCTATCTTTGTCTCATCATCTGTATGATTAAGTTGTGGTATGTTCATGTTTTGTCAATATGGAAGATTGCTGGAATTAATGTTGTACATGACTGGAACTATGGAACCATGGACCTGTGACATGAGCCTAAGGGCCTACCTCACTTCCAACACTTACTTGTGCAAGAGCGGTGACTTGATCTTCTTTTGACCTCTGTGCTTGGTTCTGACCCTTGCCTCGCCTTGGATTCTTTGTTGAGACTTGTCTCATGAGGGAGAGCATACTAGGTTGTTGTGTATATAAGAGCTTCTTGGGTACCCATATTTGGAATAGTCCTTATTAAACTGAAGCTAATTTCTTAGGCACCCAAACTTGTCGGATAACTAGCGGTTGAGCTTTTCCTAGTTTCTTCATTCATCTTCTGGTCTGGTTGGCTTGCTTGGATGGGAATTGTGGGGACAAGGCCGGTGGTTGTCCTCCTTTTTGTACCCAGATCTGCTTCATGCCCGGAACTGCTTTCTTGTTGAACGGTGTCTTTTTATTTGATACAGTAGTTGTCTTGAACTGTTGTGCTTGCCTTTGCAGTGGAACTATTGTTGTTGTATTAGTCTTTGAAGAAGAACAAAGATCAACTTGCCTTCGAGGCTATTTTTCCATGATTGACTCCTCCTGAATCATAGAGCTTTTTACACATACAACATCTTCTTTTCTAAGATTAGCCTCTGAAGAACTAAGAGAATGTGTGACACCTAGATTTGTGAGCATGCACTTCTCTAATTCTAATGTAATGCATTGTTCATGTACCCAAACTTGTAGAAGTTGAATTTTTAGGTTTAAGTTGACTACATGGTCATAGATCTAATCTTCGCCCAAGACAAGTGGTTCTATAAGGTCCTCATCTTCACGTACTAGCACTTTGACAATCATTGGGACATCTTGAAGGTAGATGGGAAGCTCCACCTCGCCCAAACAAGGGGTTTCCACACTATCCATTACACTCATGCTCTTGTGCTACTTTTAAAGCTGAGATTAGGAAATCTAATGGTAGCACAACATTTTGTCCAAAGACCATCTAAAATGGGGTGGCATTGAGTACCGTTTTGTAGGCAACTCGGTAAGCCCAAACAAAATGATGAAGTTGTTTATCCCAATCCGAGCGTTTATTATTTACCAATTTCATCAATACATTACAGAGGATTTTATTGGTGCTCTTAGCTTGTCCGTTAGCTTGTGGATGATAGGGGGTAGACTTCTTATGTATCACCAAGAATTCTTGGAGAAGATTTTCAATGACTTCATTCAAGAAGTGTGTGCCTCTATTGCTCACTTACTCTATTGGTAGTCCATATCTCATGAACACATTCTCGAAGAAGAACTTCGCCATTATTTGAGCATCGTTCTTTTTCGTGGCATGGGGTTTTCTCCATGGCATGTGGGGTTTTTCAAGAAAGGAAGTGGGGTTTTTTTGGAACAGACGTGGGGTTTTCCTCATGCAATGTCCCTTCCTTCCTCTCCCCCCCCCCTTTGACCTCTACCCACTTTATAAGGTAATCTATAGGTATAATAATGTACTCTGCATGGGAGTTTCTAGCTAGGGGGTTAATGGGACCTACAAAGTCTATACTCCACTTCGAGAATGTGCATCCTCCCATTATTGGCCTCAAGGGCATCTCCTCTTTTCTGACTGGATATTGTGCACATTGGCATGTGTCACATCTCTTCACATATGTATGTGCATCCATATGAAGAGTGGGCCACCAAAGTCTTGAGAATAGAATGTTCTTAATTATGTGGTTAGGGCTGAAGTGCCCACTTGCAACACCATTATGTGCAATTTCTAAGACTTTCAAATAGTCTGATTCGTGAACGCACAATCTTAAGTAACCATCTTTGCCTCTTTGATATAGGTTGTCTTCTACTAAGGCATAGTCTTGAGCCTCTTTCTCCATGCTTTATTTTCTTGCTAGACTAGCCTCGCTGGGTAGTGTTCCTAACCTCATAAATTCTGCCAATAGTGTGCTCCAATATGGAATTAATGACACATGATAAAGGGTAGCCTGCTCCACTCGAGGTCTCGTCTGACACACTAGACATTTCTTAATCCACTCATTTATTTCTTTGTCCATACTAGGACAATACACTCCTAAACATTTTAAATTTTGCAATGTTCTTTATTTAGAGTAATGATTTCCTAGCAATCCCTCATGGGCTTGTTGCAACCAACCGCTATGTTCATCGTCCTTGACACAACAAGATAATACACCCTCTAAACCTTGTTTGTACATGCTTCCTGCCAATATGTGATATTTTTGTGATTTTATGATTTCTTCTTTGTTCGTCTTCACATTCTTATTTGCAGGTCCGAAGGTTAGGACATGTACCAACTTATTTCCCCATTTAGGAACTAATTCTAAATTGAATAGGTAAGCGTCACGTAGTTCATCAGACACTCCTTGAGGTCACTCTCCTGAAGTGATGCAAGAAAGATGATCTGCCCTAAGGTGGGTTCTACCTTTCCTGACAACCACTTCAAAGTCATATTCCATTAGTAAGAGGAACCATCTTACTAAACATCCTATATTGCAAGGTTTATTGACAAAATATAATAATGCTTGATGAAGAGTGAAAAACTTGAACTTGTTGGCCAATAGATAGTGTCTAGAATTCATCACACCAAATACCATACCTAAGCCTTCTCTCTCAATTGTTATATAGTTTCGTTCAACTACGTTTAGTTGTCTGCTCGCATATGCTATATGCAAATCTAGATTTCCTTCACAAGTGGGTTGTGCTAGCACACATCCTATTGCATGATTGGATGCATCCACATGGACATGAAATGGTTTATTCCAATTAGGAGTCATCAATATTGGTGTTGTGCACAAACTTTGTTAACAAGGCATAAAGAGGCTTAGCTATAATTGCATACATGTGAATAAACCTACGATAATATCCACAATGGCCCATAAAGGCTTGTACCTCTTTAACATTCCTTGGCCTCGGCAACTCTGCTATGGCTCTTGCTTTATCCTCATATGTAGATATTCGGTTCTTAGAAACAATATGACCTAAGATTTTACCTTGTCGTACCATGAACACACACTTTTCTGGGTTCAGACACACTCGATATTCTCTACACTTGTTGACGATTTGTCTGAGCTCAAGAATGTGGAGTCTTCTTTCTTGGGAATGAGCACATAAATCATCCAAATATACTTCTAAGCTCTTTCACAAGAACTCTTTGAAGACATGACACATGAGCCTTTGGAAAGTTGCAGGCGCATTGGTGAGTCCATATGGCATCACACAAAATGCAAAGATTCCCCATTCTGTGGCAAAGGCTGTCTTGTGTTGATCTTCTGGGGCAATGGATACTTGGTTGTAACTTGAAAATCCATCAAGAAAACTATAAAATTCCTTGCCTGCAACAAGCTCTAATAAATGTTCCGTGATTGGATGTGGATAGCTATCTCTAATTGTAGCGACATTAACTTTTTTAAGGTTAATACACGCTCGCAACTTTCCATTCTTCTTGGGCACCACCACAATGGGGGACACCCATTCAGTATGATCAATCTCATAGTTAAATCTAGCTTCAATCAGGGTGCCAATTTCTTCTTTTGCTTTAGCTGCATAAGTGTCATTATATGTGTAGGGCTTCTGTATAGTGGGCTCGGCATCAGCTATCATGGGGATCGTATGAGAGCATATCTTCGGGTCTACTCCCTTCAAGTCTCTATAGTGCCACGCAAACACATCCCTATATTCCCTTAATAGAGCTACAAGCTTTGTTTCTTCTTCTGCACTTAGGTCTTCTTCTATGTATGTACATCGCTCTTCATTCTCTTCAATGGTTACAACAAATTTTTTAGTCTTTTCTTTATTATCATATGCTTCTCCTATGATGGCCTCTCTCTTAGGCATTTGTACCAAAATGATCTGATCGTCAACTTCATATTTCTTGAAATTCTTTGGTACTTCAAACAATGGTTCCTCCGCTTCTTACCTCAATGATTTTCTTTTCTTTTTCTTTTGACTTCCTTCCTTTGAATTTATAGTTTTAATGCTTGTGATAGGTTCTTCTTCGTTTTGGGTAAACACATACACACTTATACACACATCCAGACACATTTACAAACACACATGCACATGCATGCAGACACATATATATAGATAAACATGTATATACACACATAGAAACACACACACATAGACACACACACATACACATACACACACACGCATAGGCACACACACATCCACACACATTTACACACACACATACACATGCATACAGACACATATATATAGATACACACACATACACACACATACATGCATATGCATACATAATGCACATGCATATGCATACATAATGCACATGCATATGCATACATACATGCTTACATGCATACACACACATACACATGCATACACACATACACACACATACACACACACATACGCACACATATATGCATACACACACTTATATGTGAAGAGATGGATAGGTATGTGCTTGAAGATGAAGAGGTGTGCAATATCCTTGATCTACACCAACCAAATGAACTCCAGGAGTATATGGTGGGCCCTTTTAGGTTGCCAATGGATGTATTAAACACCCTATGTACCTTGGAAGACCACCCTCAAAAAGATAGATCAAAACAGATAAGTTGGAGTTAGCTCAGAGGTGAAGAACTTGCTATTTTGGTTCATACACCTGTCCAGTGTTTTGCATAATTCTCTCAGCACAGCAGAAATTAGCTTAATTCCTCTTGGGAAAGTCTAGTTAACGTAAAGAGCTAACTTTCAAGAGTAATTTCATAAAAAATAATGAACCACACACTGAGAGTGATGTTTAGCAAGTGATGACATCATCCCGATTTTCACGGGCTGCTACAGTAATGAGACCAGTGAGCAGCAAAATGAACATAACTCAAGATTTAAGAATCCAATGATTATGAAATTTTGTATGATTATAGTAGCCAGTATGATAAATCTAACAAGCTTTAAACCATTGAGTTTGGGTAAGTACACGCTGAGAAACAGCTCTGACAAGATGAGTAAAAAAGTCGGGTACCTGACAGAGAAGTGAAAATGAACAGACAGTGTTGACTTCAACTACACATAACTAACGATTGAAACCCCCAAATGAAATAAACATTGGTGACCATATAGTAGACTTATAGAGCTAACTTTATCAAGTTAAAGCATTGAAAAGGATGCACCAAGCTTAGAGAAACCATCTCTGCAATCTGACTGAGAAAACTCAGAGATATGGTAGTGAGTAGTACACTTCACAAGAACATGGAAATATGAACTCAAATGATCATGAAAATGAAAGTATATTGATTGTACAATACAATGGACTTACTGATACATATGTGTGCCTTGTAATCACACCTTGATATGGCATAAAGCTCAGCTCTTGGAGGTCTTCACATAGGTCTGTCTTACCACGACTAAAACTGCCATCTATTTATAGTTGAGTTTGGGAGGCTAACTTCCCTCAATCACTCTCCAATCAATCATTGATTGATTTGATTCTCTATCTACCACAAATCACAAATTCGTGGCTCCTCTTTCCCTTTTTGATCAAGTGGACTCAACCACTTAAGATTCTTTCACTTTTACATTAAGTAAACTCTTCAAAAGTTACAAGAGGTAGTTCACAAGTGAACTTTACATTGTCTTCGTTTTAAGGCTTCTTCTATGACTTTGTGGGACTCAAGCCAATACTTAGGCTTGTCATAGACTTGCTCCAACATTATATGCATACACACACATATATGCATACACACACATGTAGAGAGACATACACACACATACACATACATGCATACATAAGAATACATAATGCATATGCATATTCATACATACATACTTACATGCATACACACACATACACATACACATATGCATACATAATGCAGATGCATATGCATAGATACATGCATACACACACATAGACACATACAGACACATAGACACATACAAACACATAGACACATACACACACATATGCATACATAATGCACATGCATATGCATAGATACATGCATAGACATACACACACATAGCCACATACACACACATAGACACATACACACACATACACACAAATTTACACATAGATACACATGCATACACACACATACACACATAAACACACACACATACACACATAATGCATATGCATACATACATAATTACATGCATACACACACATTAACACACATGCATACACACACATTAACACACATGCATACATACGTAGAGAGACATACACACATACACACACATGCATACATATGCATACATAATGCACATGTATATGCATACATACATGCTTACATGCATACACACACATACACACGCATACATATACACACATAGACACAAACACACACACACGTAGAGAGAGACACACACATACACACATATATATATATGAATACACACACATACACACATATATATATGAATACACACACATACACACGTAAAGAGACATACACACACATACACATACATGCATACATACACATACATAATGCATATGCATATGCATACATACATACTTACATGCATACATGTAAACATACACACATATACACACACACATATGCATACATAATGCACATGAATATGCATAGATATATGCTTGCATGCATACACATACACACATAGACACATTCACACACAGATACGTACACACACAGATACATACACACACATGGACACATACACACATATACACATACACACACATATACACATAGATTTACACACACACATAGACACACACACATACACATACACACTTACACATGCATACACACAGACATACACACATAGACACACACATGCTTACACACATAGACACACACACATACACACATACAAACTTACACACACACATATTCACACACACACACACATATAAACACACACATACACACATAGACACATACAGACTTACACACACATAGACACATACAGACTTACACACACATACACACATCCACACACATTTACACACACACACACACATACACATGCATATAGACATATATATATAGATACACACATATATACACACATAGACACACACATATACACACACATACACACATAGACACATACACACATAGACACATACACACTTACAAGGACACATACACACATCCACACATATTTACTCACATACATACACATGCATAGACACATATATACAGATACACACATATATACACACACACATACACATACACATACACACACACATACACACACATACACACACATGGACACATACACACACACATATATATGCATAGACAGACACATAGAGACATAAACACATATATACACATAGAGACACATAGAGACACATACACACACACATACACATGCATGCATACGTATGCATACCTAATGCTTATGCATATGCATACATACGTACTTACATGCATACACACACATGAATACATTTGCATACATAATGCACATGCATATGCATACATACATGCTTACATGCATACACACACTCACATATACACCTAGATACACATATACACACACACATATGTACACACACACACACACACATATATATATATATATATATATATATATATATATTGATTTTTAACCCATTTTGTTTTATATGTGCAAGTATTATGGATCCTAATAGAGAGAGAAAGGCGAAACTCACTCTCATAAAAAGTCTTATGAGAGCAAGAGTTCCGCCTGATACTCTAGGGATCATCATGCATGAGTACTCAGAGATGGCTAATGATGAGCTGGATTATATGATCCAGACGCTTACCCAACGATTAGAGGAGGGCTCTTCTACGGCTCCACATGCAGGAAGACAACTATTTGCTCATAGGTATGTTTTTTTAATAATTTTTTTTAATGATATTATAACATATATTTTTATTTATTTTTTTCTATCTGTTTTGAGGACACGTATACCACCTCGAGATCATGATAGCAGAGCACAGGTGCCTATGAGGACATACATAGGCACCTTAGGGCTAGAGTGTGATATAGAGCCAGAGGGAACATTTTGTACATAGGGAATGGATTGGAGTTCAAGAGAAGAATGCGAGCATTATGTGACTCTTACGTGCACCTTGTCCACTTACAGTGGAAGTAAGTATAAATTTACGTATAAATTGAAATAAATATCTTATGTGTTATTTACATGATTTTTTTTAATTTCTGTAGTGAGCATGATGAGAGGGATAAAAAATACGTACTTAGTTGACTTGAGATAGAGTTCGGGACAAGATGGTTGCATAAGTGGTGTCTAAAAGAGATGCGGACACTTATGGCTCATCGTTGCGATAATGCACGGTACACATTGCTTTTATGTATATCTATGTGGATATGAGTATGTGTGTTTATGTATGTATGTATGTATATGAGAGAGAGAGAGAAAAGAGTGATACTAGAGGTACAAATACACGCATACACACATATACATCACACATGTACATTTACACACATATACACATACATGCACATTAATATATACACACACATACATGCACATTTTTACACACACATACACATGCATGCAGTTACACACATATAATGAATATAGACATAGACACATACGCATACTCACATACACATACACATACATAATCATATGTGCACACACATAGACTCACATAATCATATTTACATGCATATATACATATATACATGCATACACACACACAACACATGCATAGGCACATATAGATACACATACATACACACACATGCATACTGATATATATATATATATATATATATATATATATATATATATATATATATATATATATATATATATATATATATATATATATATATATATATATATATATATATATGCTAATTCAAAAACCCTATTATAAATATTCTAATTCAGAAATCCTATTTCAAAAATCCTAATTCAAAAACACTCATTTTTATATTAGGGTTTTCTAACCCCTAATTTAGAAACTCTAATTCAGCCGTTTAGCCATATGATTGAAGTATATGTACACATTGCATCTATTCCTCCGACGTCCTACTAGAGAGATGTCTCTCCTCCCAACCTTATACCTCTATATATAGATACTCATATCAATGAGGATCATAATATATATAAAGATATATACACGTCATGTAGATACACATACATAAATATAAAATGGAGTAGATACATTATGCATTACACATACATGCCTAAATGCATACATAACTATATATACATGCATACATATTTACACGTACACATTTACACATAGACACATATACATATATACATGTACACATCACATATACATGCCTACATGCCTACATGCACACATGTATACTTATACATGCATACACAATTATAAACACTTGCATATATTACATGAATACATGAATATTTACACAAATGCATATGCATATATACACATATGCATACTAACACATGTATACATATATCACATGCATGCACACACATACATATACATGAAACACATATATATGCATACTAACACATGTATACATATTATACACATGAATACACACACATATGCATACATGCATGAGAAAAATTTGCTCCTCGAAGATATAGCTATGTATATAATAATTAGGCATACCCCTGATCTTCATGTTCTAACTTAAAAGGACATGATCTCATCTCTCTAGTAGGATTCATTGATATTCAAGTTGAATAAAGAATCTATTATCTGGTATCCATTTAGAAGCTTCAAGTTATTGATCGATAACTAGAATAGAATTTACTATCTAATCTGCTCATATGTTTTCATTATTGCCATCATTTTGGTAAGACATCAATATACTCTCTTCATTATCCTTATTGATTTCATTTATTTCTTCTATTGTTAAATCTATGTTCTCATGAGTCACATCATCTATTGATGGATTAATATCGATTTTTGGTAATTCCTCTTCATCATCAGTAGAATCAGCATGTAGAGTATTATCCTCTTTATAAAAAAGATTAGTATTATTATTACGTATAATGATTCTAATTTCTCTTTGAGATGTTGATGTATTAGTATCTGAAGGTGAATCATCAAGAGGACTTTCGTCGATCTTTCTAACAATAAATTGTTCAAATAATGACCTACCTCTAGGTTGAACATGAATGACTTGCCACCAAGGGTGAGCATCTGGGTTTCTGTAAAAAAATTGTTGTTCAATATGCATAGGAAGAATATATGCTTCTTTATTAGATCACATTACCTTGGAAGAATAAATTTCCCAAAACCCAGATAATTCCTTTCATAATGTGGAATTACTACCTTTATACTCGGCTCGAAACTAGTCAACCTTCAAAATGACCTATCAAAATATATAAAAGCAAAAACCCATTATTAGGTGCTTAAAAAAATAAGTAACTCTATCATAAAAAATAAAAACTTTTTTCTACCTGTTTGAATGTACGAAATGATATTTCGTAGATACCAACAATAGTTCCCATGTAACCAAGTTCACCATCTATAAGGTTCGTGTCTTTTGAGCTAGCATGTGATAGTTGCTTTAAAGAAGCAACAATACTAGAATCCTCTGTTTTATGTAAAGAATCAATGGCTTTGATTCTAATATGTTGTCCAAAAGCCCACATATTAGTGAATATTCGAGCGTGCAAAAGAAACTAAATTAGTAAATAGAAACTAATATACATATATGAAAAAAACAAAATAGTATTAAAATGAAATTACATTCTGTTCACAACCTATCATTAACTCTCTCTACTCATCTAATATTTCTTTATTATTTGCGTTGGTGCATTGCAAACAATTATATAGCCGTCCGTGAAAGAAGATATAGTTGTAATCTCATTATTATCAAGATTACGTCTATATCTTTTGTTTCTTCACCTTTTACTTCAGAGATTTTGAAGTTTGTGTTCATACTCACTAAGGAATGCTTGCATGCATTCGCTATTATATGCTACAAAAGTAGAAACATCATTTTTTTCTTGAAATGTAAATAAAAATGGAACTCTCTTACTTGTTAATACCTCATCTGTTATTTTTGAAGAAGACTCATTGGTCCATGCACGTGGAGCTTCTTCATGAACTCTTTCAAGGTACTTAGTAACATAATACATGCACTCTTCAAGCATCCAACCCTTTGCCATGGATCCTTCTCATTTTGCTCTTTGTTGCACATAACTTTTTAATATTCCCATAAATCGCTCGACCCAAAACATCCATTGAGTGTTGACAACACCTGCAATCTCTATTTCATCTACAAGATGAACTAATAAATAAACCTGAATATCAAAAAATGAAGTAGGAAGCTCTTTCTCAATCAAACATAGTAGCTCTTTGCATTCACATTTTTTTTGTGGGATGGAGTTTTTTTCAATCTCTTTTGATGTAATCCACCTATACATATCATAAAAAAATTATAAAGAAGTTAATTCAAAAATAAAAGATATCAAATATTCATACATATTAAATATAAAAGTATCATAATTACCTTATAAGTGATGCAAGATGATAGATCACATCTCGTACTCCTTTCGTTGTACATCCATCGATAACCAAAGGTAAAATATGTTTCAAAAAGTTATGCCAGTCATGGGTCTTTAACCTAGATAAGCTCTTATCATCCATAGTAAACATGTTTTGGAAAGATGGTCCATATCCTAGAGGAGTCCGAATCAATTTAGTCTCTATCTCTTTTGTTGTAAGTAACCAAGAAGCAGGTGCATAAGCCGTTTCCTATCGATGTCTATCAAAATTTGGCCATAACTTTGGTTTTAAGTTTTGATCTTTCAAATCATTCCTTGATGCTATGGTATCTTTTAGTCCAAGAATATGTTGCCATCGTGAATAACCAATATTCTTGGATATATGCATAGGATCAAGATGATGACATACTTTTAACTCTTTCCAATACTCCAAAGAATACCATATTGATATCTTCTCTGCGAGTGCCTATTTTCCTTTACCTCTCTTTAGATACTCATTATCTTCATCATCACTGACGATTTTTTATTCTGGATCTATTAGAGGTCCATCTGTCCATTTGTTATACCAATCCATAGGCGTCATAGGTTTTGGACACTGACCTGTTTCAAGCTTTGGACACTGACCTGTTTCAAGCTTTCCATTAAAATGTATTGCTTCTCTTTTAGATCTTAATTTATGATCATCAAGCAAGAATTGTCGATGTTGAAGATAAATATTTTTGTTGAGATTCTTACTATAGATTGATATCAACCAATCACCACAATATGGATAAGCTTTATAACCCTTAGTAGATATTCCTGCATCATGAAAACAATAAAAATATATTTAGATTAAATCACATTTATTAGTATGCATATTGAATAAAACACTTACATCAATACCTGAACAAACACCATATCCTGGAAAATAATGAATAGTCCAAGCCACAATACCATGAACCATAATATGTCTTTCATTGATGATTTTTGATACATCAATGACATTAATACCTCTCCATAACTCTTGGAGTTCGATAATGAGAGGAGATAAGATATATATTCATATCTATAACTTGTCTTTTTCCTGGGATTAAAAGTGAAAGCATTAAATGTTCCTTTTTAATGCTAAGATATGGCATAAGATTGTAGTTTATGACTACCACTGTTCATGTTGACCATTTATTGTATTTCATGGAGAATGGTTTAACCCCATCTAATGCAACTCCTAACTCCTAACTTAGGCCATGTAGAATCAATATGTTGAAAAGCAACACTATCATGAGGAATTTTGATTATTCCATCAGTACTTTTATGATCATGTCCCCATGTCAAAAGCTTTGATAATTTGGGGCTTTGAAACATATGTCTAATCTATGGAGCCAATGGAAAATGTCTCAATACCCTTTTTGTGATTTTACCTTCTTCATCCTTATATCGAGGAGATTGACATTTGGGACATGTCAGAGAGCCTGCATATTCACCTCTATATAAGATAGAATTGTTAGGACATGCATGTATACATTGATAATCTATACCAAGATTGTTGATTATCTTCTTCATTTCATCATGTGAGGTAGGAAGAATATTCTGACTTGGTAAAACCTTTTCAGATTATAACCTTTAAGTTCATAGAGAAAAGACATATTAATAAAAATAAATAAATAAATATACATATATATATGCATATAATTTTATATATTTTATGCTTATGCGTATGTGTATGTGGATGTGTATATGCATGTGCATGCGTATACATATGCATATGTGTATATGTATGTATGTGTGTATATGTGTTTTATAGGTGTATATATATGTATATATACATATATGTATGCATATGTGTATGCATATATGTATGTGTGTATATATGTGTATGTATGTATGTATGTATGTATGTATGTGTATGTATGTGTATGAATGTGTATGTATGTATGTATATGTATGTATGTGTATGTATGTATGTGTATTTATGTGTATGAACGTGTATGTATGTATGCATGTGTAGTTGTGTATATTTGATTTCATTTTTGATTGTTTTTTGTATATTATGATTTGCAGACTTTCATATCTAGAGCACTAAATCATTTGGCTATGTCCCATTTTATAGTCAATCTATTGCTTGCCTTGCTAACTAAGACTTACATATTTGTTTACAAGGATTAAGTATCAACTAACTATGGAGGTATTATGTTGTTTGAAAATAAGACAAGAAAATTTCTCTCAACGATTTTGGAAAATGGATGAATAATTCTGAAGGTTGGGTGGACATGAAGGATTCATTCAATGCAAGTTCTTACCTGCACTGAATGAACACTTTGTGTCTGCCCATCCTTTAAAATTATTCTTCCATCCTTCAAATTCTTCGAGGTAAATTTACTTCTCCTATTTTTCAAATGACTTAATACCTCCATAGCTAACTCATATTTAATATTTGTATGCAAAGCTCATAAAAGAGTTAGCAACGCATGTATTAGGTCGACCAAAATAGGAGAAGCAGATGTGTCAGGAAGATTCTAAAGGTTGGGTGGACAATTCTAAAGGCTAGATGGAGAAAACATCTTCATTTGATATAGGTATGTATAATTTGACCTTACCCTCATAACATGTGTATGTGTTTGTATGTCTATATGTGTGTATGCATTCATGTATAATTATGTGTATGTCTATATATGCAAACTTTCATATAGATATCTAGACCACTCAATCATTTGGTTGTCTCCCATCTTATAGTCAATCAATTACTTGCCTTCCTAACTAAAAATTACATATTTGTTTACAAATATAAAGTATCAGTTAGGTATGGAGGTATTAGGTAACTTGAAAAATAGGAGAATCAAATCTATTTGGAAGACTTTGAAAGATGGATGAATAGTTTTTAAGGATGGGCAGACAAAAAGCGTCCATTCAATGCAGCTTCTTGTTCTTACTTTAGCTAAGGTAAAAACAAGAAACTGCATTAAATTGATGCTTTCTTTCTACCCATCCTTTAAAATTATTCTTCCATCCTTCAAAATCTTCCAAATAGATCTGATTCTCCCACTTTCCAAACAACCTAATACCTCCATAGCTAATTGATACTTAATATTTGTATGCAAAGTTCATAAAAGAGTTAGCAGCACAGGTGTTAGGTTGACTAGAATAGGAGAAGCAGATGTGTCAAGAAGATTCTAAAGACTGGCAGACAATTCCAAAGGCAAGATGGAAAAAATATCTTCATTTGATACAGGTATGTATAATTTGACCTTACTCTCATAACATGTAAATGTGTGCATATGTGTGTGTATGCATATATATATATATATATATATATATATATATATATATATATATATATATATATATATATATATATATATATATATATATATATATATATATATATATATATATATATATATATATATATGTGTGTGTGTGTGTGTGTGTATGTATGTATGTATGTATATATGTATGCATGTATATATATAAATAGATAGAAATTATACCTTAATAGTGTTGAAACAGATACATTACTCCATCCAAAATGATTTTGAAGATTGAGAATAAGTAAGCTCGCACTTAGTCGTGTCAAACGACTTCCTTCATATACATGCTTTACACATTCCTCTTGAAGATCTTTCTCATTTTTAGAAATATGAATGCGCTCACTATCATTTTGATACCAATCCTCAGCAAAATCTGCCATGCCATCATCTTCATCATTGTCACATAAATCTTGTATTTTATCTTCTTTTGAATATAGATCTAGTTTCAACCTTGCATATTTCACAGGATCACTTTTGCATAACCTCCTCATAGAAGCTTCTGATAAATGAGGTCTTACTGGCAATTGTGAATGGTGTGGAGGAATATCATCAACATCATACGTTGGAATCTACACACATGAATAAAAATCATTAGTATTCCATAAATGAATAAAAAGTAAACTTTAAACATAAAATTAAATATATAAGTTATTAAATATGGATAGAAAATTTTCATTCTCTCTCTAGCTAAAAGGTGCTCTTGGAGGTCTATGCCATCCATAATTCACTAATAATTCATCACCAGCATGTAATCTAGTAATAGCATTGACAACTATGTATCTTGATACATCTCTACTCAGGTGTGGTGATTCATGACTATTTTACGCTCCTCAAATGTGCAGTTAGTCCTTGAACTATTATGTAACCCTCGACTACTATTTATTAAACCTGCTATATTTCCATGCATGTAAGGTCTTCCATCAATATATAATCTTTCGTTTTTTGCATGTGAAATCCTTCTACTAGTAACGGATGCTACATTCAAGCATATTCCATAAGTACTCATGCTTTGAACATAACGTGCAAGTCGATGCAAATCTCCCCATCCATGTACAGGACCAGTGACTTCAGATTTTTTACTAGGTTTTGGCCCTGTCCAGACCTAGTGTCCGGCCTAGTTAAAAATTAGGTTCCAGGGCCAATTTGAGGGCTTAAAAGGAGTCTAAAAAATACGAAAATTGATATGTAGGTACTTCTAAGGCTCCTCAAGCTCAAGGACTCCTTGGCTTGCACAAAATGGAGCTACAAAAATACGAAATGGTATTTACAATGGTTTTTAGTGATTAAAATCACTATTTGTGTAGGGATTTTCTCTGTTGGTTTGTCGTACACATCTTTGAGCTCCCTACTTGCTCTTTCTTCTTGTGTGCTCCACTCCTTGATGTCTGAAAAATTTAGATGGCCTACTTGCCAGATCTTCTTTGGCTACTGTGTCTGCTTGTGCTATCTCTTCGTTCCCTGACTGCTGCCAACACCCCCCCCCACTCTCGCGTCTGTCGCCCCTGACAGACCCTTGTCTAGATGCTCGTTGAACGTAATATTGAACAACGTCGGAAGCGAGGTGATGTTCTTCTAATCTGAGCCCCCGTGCTAGATCTGTTAATAATGCATCCCAATTCACTGGTCCTGGTATGTCTGGATGTGGCACCCGCAGTTGTTCTGAATAGATGGTTCTCTCCACAGCGAATAAGTGGAGGAGATGCGAGGGCTTGGGTACAAATATTTCTGAGTGATATTCCCAAAATCCCGTTATGAACATCTCCTCGAATGTCTGTTTAAAACAAGCTGGGAGGTACTTTATTCTGGCGTGTCAAGCATATATTACCTCTATGGATGGGGTTGTGCTCATGTCGTATACCAGATCTTGGTTTCCTATAAGAAATCCGACACCTGAGAAGTGGGGGTCTTTAATATTCTTGAACGTCCTGAAGGTGATTAGCATTAGTTCAAAGATTTTCATACACATTTGTGCCATCACATCGGGGGTATTCCGTAGTCGAGTGCTCCAGTGTCTGATGGTAGAAATCATGTAATTTACAGTGGGAGGGCCTTGTGGCGGTGCTAGATAAACATAATTTAACCACTTCGCGCAACCCTTGACATTCTTGACAGCAATGGTAAACTCTGGCCAAGTGCGCCGGCAGAATACTGGAACATAACAAGGATTGTATTTAATAAAAAGGGGCATGTTAGTCCAGGTACGAACCATTTCCGGGTAGGTTTCAAGAAGACGGATTCTCCAGGTTGGTTGATAAATGGAGCCTTTCTTTGTACTTTCTGGGATATCCTCTGGCCCAAATTGTGTGGCAAAAGTTGGAGGTTTGCCACAACTGCGTTGAATCTCTGCATTGTAATCCGCAAGGAGCACACAATATGGCACATATTGATCATCGTTGGTGCCGATCCATCTATGATGAGATATGCTTCGAAAGTATTCAGACTTAATGATGGTGTCTTCTAACTTTGCCATAGATTGGATTTGAATGGCCACTCTATCTTCATGGGTTGTTGCTGTCTTCTCGAGTGTTTGGAGCCATTCAGGTACTTCAACTTCTAATGTGTCCAGTCCTTCTGAGGTCTGTGCACCACCTGGCATTGGCATAGGAACGTATGGTTCCTCATATGTTTCATCCACCTCAATGGGTACTAAATCCTCCGGTTCGTGTTCTACAACTGGGGAGGGCTGCCTATCATATTCTAGTAACTTTTTCTGGAGTTCAGCCACCTGCTCTGTCAATGCCTTTACTTCCTCTAAAGTCGAGGCCGTTTCTATTACCTTGGTTGGAGCCTCCTTTTCCCTGAGCTGGCTACGTAGCTCATCTCGTTCCCTTTCCAAATCATCATGTGCGTCTAATAAATCCGCATAATTTTCCAAAATGGTTTTCATTGTTTCTGTGGGAACCGCTTTGAACTGTTCTGGATCGATCTCATGGGGGGAACCTTCCATGGCTACTTCCAGATTTTCTTCATTTTGTTTCTGCAACCGTTTATTTTCTTCAAGTGCTGTAGCCATATGCTTGCGAAGTAGAGTTAAATTACGTCGGACTCTCAAGTTATCTGATTGGTACACCTCCAGCAAGGCTTCGAGTTTTTTGACACCGGGTTCTGTTGATGGTTGGGGTGTCTCCAGGAGTGATGGGCTTGCTCGAGAGTTGTATAGCACTGGTTGAGTTCCGCATTTTCTTCTGCTAGCGTTGTAAGTTGCCTTTGTAGGTTCTGATGATTCGTTGTCAACTGTTGATGGCGGCCTTCGAGATCCCTGTACTCGCGTTGAAGTTGATATACACACTGATGTAATGACAGGAATATACTATTTACATTAAAAGATGCAGGTAAAGATGAAGATGCAGGGGGAATGGGGGTGGGGAAGGGAGTTGTGAATGCTGTGGAATCAAGTGGTGAAGTTGGTGGAGGGGGTATGGGAGATTAAGGTTGTGTGGGGGGTGGGGGTGGTACTGTGGCGCGTGATGTTTCCATTGTGTCAAATGTGTGTGCGACTGTAAAGATGGGGACAGTGGGTGCGGTGGAAGTGATATTTGTGAAGAGTGTCGTGAAGGTAGGCATGGAAACTCCTCCAAATTGGTTACCGGGAGAGAGAGGAATTCCCATGACAACTGTGGTAGTGGTAGAAAAGGGCGTGGTCGTGCCGGTTGGTGAGGTGAATTGTGTAGCGAGAGGTGAGGTGGGTGGGGAGAGTGGTTCCTCCTGATGTTCTTCTGTTTGTGTATTGCCTTCCGGTTCTGATACATTGATGTGTATTTGTTTTCCAGATCGCCTAGGGCGGGCAGGCACACGTTTCTCAAATCGATTAATGTATGTCATGGCCTCATGTATGGCCTCATCCAAGCCGACTGCCTCTGCGTGTAGGTTCATGGCTTCGATAAACATATCGTCCACACCTTCCTCGGCCAATAGTTGGCTCATGAGCACCTTGCCTGATTCAAGTGACATTTTGTGTTGTTCCTGAACTCGCTTCATGGTTTGGTACAATCTTTTTATTTGTGCCGAATATGTTGGGGCACTTGCTAGCTCTGAGAGTTCATCATATTCTTGATATTGTTCTTCGTCGGCTTCTTCTTCTTCTCCTCCTGCCTCTTGTTCATCTCCTTCGACTTCTACGACGACTGGTTGTGTCGGGACTGGTGTTGTTGTAGTGGGGTGTGGTTCCTGGGTTTGGTCTGCTTCTGTTTCAAGATTAGATTCGTAGATCAGTCTGGCAACTTCTTCATCCGTGAGGTCATTGAGAGTAAATCCCTGTGGAAATTCCAAGTCTGATGGAATGGGGGGAAACACCAAGTTGGGTCCTTCTGTACTTGGTCTGGGAAGATGAATGGTGAATGGCCGAACACGCCTAGTTTGCGAAGGAGTCACCTCAGGTGTGGTAGTGGCTCCCCTTGGTTGAGCACATGGTAATTGGACGCCCCCTCTCATCTTCTTCGATGGAGGACCCGCTGTTGATAGTCGCCTTTGGAATTCTTAGGCCCTGGACCACACTAGTGCTCTTTGAATGGGCATGTCATATGCTAGGCACCTGTAAATTATTCTTGTTAGGGCACAACAGCCATGAAGTACATTTTTCTGCTTCTTATTCCAGCGCTGATGGGCTAGGTGTATCTGATCGATGACCCAGTGCGGTATGTTGAGGGTGAGGTTCTCTGTTTCTGCCAAGTATAAGCTAAACCATATTTTCTTAGGGGGCATAGTGAATCGTTCTTGTGCGGGAAAAGCAAAATGTTGCATAACAGTTCGTAAGTGGAGAGCAATGGTAGGCGTCATTCCCACCATGTCCTTCAATTTATTGAGCTCCTTATGCTTCATCCTACCCGGAACCATTGTTTCTTTCTCGGTGGGAATGTGCATACCTTGCATGTTCAATGCCTCCCGTACTAGGTTGAGGGTTAGTTTGAATCTCTTGAGTTCGTGTCCTGGCAACAATGATGGTAGTACAAAAGTACTATCGCCTCCCTTGACCCTGCTAGGTGTTATGGTACTTATGAAATAGGAGCAGCGTAGAAAATCAGGTTTAGGCAAGTGTGCTCTGAAATATCTATCCAGGCCTGCCTTGGTCCAAACTAATCGCATTACCTCTGCATTCTGATAGTTCTCAAATTCCCGAGCGAAAAAGTGGTAGCGTCCCCATTTGCCATTAAATTCAATTTCTGCTTCTCAGAAGTAGGTGCCGTCACCCAATGGCCCTACTACATCACTGAACCAATGAGCATGTTTCCCCACTTGAGAAGTGTGCCCCTGAGGAGGGTCCTGGATAGGAAGGACATGCACCGCTTGAAGTTCTTGAGGCCTTTCGATGAGTGGCGGTTCCAGAAGAATAGTTTCAATGTCCACAATCTGTGCGCTGGACCCTGCATGGGAACTGGTGCCTCCAGCTTCTGCCATCTTTATTGCTTGCTAGCTGGTTCTGTCGAGAATATAGAAACATGTGTTAACATTGTAAAGGACAAGTTAGAACCGTTTTTGTCCTCATTACAACATTATCATGAGGTCCGAGAGAGATTAGTAGGTTAATAAGTGCTCGGTGCTTGTGTGTGTAGTTAGGAATTGGTTGGACCTAAGAACTAAGTGGAATGATGTAGTGTGAGAGTGACGTAGTTAGTAGGTGGGCATGGATTTACAACTGGGGTCCGGGGGTTTATTACAAGTTTTAGGTTGCCAAAGGCAGTGGATGGGCTTTGATCTTGATTTTGTGGAGACTCTGAAGAGTTTGATAGGGGTATCTGCTTGAAGATGAGGCTTTTTAGGGACCCATTTACCAATGATTCTACTAGTGCTCATGGAAGAATATGTGTCCGTGCGTGAGGTGTAAGACTAGGCCTCAGATGTTCGAGTGAGTGAAACATGTTGTACCGGTTGCGGCCGTGGTGTAGCTATTTGAGCCCGCAAGCAAGCCTTAGGCACCCAGATTTGTCGTGATTGTGGGTTGGCCTTCATTGACTTCTTGGGTACCCAAATAGACTTCACTTTTGCAGAAGAATTAATGAAGGACTTCTTATTAGTGTCGTGTTGTTGATTACTAATAAGAGGTTTTAGGTGTGGGGTTGGCCTGGTCTGAACAGGGAATTCGCCTTTTCGCCTCCATACTTGTTTCCATGGATGAAACAATCTGCTTTGCTCCTTTTTTTGGCATCCAGTATCGATAGTGTTCTGCTTCTTCTGTATTTGATCTGCCGTTGGTTGTTGCAACCTTCTGGTCTTTGGAAAAGAAGGGAGTTCCGTCCTCTCCCTGGCTCCGTTGTTGAGACAAGCCTCTTTCTGCATCATACAGTGTTGGACAAAAATAGCATTGTCAACTTCAGGTGCGCCCCTGGAAGGACCAAGAGTTTGTGCTTTAGCTAGTTCCTTGAGTGCCTCCTTTTCCAATTCAACTGTAATTCGGCTATGGTCTACCCATACCTGAAGAAGTCCACTTCTTAGGTTGAGGTTGACTGCATGATCATAGATCCAGTCCTGACCCAAGACAAGAGGCTCAGTGAGGTCCTCAGCTTGACACACTAGTACTTTGACTGTCATCACTTCATCTTGAATGGAGATGGGAAGATCCACCTCGCCCAGGCAAGGGGTTTCCACACCTCCCAATCCTATGAGATATGCTTCTATAGGATTGATAGTTAATTTCAACTTTTGACAGTAAGACAATTGAACAGCACTAGTGGCTGCACCTGAGTCAATCAAGGCTCTTACAGTCCTTGCGCTTTTTCCTTGTCCTATATCTAAGGTTATAAAAGGACGTCGATCAATTATCCTATGAGAGCTAATACCTGAAACTTTACACATAGCCACATGATATCCTTGGTCTGCATATGCATCTGTCCGAGGTTGCTCTCTACCCTGTCTTCTCAACTTCATTCTCCGGATGCGTTCTAAAGCTTTTGCTTGGGCCTCTTCTCGAATTCACTTTTCTTCTTCTTTGCGTTTCTTAGCAGTATTGAGTCGGCTTAGCATTTCCTCTGTGAGAGGTTCCTGATATAACTTGACTCTGCATCCGCTAATGTAGCTCGGAAGAATGTTGCCTTCTAATGTGGCTAGTTGCACTGCTCCACTTATTGAGATTCTATTTATAATCATGGGTCCATAGCCTCTCTTCTCTAGTTTCCTCGCATGTTGTTTCAACGTGTATACTAGTACTAGGTCGCCAGCCTTCAAACCTTTATCCTTAACATGGGCGTCAAAATATGCCTTTTGTCGTTTCTTAACTGCATATATCCCTGCAGCTGCCCTCAGTCTTGTTTCTCCTAATCGTTCAAGGTCAAATAGTCGAGTTCATGACCCCTCCATTCATGCTCTTGTGCTACTTTCAGTGTTGGTATTAAGAAGTCTAATTGTAGCACTGCATTTTGGCCAAACACCATCTGAAAGGGGGTGGCTTGGAGTACCGTTTTGTAGGCGACTCGGTATGCCCAAACAGCATGGTGTAGCTGTTTATCCCAATCAGAGCGTTTATTGTTCACTAATTTCGTCAGTACAGTGCATAAGATCTTGTTGGTGCTCTCAGCCTGGCCATTTGCTTGAGGGTGATAGGGGGCAGACTTCTTATGTACTACCAAGAATTCTTGGAGCAGATTTTCAATAAGTTCATTCAAGAAGTGAGTGCCTCTGTCACTAACTAGCTCTATAGGTAGCCCGTATCTAGTGAACACATTCTCAAATAAAAACTTAGCTGTTGTTTGAGCATCGTTCTTCGTTGTGGCTTTTACCTCCACCCACTTTGTTAGATAGTCTGTCGCAACAATGATATATTCTGCATGGGAACCCTTAGCTGGGGGATTAATAGGACCTACGAAGTCTATTCCCCACTTAGAGAATGCAGGTCCACCCATCATAGGTTTCAGTGGCATCTCATCTTTACGTATAGGATATTGAGTTCTCTGACACACATCACAGCGTTTCACATAGGTGTGCATCCATGTGAAGGGTCGGCCACTAGAAGCCCGCAAATAGTATTGCCTTGATCACCCGATCTGGTCCAAAGTGTCCTCCTGCTACACCTTGGTGAGCAGTGTCCAAGATCTTGAGATATTCACTCTCATGGACACAGTCTCAGGTAACCGTCTTTACCACGTTTGTATAGATTATCACCAATAAGTGAGTAATCCTGGGCTTCTTGTTCTAAACTCCTTTTCCTAGCCAGAGTCGTGTCTGGAGGGAATGTTTTCGTCCTCAGAAAAGATACTAGTAGTTCACTCCAATCCGGCACTATGGACACTTGATAAAGAGTGGCATGTTCCACAGGTGGTTTAGTGCAGCAGATTGGGCATTCCTTGCACAACTTTTGGACATCAGCTTCCATAGTTGGCCAATGCACTCCGAGTCTCCTTAGTGTCTGTAGGGTTCGTTGTTTTGAGTAGTGTTGCTCTAATGCACCTACATGTGCTAATTGCAACCATTTAGCGTACTCATCCTCTTCTACACAACAAGCCAAGATCCCTTGATCTGTGTGCTTGTACATACTTCTTGCCATGATGTGATACTTTTGGGCTTTTACTACCTCTCTATCCTGCGTGTTTATTACTGGATGGTTAGGTCCGTATGTCAATACTGCCACTAATGGCTTAGCCCACTGAGGTATTACTTCCAAATTAAACAAGTAAGCATCAGGAAGGTCATCTGACACTCCTTGTGGGGCTTCTCCAGATGTGAGCCTAGAGAGATGATCCGCTCTCAAATGAGTCCTCCCTTTTCTCACCACAACCTCGAAATCATATTCCATTAGTAAGAGAAACCATCTTACTAATCTTCCTGTATTGCATGGCTTGTTCACGAGATATAACAATGCTTGGTGGTCAGTAAAAAATTTAAACTTGTTTGCAAGCAAATAGTGTCTAAATTTCTTAACTGCATATACCATGCCTAAGCCTTCTCTCTCAGTAGTGGTATAATTTCGTTCAGCTGCATTCAATTGTCTACCAGCATAGGCAATTGGAAGATCCATATTACCTTCACCCGTAGGTTGTGCGAGTACACATCCAATAACATAATTGGATGCATCCACGTGAACATGGAATGGCTTGTTCCAATCTGGTGTGGTCAAGATTGGTGCTGAACATAATCTTCGTTTAAGCTCCTAGAAGGAATTCTCACATTCCTCAGTCCACTCAAAGTTAGTCAGAAGTCCCTACATGGGCTTTGCAATGACAACATACATGTGAATGAACCGGCGGTAGTAACCACAATGTCCCATGAAAGCTTGTACTTCCTTGACATTCCTTGGCCTAGGTAGCTCTGCTATGGCTCTCACTTTCTCTTCATCAGTGGATATGCCATTCTTTGACACTATGTGTCCTATAATCTTGCCTTGCCTGACCATAAAAACGCACTTTTCTGGGTTCAGGCAGACTTGATATTCTCTACATTTGTCAAAGATTTGTCTGAGTTCAGGAATATGGGTTTGTCTAATGTTGGAATGAGCACAAAGATCATCAACATAGACTTCTAAATTCTTCCTCAGGAACTCCTTAAATACATGGCACATCAACCTTTGGAAGGTAGCTGGTGCATTGGTAAGCCCAAATGGCATTACACGAAAGGCAAATATACCCCACTCTGTGACAAAAGCTGTCTTATGCTGATCCTCTGGAGCTATGGCTACTTGATTGTAGCCCGAAAATCCATCAAGGAAGCTGTACACTTCCTTGCCTGCTACTCTTTCTAAGAGATGTTCTGTGATGGGAAGCGGATAATTATCTCGAATTGTGGCTGCATTAACCTTCTTTAAGTTAATGCACACACGCAACTTTCCATTTTTCTTGGGCACCACTACGATGGGGGATACCCACTCAGTGTGCTCAATTTCATAGATGAATCCAGCTTCTACCAGTCTATCTATCTCCTCTTTGATCTTAGCAGCGTAGTTATCATTATATGTATATGGCTTTTGCTTAGAGGGCCTAGCATCTGAGGTCATGGGGATAGTGTGTGAGCATATGTCTGGATCAACACCCTTCAAATCCTTGTAACTCTAAGCGAATACATCTCTGTATTCTCTTAGCAAGGCTATCAATTCTTGCTCTTCTTCTTCCGTTAGGTCATGGCCTATGTAAGTGCATCTCTCTTCTCCCTCTTCCATGGCTACCACAATTTTCTTTGTGGTTTCTTTGTTATCATAGGCCTCTCCTGGTTGCGCCTCTCGTTTAGGCATTCTGATCATGACTCTCCTGTCATCTATCTCATACTTCTTAAAATTTTCCGGAACCTCAAACAAAGATTCTTCCTCTTCTGGTGTGACTTCTCTCTTCTTTCTTTTCTTTCCTTCCTCCTTCGGGGTCACATGTGTGGCTAGTCTTACATCACTTGTAAGCTCTCCATACCTCTGGGGTTGAAATTCTACTTCATGGAAGTATTCTTCATCTGATGCAAAAGGTGGATCCATAATGATTGACTCTAGATCAGAGTCATTTGCATCCTCAAATGCATCAGGGCTAGGTTCACACTCTTCTAACACTGCCTCTCCCATGATTGGCTCTATGGAGAAAACTGAAATGTCATAGCCATCCTCATCACAGTGAGGTGTCCATTGTTCTTCATTGATGGCCACATCCATTGTTGCTAGGATTTATGCCCAGCCGTGGGGTTCAAATTCTTCGTCCCGAAAGACTACAGGTGCATAGGCTGGGTCTTGAATTGATCTATGTGTTTCTTTTGCACCTACCTCTTTGGCTTTTTCTCTCTTCTCTTCTTCTACTGCTACTTTGCACATCCATAAGTGGGTGCCTTCATGCATCCATGAGGATCCTGACCCTATGGAATGCACCGATTCTGTATCATCTTTGGCTCTATGGATGGGATTCCATTGGATGGGAGGGACATCTCTATGAGAGTAATCTTTGAGATTCACTTTGGTCGTAACACCTAAGTGTTGTAGGTACAAGGAGTTGGTTCCCCAGTCCTATACCACTTGCAACTGTCGCATAAAGGGTCTTCCCAAGGTCATCTCATAGGCATGATTTTTGCTGAAGTCACATATAGAAAATGTATGCTCAAACTCGACACCACAAGTGGTGAGAGTTATTCCTTCAAGCAATCCTAAGGGTCTCTCAATATGACCATCGGCCATCTGCAATTTCATTCTCATTGGCCTGAGTGCTGGCTTGCCCCAACGCTTCCATAGGGAAGTGGTGGCAATTGCAACTCCTGCACCTGAATCCAAAATTGCCTTGGTGGTGTACCCCTGGTAGGTAATGGGAAGATAGGTGTTCCCTTCTTCACCTTCACACATGTCTCCTATCTTATCCAAGGGTATTTCTGGCACTGTCCTCTGGGATCCTACCTGGGAACAAGGTTTTGCTATCTCGGGCACTTGATTGGCTACATGTTTCCACACTTCTGGTCTAACCTTAAGCAGCTCTTCCAAAGTGAGATTGCACTGCACTTTGGTGTTCTTCACTACCTCTGTGTTCCTAGGTATGACTGAATCTTCGTTTCTTATCATGACTGTAGGTGCTCTCATACAGGTGGACTTTGCTTCCCATGGGCCTGTGAAATGGGGTAGTTCTTGTAAAGAATTAGGCTCGAAGTCTAATCTTTCTTGAGATTGGGTACTCTCCTGCTCTCCATAAATGGAAGGAAGGTCTTGTGGGAATTGATCGTGTGTCATCCACAAGTTCAATGGGAGGAGGAACTTCACTCTCTTTAGCCCATTTCTCTTCTTGAATCTCTCGCAAGAATTCTGGTGTGTATTGATTCATAGAAGAAGAGGTGTCTGGCTCTGTAGAGTTAGGCACGTAGGCTTTCTGGGTAGGAAGACCTGCTCTTTCACTAGCCTTGTCATGGTGTTGAGGGGCGGGTTCCTTTTGTGATTGTGCAGTTAGATTCTCTATTCTTTCTAGGGAGGGGGGGTTTTCTGGTTCAGTGGAATTGGGCACATAAGCTTTCGATGGGGGATGGGTCATGTTTTTGCTTGCTTTATCTCTTTCTTGATTTTTTTCTTCCTGGGCAGATCTTGCAATTATGCCCTCTAACTTCTCTAGAAGTCCATCCAAGTGTAATTGCGTCTTGGTTGAGCCCGAGTAATTGAAAAGGCGACTGGCTTCAAACATAGTCTGAGCCAATGCGACCATTTTCGCGCAAAGCTTGGTTCTTTCTATCTCTAGGTCAGCTCTAGGGTAGCACTTGTCATGATCCGTGACATTTGGCCCTTCTTGGATTCTGGCCTGATATGCTTTAAGCATCATGTCTATGTCTTCAGGAGTGGGATCAGCTAATACTGATCCTGCTGGGGGTGGTGGGTGGGTTACGTGGGGTGTATTAGAGGGTGGAGGGATGGAGGGTGATGGGGATGGTAGCGGTGGGAATGTGTGAGAGTGCGGTTGAGATGTGATCTCTATGATTTTGGCCTTGGTTTCTCGTAGACTTTCCTCAAGTTCACTCATCTTCTTTGTCCATTGCCTTTTCATACGTTCACGGCTATCTCTCCAAGCTCTTGTTCTCTTCTTATTTTGGATCTCAGTATCGCTAGCGTCTGGGCTCTTTTCTTGGCTTACCCCTTGGTTTTGCTGCACTGCTTGAGCTCTAGTGACTACCTGTACGGGTGCAATGGAAGTGACACTTCCTGTGGAATCTACCACTAACCCAATAACATTAATAGGAGTGATTTTTGGCATATTATTAGGATTCTTAGGGTAGTCTCGTAAGAGATGCTCCTTTCCACACTCTTGGCAAAAGCCTTGAATTGTTACTGACTGGGGTTGCATAGGTGGAGGTAAGGGAGAATCACGAATAAGGTGATCTCCCTGACATCCGTAGCACGGTCCTCTTGGGAATGGAGGTCTTACCTGCCTAGGTTGGGGTCTTGAGTTAGGGTTTGTATACATTACATTGGTGTACTCCGGTTCCCAACTGGGTTCATTTGGCTCTTCACTATAGTAGGACTCACCATGTTCAGGAGATTGCATGTAGTAAGCATGGGGACTATCGACATGTGTAGAATCAAAGCTATGGTCACTTGGATCACTTTCTGAAAGCAATGGTGTTACGGGGACTTTAGCTCTATTCAGGTTTTCTTCTGTAGCGGCATACTTTACAGGGATCACGTTGGATGGAGCTGGAGGTTGTTGGGCTAACACAGGCTGAGGCCTTTGCTGGGCTTGATATTGTGGTTGGTAGGTTTGTTGAGGCCTAGCATACTGCTGTGGTGGATATTGGTTCTGGTATCTTCCTTGTTGAGGGTATGGTTGTGGGTACGTCTGTCTCACGGTTTGCTTATTGTAGGGACAATCTTGCGCGGTGTGATTGGTGTACCTTTGTTCTATGGTGCAGTATTGGCTACTAGGATTAACTTGGGGTTGAGCCATAATGGGACAGACATTCGCCATATGGTCGCCTCCACAAGTGTAGCACCGTTTAACTGGGGAAAATCTCGGAATTTGTTTGCTAGAGACACCTAGTTTTTGAGCTACCTTCTCTGCAAGTTCCTCAATTGATGTGGATTGCGTGGAAGAGAGGCTAGAGGCACTATCTAAATCTTTGTATATCTTGGAAAGCTCTAACTCCTCCCCTAGGTTATCCTCAATGTCAATACACATGCGTACACACTCTTCTATGGTCCTAGGGTCCTTCAAGTACACATATGATCTTAATTTGGTACTTAGCAGTCCATCCAAGAATAGAGCCACTTGCTTAGCTAGTGTGGGTAGCTCAGGGACAGGGCATCTCTCCAAGTATTGCCTAAATCTTCTTCCTGCAAGTCTCACAGTTTCTTGAGGGGTTTGCTTGAAGTTGTGAATCAGTGAGGAGGTATTATGTCTTATGCCACTCTTAGAGAATTCAATAATGAAAGCCTCTAGGAGTTGGTCTATGCTCCTGAACTGTCTCTCATTCAATGGTTGGAACCATGTGAGGGCTGTGTTCCTAAGGGTTAGACCAAAGGCATTATATTGTGTGAATAGGTCCTCCACTTGTTCTGCTCTCAAGACTTGCCTAAACTCTGCCACATGATCGTATGGGTCTCCTGTGCCATCGAAGTAATTTTTCATGGACTTGACTAACTGAGTTGGTCTCAAAATCCTGGTGTGTTCTCTAGGTCGTGGTAGAGGGAAGTCTTCCATATTCCTTTGATTTCTTGGGGCTCTATGTACCTCAGGCTCCACTCTATTTGTTTCCATCCTCGTTCTTTCTCTGCCCCCTGGGTTAGCAAAGCTTACTTCTGGCCTATCTCTACTTCTGTCTCTTTGAGTTCCATGAGCTTGGGGTGTTCCCGCTCCAGGGTGACCATAGGACACATTTGATCTTGGTTGGGGGAAAATAATTTCACCTTTCCAAGTGTAAGCATGCCTATCATTTTCTGTCACCACAAAGATCCTCTCCGAAGCGTGATCTAAGTAGGTCACTCTGCCTGGGCTATCAGGATCCTTAAACTCATAGATCATGATTGTTCCTATATCAATTGGCCGATCAGATTTATATCTCCAAAAGGCTTCGTTAGTTTCTCGGTTCAGAAGCAGATCTATGCTCTTATTATCTTGGGGAATCCACTCTGGTGTGATAATCCTAGTGAGAACAGATTTGCCTCGGGGGGTCCTTGGTTCTTCACCCATGCTTCCCTGCTCTAGGTCACCTAAGTCCGTTCCTGGGATCTCATTCCCAAATTCATCCGTCCTATCTGGATGACTGGTGACTACATATATTGTCCCTTCCTTGTCTACGTATGCTCCGTTTTCGAACTTGACAGCCGGGCGCTCTAATCCAATGGATTGATCAGGATTCTTAATCTGTACCACAGATCTTCCTAGGCCGTCCTCATAGATGCTAGCACCCAATCGGTTGGTCCTAAGGTATTCCAACTGCATTTTGTAAGGGCCTTCTACCCTGTGCAAGTATGGCACTCCTGAACTTCCTGTAGGTCTCTCCATACCTTGAGACATCTCGGATTCACTAGTCTCAGAACTAGGGTAGTATGAGTGGTGGCTCAACTGCTGGGCCCAAGACCTAGCAGTGTGGTTGACACTGGCCTCTGAAGACCTAAGGCTTTGTCTATCTCTCCCTAGATGTCGCCCTGATCTAAGGTTCATAAGCCTAATTGAATAACCCAAATTTGCCCAAGTACAACCTCGTTGCAGAGTCCTTTTGTATCAGTTACTTTATTCTTTTTAGTTGATTCCCATGTTAAAATTCTTGTCTGATATCACGTCGTAAGGTATATTTGAGTGTAGTTCCGCACTTAAAGTTGATCGTTCCACGTTAAGTTCTTTTCCTTTAAAGTTCTCGACAGTACAAAGATTATGTTCTTAGCTTGAACTTGAAAGTTTAGGTATTCTTCAACTTGATAATTGCCTCTCGTCGCCCTGACTTACTCCTACCTCTAGTTGTTCTTAGCCTAAGCTAGGAATTGACGAAGGGAAGTTGAGAATATTCCAACCTTTCTTGCTGATCCTTGCTCTTTAGTGCTCGAGAAGTTGATTCTCAAGCTTGCACAAAGCCCTTGCTTGGACGCTCTCAATTGCTTCTCAATAGACCTGCATCAGTCCCAAGATTAGCTCCAGACTTAAATTCAAATGACAGACTAGACCGCTTTCATGCATGTGACTCACCGACCAAATTATCTCTTGCCTTTATAAAAAACAGTCCCAAGGATCCCTCAGTTTTCCTACCTCGGGTATGGTTAACTTCTAGAAACCCTATCTAATAATCTTGATCTTAATTTTCCTCACGAGCTTTCCGACAAAACAAGAATCACAGCAATTGGATTTCGTATGAGGAAGTTATGTCAGTTCAGGCTTCAGGGATTAAAACAGGGTCCAAAACAGTTTAATCAAGCAGGTAGAAATTCTTGAATTACTTGGGTTGCGGCCTCAACATGCAATGCTACCCCCGAGTGTTTGTCCCACAAATTGACCAAATTAGCCCCCTATTCTTTACCCTAGAAAATTGGCCAAATTTGCCCTTCTAACGCGTTCGCAAGTTCTGTCAGTCGCGATTGACGTGTCGATCGCGATTGACAGGTCCGTCGTGGCTGTCAGTCGCGATTGATGTGTCGATCGCGATTGACACGTGGCTCGAAAAGTCAATCAGTCGTAGTCAAAGGATCGTTGACTCTGTCAGTCGCGATTGATGGGTCGATCGTGATTGACAGGTCAGTCGCGAGGGTCTGTCCGTCGTGGTCAAACAATCGTTGACTGTGTCGATCACGATTGATGGGTCGATCGCGATTGACAGGTCGGTCGCGAGGGTCTGTCTATCGTGGTCAAACAATCGTTGACTATGTCGGTCGCGATTGACAGAGCCGTCGAGGGTTGTCAGTCGCAATTGATGGCTCGATCGCGATTGACACGTGTCACGCGCATGATCTGTCCGTCGTGGTCAATCGGTCGTTGACTCTGTCGGTCGCGATTGACAGAGCCGTCATGGGCTGACAGTCGTGATTGACTGATCGATCGCGATTGACAGGTCTATCCGTCGTGGTTTGTCGATCGCGATTGACAAAGCGATCGCGATTGACAGAAATCTGATGAATTTCAAAAATCTAAACACAGTTTTGGGAAGCTCTAGGCCTGTAGATCATGGTTTTGCACTTTGTTTGGCAAATGGAGCATTTTTTCTGTCAGTCGCGATTGACAGAGACCGGCGACACAGAGACAGTTGCCAAGATTTCCGTACCTACGCGAAGTGCTGGAGAAGATGATGCAGCATGTACCTGCAAGACAGCTCAAGAAACATGCAAAAACAGCACACACAATATTGCTCTCTCTCACAAGTGGAATGAGGGAAATGGAAGAAGGAAGGAAATATAGTCAAAAAACTGAAATTTTCGCGATGATGGAGAGGGAGGTGGGAGATGGTGATGATGATGATGGTGATGAAGGAAACAAAAGGAAATAGATAAAAGTGAAGAAAATACCTATAACTCCAACGCTTCAACTCTACGTCTTACCATCACACGCTCGTCCTCAAAGCTCGATCCTCGGCAACGGCGCCAACATTTGGTGTAGCTCAGTGATGAGTAGCACCTCCTTTAATGACAATCCGGGAAGACGTGAGGATGGTATGAAGACCTCGAGCAAGTGGAGGCACAAGTGCGTGAGTGAGAAGCACACAAGCATGCACACACATACACACACACGCGCACACACGGCAAGACAAAGAGTGAGAAGCAATTGAGTTCTTAGATTACTTTCAAAAAGCTCTTACAAGTTCATTTCAATTACAAGCTAACCTCAAAAATGAGCTCTCTAGCTCTATTTATAGTTTTTGACTAGGTTTTGGCCCTGTCCAGACCTAGTGTCCGACCTAGTTAAAAATTAGGTTCCAGGGCCAATTTGAGGGCTTAAAAGGAGTCTAAAAAATACGAAAATTGATATGTAGGTACTTCTAAGGCTCCTCAAGCTCAAGCACTCCTTGTCTTGCACAAAATGGAGCTACAAAAATACGAAATGGTATTTACAATGGTTTTTAGTGATTAAAATCACTATTTGTGTAGGGATTTTCTCTGTTGGTTTGTCGTACACATCTTTCTTGTGTGCTCCACTCCTTGATGTCTGAAAAATTTAGATGGCCTACTTGCCAGATCTTCTTTGGCTACTGTGTCTGCTTGTGCTATCTCTTCGTTCCGACCCTCTTTGTCTTGTGGCTCCTTCGGTTCCCTGACTGCTGCCAACATCGTTGCATGGGTAGGAGCTGGTGGAGTGCCCTCTGATTGATCAGAATCTGATTATAACAAGAAACAAAAAAATATCTCAGTTATGTATCTATCAAGTATATTTAAAATTAAATGTTTGATATACTTACAGTATATAGTCCTTGCATGATTAGTAGGCAGTGGTGGAGTTCCATCTGATTGATCGGAATCTACAAATAATGGTATTCGATATTAATAATTTGATTATTTACATACATAAACATTTACATATACATATTTACACATACACACATATTCACATATACACATTTACACATACACACATATTCACATATACACAAATACACATTATTGTGGGATACATGCATGTATTTTGTATGAATGAGTGTATATGAATGCATGTGTCTGTGTGTATGTATATATGTGGATATTTTTATGTTATATGTATGTATATGTGTATATGTATGCATATATGTATGTGTATATGTTTGCATGTATATGTGTATGTGGGTATGTGTATGTGTATGTGTGTATATATGTGTATGTATTCTGATTCTTTTTTATGTTTGAGATTAAATTAATAGGAGATATTGTATGGTGGAAAAAAATAAAAGGCAACCTAACATACCACCTGAGATGTGGTAGTTTTTCTGTAGACAACTATTTCTTTAGGAGTCATTTCCTCACTAGAAGGTATACAAATTAATAGTTTATATTTATATTTTTCATATATTTTAGTAATTTCTTACATTTAATTTATGTATTTCTTTTTTCTTTAAATAAACAGGCTACTGCAAAGAAGAGAGTTGAGTCGGGCCACACATTGCACCTAGGCCAAATGGGCCATCATGGTTTTGTAGCTACATTTTTAAGTATATGTGTTATTGTGAGTATATTTTTTATTTTAATTAAAATGCAAGAAACTAATCTTTTTTATTTGTTTCAATGCAACGAAAGGATTATGGCCGATATCCTATGAAACATGAGATCGAGTATGCTACACATTTTGGATATCACCATTTTAGCGAGTATATGTGAGATCATCCGGATGCCTTTGTGAGTATTATTAAATTTATATAATTATTTTATTTTTATGGATGTTTTAATTTTTTTACTTATTTATGTTTGTTATATGTAATAGAGGAGTATTATGGAGAGGCAGATATGGATGAGGTGGAGAGACAGCCACAAGAGGGATGATCTCGATCATCACAGGGTGATCATGATGATGAGGATGAGGATGAAGATGAGGATGAAGATGATCATGATGCTGATGATTATGATGATGATCATGATGATGATGATTAGGATTCTTGATTATGACATTGGATATGTATTTACATTGATATATATATACATATATATATATATATATATATATATATATATATATATATATATATATATATATATATATATATATATATATATATATATATGTGTGTGTGTGTGTGTGTGTGTATATATATATATAATCTATATATTGTTCATTTTAGTTATGTTTTGAATTGCATGTATGGTATTAAGTAGTTCAAAGTTTTGTTCTATTGTTCGTTATTATTGTTTATATTAAGCATATGTTTTAGTACTTTAATTATATAATTAATTCATATGTATGTACGTATGTGCATGTATATGTGTGTAATATGTGTGTGTACGTATGTGCATGTATATGTGTGTATATATGAATGTATGTACATATGTATATGTGTATATGCATGTACGTGCATGTGCATGTGTAAGTGTATGTGTGTATGTATGTGTATGTGCATGTGGATGTGTATGTGCGTGTATATGTATGTATGTGCATGTGCATGTGTATGTGTGTGTATATGTATGTATGTGCATGTGCATGTGTAAGTGTATATGTGTGTATATGTGTATGTGCATGTGCATGTGTATGTGTGTGTATATGTATGTGCATGTATATGTGTAAGTGTATGTGTATATGTGTATGTGCATGTATGTGTGTATATGTATGTATGTACATGTGTGTGTATGTGTATATGTGTGTGTACATATGTGCATATATATGTTTATGTGTGTGTATATATACATATGTGCATATGTATGTGTATGTGTATAAACATATACAAGTGTATGTATATGCATGTGTATATGTATGAAACATGCATGTGCATGTGGACGCATTTCCATTTGCATCCATGTGCATGCATGTGAATGTGCATGCATGTGGATGTGCATATACATGTATTTAAGTATGTGTTAATGTGTGTATGTGTATGTATATATGCAATAATGCATGCATGCAAGTCTTTTTATGTGGTTGTAGAAATGTTTGTGCATATGCATGTGTATGTGTAAGTGTATGTGAACATGTATGTGTGTGTATATATGTGTGAATGTGCATCTTCATCATGTATAAGTGTTTATGTGCATATCAATAAGTGTGAGTATGCTAACTAATGAAAATAACACAATTGAAATGATATACAAAGAATAGAAATTATACTTACAATAGTTAGCCATATTTTTTGCTTGGTTAGCTTCTTGAATAACCTGCAAGAGAGAGAGAGAGAGAGAGAGAGAGAGAATTCAAAGAGACAAAGAGGTAGAAAGAGAGAAACAAAGATAGAGAGAGACAATAAGATAGAGATTAGGCAAAACAACAATTCTGTATATACTTGTTTCAGCTCATAAGCGTAGCGCAATTGGAGAGCTCTTTGATCAGATGCATGAACATGGCAATCGAAGAGTGTTGGGTTGTAGGGTATGCACACATCCACAATTGTGCATAGGAACCCTTCCTAAGACCATGAGAATAACCTTTTGTATACATTTGAGTGTCACATGTGAACACTCCCCTAAAAGCACTTTTTAATATTTCCTCATACTATAGTATAGGAGACTTGAGAATCTCTCACCTTTGTGGCTCTACTAGAAAATCCCCACGTAAAAATCCACGCATGTCTTTCATTGGGATTTGGTTGTTACAAATTTGATCTTAGACTATCTTAGAAGATATATTAGTTAGAGAGAGAATCACCTTTTTGAATTTTCAAAGAAGCACATGGGGAATAGAGCTTAGCTTATAAATAGAAGCTCATTTTTGTAAAGAGGGGAGCTTTTGGTCGATGTGCTCTCATGTAAGATCATTTATCAATGGAAGAAGCTCTCTTTACTCCTACAAGACTATTTACATTTACATGTATTGTGTGTTTGTGAGTGTGTGAGAGTGGTGTGTGTGTGTCTATGCATGTCTCTCCTTTGTGTGAGTAGGATAATTGTATTTGCTTGTATTTTCCTCATGGCTTAGGATCCTTGACTCCCTATGCTCCTTGTTTTCAAGCATGTGGCATAGCATGGGCTGATGCCAATGGCTTGAACATGTGGGAGGTAGGGGTGGATGAGAGGAGAGTCACTCTTGAGCTTTCCTTCTTGCTTCCATGCAAGGTGGTGAGGGTTTTTGGTCTTTTCTTGCTACAACCTCAACACTTTTTGGTGCTGTTGTAGGGGAGATCGGCCTTTCATCACTTGGAGTGCTCAAGATCATGTGGTAAAGTATTGTGTTGCAATTTTTTAGCTCAATTACATAGGATTTGAGTTCTTGCTTGGCACTTTCACCCTTCCATTGGGCCATTTGCTCCCCATTTTCTTGCTTTTATAGGGTAGTTTTAGTTCAATTTGAATGTTTCACAAAAACACCCCCTTACCCCCCTCTCTCTCTCTCACTTCTACACATACACACATTCCCACACATTCACTTTGGAATCACTTTCACCTCTGCCACCTCTTTCTCTGTGATAGCCTGGAATGAAGGGATAAGGTACGTTCTTCCTTTGCCTCTTACCTCTCTTCCCTTGAATAGGTCCATTTCCCATTAAGTATCCATGGGGTACTCATAAGAAATCTCGGAATTGAAATCACTTGGTGCAAAGGGGGAAAGTGACCACTACCCTCTTTTTCCCAAATTCAAGTGGAACTCATGCATGTGAGTTGGGTGGAGGCTATTTCGGTCCTCTGTTCTTTTATGATCAATGTAAATGTTAAAAGTTGGTGGAGTATTAACTCCTTGATTCTTGCATGCGAGGTAAGTCGAGGGAGGATTACTCTTTCCCTCCCTTTTCCCCTCCCTTCACCCATGAGGGTCTAGCTCAAGGCTATGGCGGGGTCGAGCTCCGCTGAGCTCCCCCTCTGGTTATACATGCTAGAAGGCTACCTTGTTGTTCTGCTTCCAACAAGACCAAGTCATTGAGGCCGCTTCCACGATTGTGCCTGTGCAAAGCTTAGATTGAGTGCTGTCTTCTATTTCCATAGCTGCATGTTCGAGCACCGCTCCTAACAGGATGTAGCGGAGCAGTTCGATGGCTTGATCCCTGTCTTTTGGTTCACTTCTGACCAAACCTTCTGAGCTCCTTTGTGTATGCTTTCTCACCTCTGCTGAGCTTCTTGCTCCCACCCTTCACATCGAGTCTCTGTTGATGAAGGGCTTCAAGACAATGGTGTACCATCTGGGGCAAGTGTGCAATCAAGGCTTTATCCACTGATTATTTGTGGAAGCTGGGAATGAAATCTGATTTTTTTTTTAATCCATTCCATGTTAACTTTGTCGAGTCTTAGTCGTGCCCCCTTCAAACTCTTTCTTTTGATGCTGCAGGTACTTAACTTGAGGGATGCTTGGTTCTGGCATCGTCTATTGTTCAAGTCAAGATGGCCCTCATTGCTCCTTGCTGCCTTTCAAAGGCCTGTTCCCTGAATGAGTATGGTTGTATGTCTTTGGTAGCAGGGCAAGATAGTTGTGTATGCAGCACGATGTGCATGCTCTAGAAGAGGGCCTTCAATGCAAAATTGGTTGACATCTAGTTCTTGCATAATCACAAACCAAAGACGTTGAATCTCTACAAACTTTATTTTGTTTTTTTATGTTGATGGCTAGCTCCATGAGGCAGCATACTCTCAGTTGTTGCATTTTTTTTTCAAGCATGTTTGGGTGTCTGTGTATGGTTGTGTAAGTGTTTTTTTTTCAAGCATGTTTGGGTGTCTGTGTATGATTTTCAAACGTTGGTGGAGGGTTGCTTTTAAGCCTTGTAGAGCTCCCCGCATGTTTGGCAAATCCATCCCTTGTTGGGTTCAGAAGGACTCACTATCGAAGTACTGTGGAAGCTATGAACCAATTTCCTATAGATTCCCTAAAGGAATAATCAAACTCAGTAAAGAGGGCTACAAACGGGTGGTCTTCCTCCCTAAGGTGGCACGACTTGCTGATATTCGTTGGTGTCTGGGCCTGGGAATGATGTGCGGCACCTCAATTCCTTTCTGCTCAGACTTCTAGGCCTGCAAGCATTGTATCTTGCTCATTGGTCACACTATCTACAGTAGGAGAATAAGGTGATACCCTAGTAGTCTCCCTTCTTCGTGTTTTGGGAGGTACTATCCTCAAACCTATCCTGGGGGTTACTCTTTTATCTTGGGCAGATTTCTGCTCTCCTGATATGATGATGCGCTGGTGCACAATGGCTAATGACTCTGAGTATTTTTCCTCGAGGTATTGATTGTGCATATACTCACTATGTGTGGGTAGGTTGTATGGGTTTTGTTTGATTGTTTTCAAACCTGTGTTTATGTATCTTTGGCTTTTGACTTAAGCTTGGGAAGCTCCTGTCATGGTGGTCTTTTGGATTCAGTTGGTTGTCTACACCAGGAAATGATTTAATGAGGACCCATTTTTGTTATCACAATGTTCTCTAAGGTTTATGGTTGTTTTCTTGGGTTGATTGCCCTGCTGATCTACTCATTGACTCATGGTTGGACACACCTGTTGTCCATGCTAAAGATAATCTGTCACTCTTATGTAGTGTTGTTGATGGACAGATATGCTAGGAACAGGGTTTTGGGATGTGCAACATGGAGGTATAGCCTGGTTAGGATTGTGTGGCCCCTTGGTTGTGTATAAGTCAAAACTTTGGCTTGTTCTTTGATTATCGGATGACATTATGCTTGATAAATGATGATGAATATTGACCCTTAATTAAGACAAACTAACATTGGAAGATTGAAGTGCATCATAGTGCGGAATGTATGTTCCAATGCCCCTGACTACCAGGAAATGCAGCTTTGAGTACTCATGAGTTATAAATGGTCGATGTTCCTTGCTATTTTGTTTTCAGCTTGGCGGCTCTTCACAGGTTCATCATATTCAGACAGAGCCTTTGGGGATCTTGGTTTCTTCCTTGAGGACCTCCCAGATGGGGCTTTTCCATTGCTCATATGATGCTCATATCTATCTTCTCTTTGTGTGTTATAGGCCTATGGAAACAATGATGGTGGCTCTTGATCTTTGGGTCTAACCATTTCTAACTACTACCGTAATTCAAGAGGTTCTAAAGTTTGGATGCATGCTGGGACACAATGACTACACCAAATCCCTGCCAGGGAATAAGTATTTGTGCTTTATGAAATGTTTGATGACCTTGGATAATGCAAAAAGGTTGTAATGGTTGTTTTCCTTAAGGATGAATATGAGCTTTGCAAGGATCTACATTGATTAGAAGAATTGTGGCATTCACTCCCTTCCTGATAAATAGGAAGTTCATGATATGCTTTATGATCATAAAATGTGCTCAATTTGTCTCTAAGTATTGTAGGGTCAAAGGAAGAATGACGGTGACTCCCACTTTTTTGGAGTTTTCTATTGATCTCTATGCAGCATAGAAGTTGATGAATTACTTGCTTTCTTCCTGTATATGTTCTTGGCGTTCACTTGTGTTTCTGGAGGAATATGCATGATAGGAGTCTTGGTCTAGCATTACTTCCTACCTTTTTTGTTTTATTGCGTCCATGTTTCCTCACAGTTACTTACATGCTTTCCTTTGAAAGGCATTGTTGAAGCTCAAGGTCAAGGACAAAGAATGGAAGTGCATCAAGGAAGTGGACACACAAGAAGAAGGAGCAAGTAGGGAGCTCCAAGAAGCACCTGTCAAATTTTCAGAAGAAATCCCTATTAAAATAGTGATTTTTATCACTAAAACCATTGTAAATACCATTTACCATTTTCCATTTTTTGCAACTCCATTTTGTTCAAGCCGAGGAGTCCTCGAGCTTGAGGAGTATTAGAACTACCACCCTACAAATTTTCATAATTTTTAGACTCCGTTTGAGCCCCCAAATAAGCCCTGGAACCTACTTTTTAACTAGGCCGGACACTAGGTCTGGACAGGGCCAAAACCACTCAAAAAACTATAAAAAGGGCTGAAGAGCTCATTTTTGAGGTCAGCTTGTTGTAGTTTTCAGCTTTGTAAGAGAGCTCTTGTGTAATCGAAGTCCTTCCATTGTTCCACTCTTTGCTCTTACTTTGTGCGCGTGTGTGTGTATGTGTGTGCATGCTAGTGTGCTTTCACTCACGCACTTGTGCCATCACTTGCTCGCGGTCTTCATACCGGTCCTCACGTCTCCACGGATTGACATTTATGAGGTGTATCTCCTCACGTTGGTACTCACCATTGTGCTAGAGTGACACCAAATTTGGCACCGTTGCCGGGGAGAGAGCTTGGAGGACGAGCGTGTGACGGTAAGACGTAGAGTAGCGACGTTGGAAGGTAAAAAATCACCATTTTCAGTTCAGTTTCTGAGTTTTCTCCATCTTCATCATCATCATCACCACCATCTCTCTCTCACCTTCACATTCTCTGTTTTTTTTTGTTTTTTTCGCCTATACATTTCCGATTTTCGCCTCTTCTTTTTCATCCTTAGCTGTGCGACAAGTTCAGAGAGGGTTCAGAGCTCAGGCGCCTTTGAAATACGGAGATTTGCATCCCTAAAACATCAAAAAACTGAGCAACAGTATCACGGTGTGAGAGGAACAGCGTTTGGTATCGCGAGGGTCGTATCATGAGATTGAAGGGTGATTTTGCATCTACAGGCTGATAGGGGTGACAAGGAGGACACAAGGTACACATATTTGCAAAAGTTTTTGAATTTGGGTGTGAAAATCTCCAAGTATCGTGTCCGGTTGAGTTTTGGTATCCCGATACCAGAACTCCCGTGTATCGCGATACTTGTTGAGGTATCGTATCGTGCATGCCCACTTGAGGTATCGCGATACCATTCTGATATCGTATCGTCAAGTGCTGGTATCGCGATCGCGGTCGCCCCAGTGGTATCGTATCGTAGTCCACCTGGTATCGTATCGTTGACCGTGTAGTATCATATCGCCTCTCGTCTTAGTATCGTATTGTGCAAATTTTGGTATCGTATCGTGAGGTCAAGTGGTATCGTATCGCCTGGAAGGTGTCGTATGGTCTACTGAGCAGTATCGTATCGCTTGCAAACTAGTATCGTATCGTCCCGAGAATTCACTGGTATCGTATCACGGGCTGTACTAGTATCGTATAAATTTCTTAGTATTGTATCGTTTGACACCTTGGCATCGTATCGTGACCACCTTCAGTATCGTATCATCTAAGGTGGTATCATCTCAAGTGGTATCGTGTAAGACAAAGGTATCGTATCGTGAAAATTTGGTATCGTCTTGCCTGTCCTGAGTTCCCAGAGAGATCCTGTTTCCCTTTTTTAACCCCCAGAACCTTGAACTGGCATAACTTTCTCATACGAAATCCGTTTGCTGTGATTTTGGTTTTGTTGGAAAGCTCGTGGGGAGAACTACTAAAACTTCCATTGGTTACGGTAAAAATAATACCAGGATTATTAGATAGGGTATTTTGAAGTTGACCCTCAGGGAAACTAGAAAACCAGGGTGTTCCAAAGGATTTTGAGCAATATAAGAGAACTCTGAGACTAGAAGCCAAGGCTTATGAACCTGAGATCTGGCAGACACTTACGCAAGGATAGACAAAGCATTAGGTCATCTGAGGTTAGTGTCAACCATACAGCCAAGTCTTGGGCTCAACAGCTTAGTGGTTATCCTTACACACAAAGTTCAGAAACCAGTGACTCAGAAATGTCTTTTAGCATGGAAAGACCCACACGTAGCTCAGGCACTGCCTATTTACAGACACCACAAGGTCCCTATAAGACACAATTGGAGTATATCAGGACCAAGCAATTAGGTGCTCGCATCTATGAGGATGGTCTAAGACGATTAGTGGTCCAACTCAAAAATCCTGACCAACCCTTTGAACTTGAACACCCAGTGGTCAAGTTCGAAGAGGGTGCATACATTGATAAGGAAGGAACCATGTATGTGGTTACCAACCTACCAGATAGGACAGATGAGTTGGTAAACATCATTCTTGAGAACGAGCTAGGAGACCTAGAGCAAGGAGACCTAGGACGAGAACCGAAGACTCCTAGAGGTAAGTCAGTCTAGACCAGAGTGCTCACTCCAGAATGGATTCCTCAAGATAACAAAAGCATAGAACTATTCTTGAATAGAGAAACGGAGGAAGCCTTTTGGAGATTTAGGCCAGATCAACCCAGCCCAGTAGTCACCATCTATGAATTCAAGGACCCAGAGACACCAGGGAAAGTTGTCTATCTAGATCACACATCTCAGAAATTATTCTTGGTATCGGATCATGACAGACATGCTTACACTTGGCAAGGTGAATCAATTTTCCCTCCACCAAGATCTAATGTTTCCCATGGCCTCCAAGGAGCCGGATCATCCAAGGCTCATGAAACCCTGAGGGAAAGAACTAGAGAGAGACCGGAGGTAAGCTTTGCAGACACTATGGGCAGAGACAAATCAAGATATGGAATGGAAAGACCTGAAAGGGAGAGACATAGAGCTCATAGGCATCAAAGAGATGAACATGATTTTCCATTGCCCAAACCCCGAGAGCACTCAAGAACCCTTAGACCTTCTCAAGTGGTCAAGGCAATGAAGAACTACTTTGATGGATTTGGAGATCCTTATGATCATGTGGCCGAGTTTAAACAAGTGCTAAGAGCTGAACAGGTTGAAGACTTATTCACCCAGTTTGAGGCATTTGGTTTGACTCTTAAGGGTATTGCCTTAGCTTGGTTTCAACCTCTAAACAGTCGCAACTATAGAGAGATAGGTCAGCTGCTAGAAGAATTCATTGTAGAATTTTCCAAGAGTGGTATCAGACATAACACATCATCCTTGATCCACAACTTCGAGCAGACACCCCAAGAAACAGTGCGACTTGCAGGAAGAAGGTTTAGACAGTACTTGGAAAGATGCCCTGTACCAGAATTACCCACAGCAGCCAAACAAGTGGCATTGTTTTTAGATGGCCTATTGAGCACAAAGTTAAGGTCATATGTGTACTTGAAAGAGCCTAGATGCATAGAAGAGTGTGTGCGGATATGCATTGACATAGAAGACAACTTGGGTGAGGAGTTAGGACTGTCCAAACTCTATAAGGATTCAGACAGTTCTACTAGTCATACCTCTAGGACCTCCAATGAGATAGATGAGATAGCGGAGCAGGTTGCCAAGAGACTAGGAGTTCAAAATAGACAAATGTCAAGGGTCACCTCATTGAAGCAATGTTATACATGCGGAGGAGATCACATGGCTAATGTCTGCCCAATGATGGCTCAACCCCAAGGAAACCCTAATGCTCCATATTGCACCATTGAGAGAAAATACACGAACCACACAGCTCAAGATTGTCCCTATAACCGGCAGGCTGTTAGACAAAATTATCAACAACCTTACCAGCAAGGTAGGTATCATAACCAATACCAACAACCATATTATAGGCCACAACAACAATATCAACCTCAATACCAGCAGCAATATCAGGCACCAAACAGGCCACAGCCAGTCCTAGGAAACCAGCCAACAGCTCCTGCCAATGTGATCCCAGTTAAGTATACGATGGCAGATGAGAACCCGAATAGAGCATTAGTGCCACTAACCCCTTTGGTCTCAGATAATGACTCTCATGCTCTTAATTCAGACTACTCCCATGAAGGTAGTCCACATGCTTATTACATAGAGTCACCTGAGCAAAGTGAGATTTCTCCATATCAATACGAGACACCGCTTATGGAACAAAATTGGGAGTCAGAATACTCCAATGTCATGTATACGAAACCAAATCCTAGGCCCCAAGTGAGACAAGTAAGACCACAAGCCCCTAGAGGACCATGCTTTAGATGTCAGGGCGACCATTTCATTCGTGAATGTCCCCACCAACCAACTCTAGGACAAGGACAAAACACCACAATACAAGGCTTTTGTCCTGAGTGCGGCAAGGAACATCTTCCTAGAGAATGTCCGAGGAATCCCTCTAGTGCACCCAAGGTTACACCCATCAATGTGGTAGGCTTAGTGGCAGATTCAAGTTCAAGTAGCAGTAACGTGGCTCCCGTACAGGTAGTTACTAGGGCTCAAGCAATAAAACAGGATAAACTGACTGAGCAGCCAGAGACAAGTGACTCAAGAGAGTCTAGTAAGAGGAAACCAAGAACATGGAAGGATACCAGGGAGAGAACTAATCGCAAGTGGAACAAAAAGATATCCAAACTAGAAGAGAGCATAAGGGATACCAAAACAAAAATAGAAGACATTGCATCTCAAAGCCCCTCGCATGCCGAAGCTCCCTCCACTCCACCTCATCCCACCCCACCACCCACTGTAAATAACCCACAACCAGGGTCTGTTCTTGCAGATCCAACCCCGGAAGGCTTGGACATGATGTTCAAAGCCTACCAGGCTCGCCTTCAAGAAGGGCCAACAGCTGCAAACCTAGACAAGAGTTACCCTAGAGCAGATTTAGAGATTGAACGGATGAAAATGTGCATGAAAATGGTAGAACAAGCTCAAGCTATACTCGAGACTAGTCAAAAGTTCAATCACACAAACTTTGTGAAACCGGATTTGCATTTACAGGGCTTACTAGAAAGATTAGAGCAGTTGGTAAACAAACCACAAGTTTCTTTACCTCCACAGGCTCAACCAGTTATTGAGAGAGGAAGCTCACCACCAATGGGAGCTTATGTTCCTAATTCCACAGATGCTGGAATACCTCCTTCAATTCAACAGTATTCTCAAGAGTTCTTGCGGGAAATACAAGAAGAGAAATGGGCCAAGGAGAAGGGTAACTCCCCTCCTATTATTGAGATTGATGATCTTCATGATCAATTTCCCCAAGACATTCCATCCATTTATGGAGACCAAGCAGAGCAACAAGAAGATGAAAGATTAGATTTCGAATCTAATTCTTTACAAGAGTTGCCTCATTTCACAGGCCCATGGGAATCTGAATCTCTTCAGATCAGAGCTCCCACAATACTGGTAAGAAACGAAGACTCAGTGGCTCCAAGGAACACTGACGTCGTGAAGAACACTAAGGTTCTGTGTCACCTCACTGTAGAAGAGCTCCTCAAAGCAAAACCTGAGCTATGGAATCATGTGAAGGATCAGGTTCCAGAACTTGATTCCAATATGCCAAAGGTAGGCTCTAAACAGAAAGTACCAGAGATACCTCTAGACAAGATAGGAGACATGAGCGAAGGTGAAGAAGGTAATACTTATCTTCCAATCACCTATCAAGGTTACACAACCAAAGCAATTGTAGATTCGGGTGCTCGTGTTGCTATTGCGACCACATCCTTGTGGAAGAGATGGGGCAAACCCACATTAAGACCAACTAGAATGAAGCTTCAAATGGCAGATGGTCATTTTGAAAGACCTCTAGGATTGCTCGAAGGGATAACTCTAACCACTTGTGGTGTAGAGTTTGAACATACATTTGCTATATGTGACTTTGAGAAAAATAATGTTTATGAGATGATCCTAGGAAGACCCTTCCTACGACAATTGCAAATAGTAGAGGATTGGGGAACCAAATCCTTGTATTTACAACACTTAGGGGTCACTACCAAGGTCAATTTGAAGGATTACACCTTCAGAGATGTACCACCCCTACAGTGGAATCCTATCCACAAAGCAAAGGAAGATTCTATCTCGGTGCATTCTAGGAGTTCACCTGATCCATCCTGGCTGCATGAAGATACTCACTTTGTGGATGTGCAAGGTCGCAGGGGAAGAGGAAAAATGCCTAAAAGCAAGAGAAGAAGGAACTTCCCCAGAAGATAGACCAATAAGAGACCCAGCCTATACACCGATGATATTTCCAGATGAGGAATTTGAGCCTCATGGTTGGGCAGAAATTTTAGCGACCATGGACATTGCAGTCAATGAAGAACAATGGACACCTCATTGTGATGAGGAGGGCTATGATATTTCCGTGTTCATGTGTCAGCCCTTGTTGGAAGAGTGTGATCCTAGTGAGGTCATAGAAGAAGAAGAGAATGACAATGATCTAGAATCCATTGTGATGGATACTTACTTTGACTCAGAGGAACACTATTTAGAAGACATAGGAGTGTTAACCCAAAAAGAAGAAGAACCCCCCACAAGTATTAAAATTGTAAATTCAAAGGAAGGAAGTGAAGGAGGTCAAAAGAAAAAGAAAAGAAAAGTAGAGAAACAGGAAGAGGAGGAATCATTGTTCGAGGTACCAGAAAATTTCAAGAAATATGAAGTTGAAGATCGGAAAATTTTGGTACGAATGCCTAAGAGAGAGGCCATCATAGTAGAATCATATGATAATAAAGAAAAGACCAAAAAAAATGTTGTAACCATTGAAGGAAACGAAGAGCAATGTACATACATAGGAGATGACCTAAATGCAAAAGAAGAAGCAGAGCTTGTAGCTCTATTAAGGGAATATAGGGATGTGTTTGCATGGCACTATAGAGATTTGAAGGGAGTAGATCCAAAAATTTGCTCTCATACGATCCCCATGATTGCTGATGCCAAGCCCACCAAACAAAAGCCCTACACATATAATGACAATTATGCAGCCAAAATAAAAGAGGAAATTGATAGGCTGATTGAAGCTGGATTCATATATGAGATTGAGCATACTGAATGGGTGTCCCCCATTGTAGTGGTGCCCATGAAGAATGGAAAATTGCGAGTGTGTATTAACCTTAAAAAAGTTAATGCTGCTACGATTCGAGATAGTTACCCGCTTCCAATCACTGAACATTTATTGGAGCGTGTTGCAGGCAAGGAAGTTTATAGCTTTCTTGATGGATTTTCGGGTTACAACCAAGTAGCCATTGCCCCAGAAGATCAACACAAGATGGCTTTTGCTACTGAATGGGGAATCTTTGCATTCCGCATGATGCCATTTGGTCTCACCAATGCACCTGCAACATTCCAAAGGCTCATGTGTCATGTCTTCAAAGAGTTCTTGAGGAAGAGCTTAGAAGTATATGTGGATGATTTATGTGCTCATTCCCAACAAAGAGGATACCACATCCCTGAGCTCAGACAGATCTTCAACAAATGTAGGGAATATCGAGTGTGTCTGAACCCAGAGAAGTGTGTGTTCATGGTACGACAAGGTAAAATCTTAGGTCACATTGTTTCTAAGAATGGAATTTCAACAGATGAGGACAAAGTAAGAGCAATAGCAGAGCTGCCCAGGCCAAGGAATGTTAAAGAGGTACAAGCCTTTATGGGCCATTGTGGATATTACCGCAGGTTTATCCACATGTATGCCATCATAGCTAAACCTCTTTATGGGTTGTTGACAAATTTTGAATGGAATGATGAATGCGAGAATTCCTTCAATGAGCTGAAGAGACGTTTGTGTTGAGCACCAATATTGACCACTCCTGATTGGAACATACCCTTTCATGTCCATGTAGATGCCTCCAATCATGCCATCGGATGTGTGCTAGCACAACCCACGGGTGAAGGAAACCTAGATTTGCCAATAGCATATGCTAGTAGGCAATTAAATGCAGCTGAACGAAACTATACGACAACCGAAAGAGAAGGCTTAGGCATGGTATATGCCGTGAAGAAGTTTAGACACTATCTATTGGCCAATAAGTTCAATTTTTTTACTGATCATCAAGCTTTACTATATTTAGTCAATAAACCTTGCAATACATGCCGCTTAGTAAGATGGTTCCTCTTACTAATGGAATACGATTTTGAAGTGGTTGTCAAGAAAGGTAGGACCCACCTTAGGGCGGACCATCTTTCTCGCATCACTTCAGGAGAACCACCGCAAGGAGTGTCTGACGAATTACCGGACGCTTATTTGTTCAATTTATAAGTGGGCAAATAAGTTAGTACCAGTCCTAACCTTCGGACCTGCAAACAAGAATGTGAAAACAAACAAAGAAGAAATTGTGAGATCACAAAAATATCAAATATTGGCAGGAAGCATGTACAAACAAGATACAGAGGGCGTACTAGCTTGTTGTGTTGAGGACGATGAACATAACGGTTGGTTGCAACAAGCCCATGAGGGACTGTTAGGAAATCACTACTCTAAACAATGAACATTGCAGAATCTAAAACATTTAGGAGTGTATTGGCCTAGCATGGACAAAGAAATAAATGAGTGGATTAAGAATTGTCGAGTGTGTCAGAAGAGGCCCCTAGTGGAGCATGCGACTCTTTATCACGTGTCATTAATTCCAGATTGGAGTGCTCCATTGGTAGAATATATGAGATCAGGAACATTACCAAATTAGACTAGTCTAGCAAGGAAAAGAAGCATGGAGCAAGAGGCTCAAGACTATACCTTAGTAGGAGACAACCTATACCGAAGAGGAAAAGATGGTTATCTAAGATTGTGCGTTCATGAATCAGATTATTTGAAGGTCTTAGAAACTGCACATAGTGGTGTTGCAGGTGGACACTTTGGGCCTGACCGAGTAATTAAGACCATTCTATTCTCAGGACTTTGGTGGCCCTCTCTTCATATGGATGCACATACCTATGTGAAGAAATGTGACACATGCCAACGTGCCCAATATCCGATAAGAAAAGATGAGATGCCTTTGAGGCCAATGATGGGAGGGTGCGCATTCTCGAAGTGGGGTATAAACTTTGTTGGTCCTATTAACCCCCTAGCTAGAAACTCTCATGCAGAATACATTATTGTGGCCACTGATTACCTTACAAAGTGGGTGGAAGTAAAAGCCACGACAAAGAATGATGCTCAAACGACAGCTAAGTTCTTATTCGAAAACGTGTTCACTAGATATGGGCTACCAATAGAGTTGGTTAGTGATAGAGGTACACACTTCTTGAACGAGGTCATTGAAAATCTCCTTCAAGAATTCATGGTGATACACAAGAAGTCTGCCCCTTATCATCCACAAGCCAATGGACAAGCCGAGAGCACGAATAAAATCCTATGTAACGTATTGAAAAAACTCGTAAATAATAAACGCTCTGATTGGGACAAACAACTTCATCATGTTGTTTGGGCATACAGAGTTGCCTACAAAAGGGTACTCAATGCCACCCCATTTCATATGGTCTTTGGACAGAATGTTGTGCTGCCATTGGATTTCCTAATCCCAGCCCTAAAAGTAGCACAAGAGCATGAGTGGAATGGACATGAGTTGTCATCTAGGATCTTTGATCTAGAACGCTTAGGTGAGACGAGGCTACGAGCGGCAGCAGACATCTATGCTGCAAAGAAAAGACAAAAGGCATACTTTGATGCCCATGTAAAGGACAAAGGATTGAAAGAAGGAGATCTGGTGCTGGTTTATACGCTAAAGCAACATGCCCGCAAATTGGAGAAACGAGGATATGGACCCATGATCATTAATAGAATCTCCACTAGTGGGGCGGTTCAATTGGCCGCTTTAGAAGGTGATATCTTGCCGAACTATATAAGTGGTTGTCGAGTCAAGTTATATCAAGAACCTCTTACAGAGGAAATGCTAATGAGACTCAACACTGCTAAGAAGCGAAAAGAAGAGGAGTTAAGGGTTAGAGAAGAAGCACAAGCAGAGGCTAGAGAGCGCATCAGAAGAAATAAGTTACGACGACTAGGCCTAGATCCCAACACAAAAGCCCCAAAATATCACATGGACATGTGCCAAAAATTGGACCTAACTACTTCTCGAATAATTGACCGATGCCCCTTTGTGACCATAGAGGTAGGACAAGGAAAGAGTGTAAGGATTGTGAGAGCATTGGTTGACTCAGGTGCAACAACTAGTGTAGTTAGACTTTCATACTGCCAAGACCTGCAAGTGGACATCAAGCCCATAGAAGCATATCTCATAGGATTGGGAGGTGTGGAAACCCCTTGTTTGGGCGAGGTGGAACTTCCCATCTACCTTCAAGATGTTCCAATAAAAGTCAAAATGCTAGTGTGTCACGATGCGGACCTTACAGAGCCACTTGTTCTAGGTCAAGATTGGATTTATGACCATGCAGTCAACTTGAACCTAAGAAGTCAACTTCTTCAAGTTTGAGTACATGAACAATGCATTACATTAGAATTAGACAATTGCATGCTCATAGATCATGGCACCACACACTCTTTGAGTTCCTCTCAGACCAACCTTCATGAACAAGATGATGTGTGTGTCACAAGCTCTATGACCCAGAAGGACTCGATCACAAAAGAACAACCTCAAATGCAAGCTGACTCCTCTAGTCTGAAGACTAATGTTGTCACACGCAATCAACCAAAAAGGCAAGTGAAGCAGTACATGACAACCACCCTAGCAAATGGACAAAGAGAAATCAAGAACAAAGTAGCTCCGAGCATGAAGCAGATTGGGTACAGAAAAGAGAGCAAACACCAGCCTTGCCAACACAATTCCCACTCAGGCAACCCAACCATGTGAAGACAAGAAACAAGCAAATAGGCCCACCTCCACCAAAAGATCTCCGACAAATCTGGGTGCCTAAGAAATTAGCTACAACTCAACAAGGGCGATTACAGATGTGGGTACCCAAGAAGCTCTTACATACACAATGGCCTATGCTCCCCACCATGCAAAAGGTCTCAACAAAGAAGTCAAGGAGAGAAAGGGGTAAAAACAGAGCACAAAGACCCAAAGAAGATAGCCTCAACCCTTCGGCAAAAGTAAGAAGACAATCATCAAGGATATGGGTTTGGAAGCCTAAGGCACCAATGGCATCCACAACAACAAAGAACAAACCACTCCGAATACAAAATTTAAGCAATCAACCAAATATGAAGAAGTCAACAAGGACTTGTACACAACCCACCACTGTTATGAAATGGGTCCCTAAAATCAATTGTCCTTTTGACATCCAATGGATACCTACAACAAAGGCTGCATCAACATCTGCAAGAATATTGAAAACCTCGACGTGCAACAACCATGTGCCTTTGGCATAACCTTGTCTTTTGCACCATTGAGGTCATGCACTTCCAAAGTATGCATCCACATAGGGCCACATTACACGGCCGTGCATAGACACAATTGAGAAATCCCTGGTACATGGGACACACTTGACATATGTAATATATTTTATTGATCCTAACCACCTTCTTCTTGTTTTGCAATTGTTCCACAAAAAAAAAAAGGTCCATGCGCTCGACGACACTCATCGGTGAACCATCAGCAAAGACGTTCATCAACCAGCAAGACAAGCCAATCGTCAATCACCGTGATCGGCATACAACACGAAGCGACAAAAATTGAATGACCTTTCACCATGGTAAGCACAACCTACTTTGGCAACATGCTCACCATGATAGAGTAGGAAGCCTCTTTGTCAGCATACCCTTGAGCACTTAGCTCAAAATCCAATCTCTTGCACCATACTTCTTCCCATGCATTTTCCAAGTACGCATACATAGGGCCACATTACAAGGCCATGCACAAGGCACATATTTTGTTCAACCCATGCACTAATGCACTTACCCACCATCCATTATGGGTTACAAGTACTTGGCATGAAAACTATGAAAGCCATCTCTGGAAGAACCGACGACCTCAAGGTGACAACAACAAGAGAATGGAGGCAATCCACCACTGAGAGTTGCTCATAATCAACATCGACCACCTCCTTTGAGTTGCGAGCAACTCGCAGTTTTGGACAGCTCACAAATGCACCATCAAGATGGAATACAAGGAAGAAGTACATACAAAGGGACTACAAACTGCAAGAGCTGCAGTGGCAAAGTGAATAACCATACAAACGAACAGGCTACATTGGGAAGATGGATCGCCCCTGTTGGACGTAAAGGACACTACCTCTCAACGTACTACATCGAACAACCCCTACAACAAGGGTCTGTCAAGGACGACAGACTCAAGAGGGGGGGAAGTGTTGAAGCTCAAGGTCAAGGACAAAGCATGGAAGTGCATCAAGGAAGTGGACACACAAGAAGAAGGAGCAAGTAGGGAGCTCCAAGAAGCACCTGTCAAATTTTCAGAAGAAATCCCTATTCAAATAGTGATTTTTATCACTAAAACCATTGTAAATACCATTTACCATTTTCCATTTTTGCAACTCCATTTTGTTCAAGCCGAGGAGTCCCCGAGCTTGAGGAGTATTAGAACTACCACCCTACCAATTTTCATAATTTTTAGACTCCGTTTGAGCCCCCAAATAAGCCCTGGAACCTATTTTTTAACTAGGTCGGACACTAGGTCTGGACAGGACCAAAACCACTCAAAAAACTATAAAAAGGGCTGAAGAGCTCATTTTTGAGGTCAGCTTGTAGTAGTTTTCAGCTTTGTAAGAGATCTCTTGTGTAATCAAAGTCCTTCCATTGTTCCACTCTTTGCTCTTACTTTGTGCGCGTGTGTGTGTATGTGTGTGCATGCTAGTGTGCTTTCACTCACGCACTTGTGCCATCACTTGCTCGCGGTCTTCATACCGGTCCTCACGTCTCCACGGATTGACATTTATGAGGTGTATCTCCTCACGTTGGTACTCACCATTGTGCTAGAGTGACAGGCACTCACCGGATAAACACTGGATAAGTCATACTTAAAGAAATCACGTTTACTTTATTACTTCTTGTGGCAACTAGGAACTAAGTTGGTTAGTCAGAGAAGTTCCAAATGTAGTCAGCTCATTGTCTTGTTCTTTAGTTGTTTTGATCTGCTATATCTGGATAGTGTTTGAACACTTGATGATTTGCATGATATTCTCTTCATCTGCTCTCCAGGGAGGCATAGTTGGCAAGTGCATTTTGTATGAAATCATTATCCTTCACTGGCATATGAGGGAATGGATTACTCCTTGCTTATCTCGGTGCCTCTCTCCAAGGGTCTACCAAGCATATGGACTGAAGTGGTGCTTGGTTGAGAAGTTACTCTCAAGATGGATAGGTTAAGATGCATAAATGTGGATTGCTGAGCCTTTATAATTACCATACAGGAATAATGTGTAAATTTCCATCTAGAATATTGGAGCATTTTTTCTGATTGAAAGGAATTGTTGATTTAGACCTATGCTTAGATTTGGAGTTTTTAAGTACAGCTAGGCACTGATCAGTGGGAGTTGGGTAGCTATGCTTTCCCTCCCAAAATGCTATAATGGTATTATGATTATTGTAATGGGGGGATCATATCACTTTGGTACTATTATGTTCACTTGACAATACATAGGTCAGGGCACACTCACTAAGTGTAATATGAGAGCCACATCTATTTCATGATTTGCAATGGATAACCACATTGTGTCTATTGCAGTGTGAAAGTCATAAAGGTCTAAGTACTGACTGTGAATGACATTTTGTGAGATTGGCCAACTAACAAGAATTATGCCTTAGACTCACAAATCTTTCTTTTGATCTCTTTTGATGTCATAATTTACTTTTCAAAATCTCAGGTGGTGGCATCTGGTTCATAACTTTGCCATTCATATCGATGGGATGGGTTGATTGAAGGTTTTTTAGAAAGAATCATATGCATGGTCATCCTATTTTCATCTTCATATACTATGAGAAAACAACAATTGACTTACTTAATTAGAAATAGGACGTTGCAAGCTCATTTGAGGCACTAAAAGGGCAACATTCCTTTCATGTCTTCAACTCAACATGACACACTTGCACCTATTTGTCACACACAATATGTTTGATTGTGGCATAATTAAGATCAATGAGTTATGCAAAATTAGAAGGCTATGGGCTCTCTGGAACTATTTTTTATTGAGTTGCAGGAATATGAAGATTTTCTTGATAGGATAATTCCTGCTACTGCCATGAAGAGGTTGATATCGCTCATATGCACACCATGGAAAGATAGATCTTCAAGAGAATTTCTCTCTAGATGAGGAAGTCTTGAAGGACTTGATGTTCCCTGAAGTGGAAACTAAAAATGAGACTAAATGTTATGCTCTACTACTTTTCAGAAACAGTCTACTTGTTGTGTATGTTAATTTCAGGTTTGGGAGCTCTTGGGTGAGGCTCTATCAGTCCTAAATGGGACTATGCAGTGAGATGTAAGCTGGGTTGACTGCCCCCCAAGGGGATTGTGTCGCCCAGCTCTGAAGGTTGAAGATTTTCATATTGAAGAAAGGACTGAAGGCTTGAAGATCGGAAGTGCTATAGATTTGAAGATCAGCTTGAAGCTTTGTAGACTGAGGAATTGCAGATTTTCAAGACTTGAAGATTTCTTGACTTGAAAGACTCTACCTTGGGTCAGTTCAGTTATGTATGCTCTTCTTCTGTTAGCTTTGTCAAGGACGACAAAGACTAGAGGGGGGAGAGTGTTGGGTTGTAGGGTATGCACACATCCACAATTGTGCATAGGAACCCTTCCTAAGACCATGAGAATAACCTTTTGTATATATTTGAGTGTCACATGTGAACACTCCCCTAAAAGCACTTTTTAATATTTCCTCATACTATAGTATATGAGACTTGAGAATCTCTCACCTTTGTGGCTCTTCTAGAAAATCCCCACATAAAAATCCACGCATGCCCTTCATTGGGATTTGGTTGTTACAAATTTGATCTTAGAATATCCTAGAAGATATGTTAGTTAGAGAGAGAATCACCTTTTTGACTTTTCAAAGAAGCACATGGGGAATAGAGCTTAGCTTATAAATAGAAGCTCATTTTTGTAAAGAGGGGAGCTTTTGGTCAACGTGCTCTCATGTAAGATCCTTTATCAATTGAAGAAGCTCTCTTTACTCCTACAAGACTATTTACATTTATATGTATTGTGTGTTTGTGAGTGTGTGAGAGTGGTGTGTGTGTGCCTATGCATGTCTCTCCTTTGTGGGAGTAGGATAATTGTGTTTGCTTGTATTTTCCTCATGGGCTAGGATCCTTGACTCCCTATGCTCCTTGTTTTCAAGCATGTGGCATAGCATGGGGCTGATGCCAATGGCTTGAACATGTGGGAGGTAGGGGTGGATGAGAGGAGAGTCACTCTTGAGCTTTCCTTCTTGCTTCCGTGCAAGGTGGTGAGGGTTTTTGGTCTTCTCTTGCTACAACCTCAACAAAGAGCCTCCAACGTTTTAATTTTTTTTCGTCAACAAGCCATCGTGTAAGCGATGGTAAGGCATCGTAAAAAGCACTGGAATTGGCATCGCATAAGCGATGCTTTTTAGTGTCGCTTATGTGATGCAAAAAAAAACGATGCTTTTTAGTGTCGCTTATGTGATGCGAAAAAAGGATCGCTTACATGACACTTTTTTAAACCATCGCTTTAGCTATGCTCAATGTGAGCATCACACCTCCCGTCGTGCCACACATTGAGAAAATCTTCGTTCAATCGACGGTGCGTGCTCGATGCTTCTTGCAATGCATTTTGCAATTTTATAGCGAAGAGATTGTCGCCTTAATCGTCGCTATGCGCCCGTGTTCCTTGTAGTGTATTACACAAGTACATGACTAGAGATGAAGTATCATCAATAGGTAATTTTGTGTTGATCTCCATAGCTATAGAAATCTCCTTGCAATCCTCCATGTTGAATACCTTCAAGATATATGTTTCATACTTTTGTTGAGAGATGAAAATGTTCCCTGGTTCCTACCATACTTCAAAGCCTAAGTAGTAATGCATTAAGCCAAATTCTATCATTTCAAATTCTAAATGCAAGTCATCTTTTGTTTTTTGAAGAAGACCACCATCATTTCCTATAATCATAAGGTCATCTACATAGATTACAAGCACAATTGTATTCCTCCTCTCTTTAGCACATACAAGTTAGCATTAAAAGCACTTCTTTTGAAACATAGATCTAAGAAATACTTATCTATCCACTAGTACCATGTTCTAGGGGCTTGTTTTATCCCATATAATGCCTTCTTCAAGTTTCATACCTTGTTCTCTAATGGGAAGCCTCAAACCATTGTGGTTGAGACACATATACCTCCTCTTTGAGGTCTCCATTTAGGAACATTGATTTGACATCCATGTGATAGAGTGGCCATCATTTATGTGCAACCACAACTAATACCACTTAAATAGTAGTCATCCTTGCTATTGGGTAAATGATTCACAAATGTCAATACCTTCAACTTGTGAGTAGACGTGTGGAAAAAGTCTTGCTTTGTAATTTTCGAAAGTACCATCAACCTTGTACTTTAGCTTCTAGAACCACTTGGAACCAATGACTTTGTGCTTTAGGGTCCAATCCACTAGCTCCAAAGTTCCATTATTCATGATATTGTCATATTAGGTTTGCATGCCATCCCTCCAATTCAAATCGTGGAGTGCCTCTTCCACATTGGTTGGTTCCTTTGCTTGTTCTAGAATGAGATCAACCATCAAGGCCATATTAAAAATATGGGAACTTTCTTGTCTTTACTATCTATTCTTTGTTACTACCTTGGTCAATCTCCAACCTATTCTAGTAATAGTGGGATGCAGTAGTTAGTAGAATCATGGAGCTAGCTTGCCCAATTTGGCAATGGCTTTTTTGCTTGTGTAATGACACGTTGGTGAGTTTTATAATAATCATCTAAAGATGATGCTTCCTTCTCTTGTGTAGAAGGGATACCCATTGGGCCATGTTCATAATGGATTGAGCCTTTGCCTGATGATAAAGTGCAAGCTCTTTTCCTCCTCCACTACATGTGGCTACTACTCCTTAAACACCACATTGTGACTCATTATGATCTTCTTAGCCTCAGGGTCATAGACCTTATAATCCTTCTTATCCTCGTTGTACCCTAAGAAGATACATTTGATGCTTTTTGGTTGAACATGTACAAAACATTCATTTCTATATACTTTGAAATGGGAAACAAATGGCTTTTTACTACTATAGGCCTCTTGTGGAGTCTTTCCATAGTCATCAACGAGTAACATGAAGTAGGAAGATCCATCCAAGGCATGTGTAGGTATTTTTTTGCACAAATTAGCATGCGCAAACTCTAGAGGATAACTTTCTTTGTTCTTGATTTCTTGTGGAAACACCTTCCTCTATCTCTTGTCCATCATGCATGCTTCACATGGTTCCTTCACCTCTACAATCAATGGTAGTTGTGCAACCATACCCCTATGATGCATCTCCTTTAGCAAAAGCTATTGAATATGACCAAATCTTTCATTCCATAACTTACTTGTGCTCACACTTTTAGTGACTATAAGAGCAGACAACTCATATAAGTTTTTCCTCCTTATGCCAATCCCAAAAACATTGTTGTTACTTTCCATTATCTTAGCTCTTGTCTTACTAAAAGATAATTCATGACCTTGATCAATTATCGAAGCTATTGAAAGTGGATTTTCTTGGATTTGTGCAACATATGACACATTTGAAAGCTTTCTCATATCCCCATTAGAATTGATGAAAGAAACCATACCTTCACCCTCTATATGAAATCTTGTAGTATTGCCTATCTTTATTTGTGATGGGTTCTTTTTAGCATGTGATGAGAGGCACCACTTTCCAACATCCAAGAGTCATCTATTCTTGAATCTTCACCCGAGGAGCATACCATCTATATCATAATCAATAAATCAAGCTTTGTTTCTATAGTCTTGGCAGACTCCTTGCCTTTGCCACCTTTTGAAGATCCATTCTTCTCCTTGCCTTCTTGATGTGATAGTCTTGAATTCTATGGCTTTTCTTCTTTCAAATGGAAACATCTCCCTTGAACTTCTTTTTCTCGTTCTTCTTTTTTTCTCCATCTTTTGAAGAGTTCGCTTTGTCTCCTTTGGTATTTGCTATGAATGCAACATCTCCTTTGTTTCTGCCCTCATTCCCTTGAGCCATAGCTCCTCCTCGATGAGTAAAGCATGAATTCTTCAAACGCTAGAGGTTGATGTCTGATTTGAGTTTAAAGAGTAGTTACCAAACCATCAATTTTTATAGAAGAATTCAAAGAAAACATCAAGCTAGCTCCTAGGTTGCGTTTTCTACAGCTGCTCCCTTCATTCTATCCTATATATTCTTTATGCAAGTAATGCACACCTTTTTAGTCTCCCCATTGACAAACCTTTCTACTACTAGCTGATTCTCCAAGTTTTGAATCCATGTCTGATTACAAGTTTCATATTGATTTCTCAATATGTTCCATGCTTCACAAGCCTTTGTAATATGCTAAATGAGAGTCACTATTCATAGTACTTGCGACTAGAACACAAAGTGCACCTACATTTATATGTTTCCAATCATGTAGAAGATCAGCATGAGGAGGAATCATTCTATCAATTTTTTGGATCAGGTGTTTCTTAGGGCATATGATCAATCCCACGAACAATCTCCAAAAGCTCATAGGATTCAAGGATAGAAGTGATTTTAAACTTCAATAGGGTGTAACTCATACCATCAAGTTTACCTTTCGTGAAGGTTGTTGGTCATATCTGCAACATTGGGATGCCCAACATTATTGCGGCTCCTCCTTATGCTCCACCTACTCTTGTTGATGAACCAGCTTGATTCCCAATCATAGATGATGATGCACCACTTGAAATGTTCTATCTTTTGTCACTGAACCCTCTGCAATCTCTAGGTTGTGCTTCTACACCACTCAAAGCCTCCTGAGATTTGACACCATGTAAGAAATAATAGCACTCTGAAATAGAGAAGTAGAAAGAGGTTAGAAAAATACAGACAAAGATAGATGCAGACTGAGACATAGAGGACTCAAGCTCTCAAATTGCCAAGAGTAATGTAGCTACTAAGATGGCATTTTTCCACCTGTGTGCTCCTAATTTGGAGCTTAGATGGAAAGTTGGACAAACTCTAGATGGGCTTACTAGTGTAAAGTATTGTGTAAAGCTACACATGGGACATGCTTATACAACTTTCACAATGGGAGCCGGTATTGAAAAACATAGTTGGGAGAGGCAAATACTGGACAAAATATACAATCCAAAAATATCTCCATCACTAGAAGTCCTATCATCTCAGCCCTACGGGTTCAATGAATAGGTCCTCCGGGCCCCTACGATGGGGGCAAGCCCCCTTCCGTGCTCCCCCATTAAGGTTTTAGGTTTGTCAAGAATAATTCATAATAGTAAGAAAATCTTGTTTTTCAATCACTAATGTTGTAGTGCGTTAGCACAAGAAAAATATTGTCACCTTTAAAAACCAATGCAACTTGTTATGAGACCAAAAATAAGGATTAGACCTTCTAATATAATAGTTATGAGGACTATTGTAAATTGTAGGATAGACCACTTGGGATATTGACATTTTATAATGAAATTAAAATGTAGTGAGATATCTAACATTGTAGATCGTTTCTTTTTCTTCTCTACTTATTTGATACCATAACTTATCAAGACCCAAATTTATGTTACCATAAACTAGAAAAAGCTACTTTCCATGCTAGGTTTATTATGTCCTTAAGTTTTTTTTTGTTGTCATACATTGTTCTTTGGTTTTTGGGATTCCTTTCTAGTTTTGAAAGGATGATGGGTATGAGTTTCTTACTTAGGCAAATGGGTATGCATTTTCATAGATGATGCTTATGTTTAGAGCTCTACAAATTCTATAGTGTTCAATGGTCATGAAAGTATTAGGAAGATTAATGAATATGCATAACAATGAAACTCCAAAAAGTGGAACATATTGCTAGTAATTGTGTTTCTATTAGTTTGAAAGGTGAGATGAAATACTATTTTCTAGATCAAGAAATATTCATAGAATTCAAAAAACGCACATGAGCCAAATACTACTAATTTCTTAATAACAAATTGTTTCATCAGATTTGTTGCATTTATTACTACTTGTATTGTGTTGAGTAACTCCTTAGAATTGAACGGCTTAAAGAAAGCATTGGGAGATGTTGGGGGGTTCATGTGCAGAAAGGGACTTGAGTGTTTGTAGGAGAATGAAAGAGAAGAAGAAGTGAGATACAGACACTAGAAGCTTCTGTATATAGATTATAAAGAGAAAAATACAATGATGATGTATAACAGAAAACCAAATGCTCTCTATGTGGAATGTGTAATCCCAGAGAGTACACAATCACACAAGGTTACAAGATACCCAAAGTTCCTTATGCCACCAATCTTCTTTGCACTAGACCACCTTCTCCAAGAGCTTGTACTTGTGCACACCTTGCACTCAAGCTTCCAATAGGGTAGGAGGGATGCACACATTTTGTCAACATACACACCTCTTCAATGGTACCTTGTGCCACCTTTGATTGTCTAGCTTATTGGCTCTGTACACTCTAGAGCACATTTCTTGCACACTTGGCCTTACACTTTCTTCTCTGCATTGCACACTGCCTCAATGTCTCTTGCTCTTCTCTCCCAGTGTAGACTATGCTCACACTTGCTTAGTCTAACCAAGAATAATGCATATGCCTTGATTTGAGTGTTGGTTCACTTATGTATACCACTCATAACTGATAGCATATCTTGGTGCTCACTTTGATGTCCCAAGAATGTCTCAAAATGTGTACAACCAATGACTCCCTAGTTTGTCTTGTAGTGACTTTAGGCATAAAAAAAAAAATTAAATGGGGGGCCATATTTTCACTTTTATGTATCACTTCCGCTTCACATACCTTCACTTTTGCCTTCATTTCTTTGATACGTGTACCTGAGGGAGGGTTCACGTGAACCTTCCAAACACCTTTAAACCCTTGAGACTTATAGAAAGATAATCTGCAACCTACATCCACTTTCTCAAAACATACCCATTGTGATTAAATTGATTGTGCAGTATCTGTGCACCTTGACCAACTTGACTTTGATTGCTTTGACTTTGACCATCTTGACTTTGACCACTTTGACTTTGACCATTTTGACTTTGACTAGATTGCCTTTGACCAATATGACTTTGATGAACTCAATAATAGAGGGTAGGAAGGAAGTTTAGGAAGGGCTAAAGGGTTAATAAGGATAGGGTAAGGATGGATAAGGGTGGGGCTAGGTGGAGCCATAAAGGGAGGGGCATGGAGAATGAGAAAAGACTCTGGATGGGGCAAAAATGCTAAACCATTAGATCTCTAGAGGGTTCACATGGAAGAATTTGAAACATGTGGGAAAATTAGGTGATAACAGACCATGTGGACCATGTGCAAAACAAAAACATGTGATAAATGTGCACAAAACATGTGGGTTTTGACCAAAAATAGGAGAAAAGTTTGGACTTTGGGAAAATTAATGCCAGAAAATGAGTCCAGAGATGCCAAAACACATGAAAATGACCCAAGTTTGAAAAGAGTGGCTACTTGAGGCACGATCTAGAGGCAAAAGCATTTTTGCAATAAAAATAAAAAATATATTTTTTATAAGTGTTGTTTATATATATATATATATATATGAATATAAATATATATATATATATATATATATATATATATATATATATATACACACACACACACACACACACACACACATATATATATATATATATATATATATATATATATATATATATATATATATATATATATATATATATATATATATATATATATATATATATATATATATATATATATATATAATATACTCCCAAGGGGAAGTTTTCAATTAGAAAATAAAAAAATAAAAAAATAAGGGGGGATGGGGGGAGGAGAGAGGGAGCAAGATAGAGATTAGAGAGAGGAGGGAGGGGCTAGAGATAGGAAGAGAGATGTAGGGAGAGAAGATAGAGAGAGGTAGAGAGAGAACATAGAGAGGTAGAGAGAGAAGATAGAGAGAGGTAGGGAGAGGGTTTTTGTTTGTAAATAAAGAAAACAACAGCTGAGGGGGCCACTTTCTTTTTGAAAATATATAGAAAATACAAAACAATTCAAACAAAATCTAAAAAAATCACAATAAATTCTCAAAAAAATCTCTAAATGTCTAGACCAATTTTCCCACTCAAAAACACAAAGAGATTCCTTTTTTACTTATCTTTTTGCAAGAAAAATTGACACTAAAAAGGGATACAAAATTCTAAGAAATTTCCTAAAAAAATCCAAAAAAAAGTCCAACAAGATGTAGATGAGATGGGCTATGAAATAGCCTCTAAACAGCATAAAAACTCAAAGAAAAAGCATGAAAATTGATGAAAGACAATAAACTAGAGCAAAAAAAGGTACAAAAAGGCTATGTATAACCTAGAGAGATTTTGTAAGTTCTAGGTGATCTAGAAAGCTTTACTTTTGTTGATGATAGGGCTTGAGCCTTGATATGTTGACAAGTGGTAGTACCTCTCCTTTGAGGGTCTTTAACTCCACTACACCCCATTTCAGCATATTTTAATTTTGTAAGGTCCTTCCTAGTGTGGAAGCCACTTTCCCCGTACTTGTGTTGGAGTTAAGGTCTATGGAGAAGAACTAACATGCATGTTTATAAGTTATTGGTCCATAGATTCTGATCATGAGCCTCCTTCCTCTTCATTTGAGTCTCTAGCAATTGTTGTGTGTTGATATATTTAGGTAGTGATGTGTGTGAAAACTCTAGGACCACCAATGCACTTTTTTCCCTCTTTAAGAGGTTTTTTTCCCCCGGGTTGTATATATGCCTATTACCGTAATGGGCTACTCAACTTTGTACATTCTAGTGGTAATACATTCAATATTGTGTGGTGTGCTCCAAGCTTCTTCTTCTTCCTTGTGTTGTTCGCGTGCTTCCATAGACATCTAACTCCAACAATTGGTATCAGAGCAGGTCATCGCTTCATCTAAGGCGTCTACACCTCTCCGGTTGTAGTCTTAGAATCGCACGAAATTTGGTAAGCATACTCAAGGTGTTTCAGAGATCAAAATGGCTTTGCTCAATGGCGCCGAAATTGCAATTTGAGCTCGTTTTGGCCTCCGAATGCACTATTGTAGTGCTTGTGAAGGCTATTTTGTCTTTTTGTGCCAAAGGTATATACCAATTTCGGTTTGCTAATATAAGCGTCTTGAAGTCTGCTATAGGTTCAACAGAATTTGCCTTGGCAGTTTTGTTCAACTTTTTGAGATATAGTCAATTTTCTACATCAAGGTATTTTAGTCACCAGCCATGGCTGAAAGCAGTGCTGTATTCCGTATGTTGGTTGTTGAGGATAAGTTGGATGGTACCAACTAGCAATTATGGGCTTATATGATGCATCATGTATTGGTCACAAAAGGACTATGGAATATTGTGTAGGGTGTTGAAAGACATCCTGTTACACCTGCAAATACAGGTACTGCAAATATAGGTGTTGGAGTTGATGGAGATGGTGTCGAAGATGATGATATTCTACAGATTCTTGTTCGTGCTACTGTTTTTGTTGCACCTATTGCAGATAAAATTCCATGGGATGGCAAACATGCTCAGGCACATTCATTGATATCTTTGTTGGTCAAACGTGCTATTATTCCTCACATTCACTCTTGCAGGACAACTAAGGATGCTTGGGATACGCTTACCACATTGTACTAGGCTAGGAATGAGGCTCATGTTGCTTACATCCGAAAACAATTGGAGAGTAAGCACATGAATGAAGGTCATTCTATGGACTGTTTTCTCACAAAGATCAAGGATTTGAAAGAAAAGTTGATTTGTGCTAATGAAGTTATACTAGATAGCTCACTTGTGTAGACCATTCTGAATGGTCTTCCTGACTCATATCAGAGTTTTGCTTCTACTCTTCCTTTGATGATGAAAGGCAATCCAAATGCCTTGTCATTTGAGGAGTTAGTCTTTGTTCTGTTGCAGGAAGATGAGTCTAGGCAGAACAAGTCTATTATGTGTGTTGCAAATCAAGCTTTCCTATCTAGTTAGAAGGGCAAAGGTAAATGGAGCTCTTCTACTAGTAAGCTAAAATCTGCAAATGTTGCACATCCAAAGAAGGAAGACAAAGATGAGAAGAAATAAAAAAAGATTTTTTTTTTTGCAAATATTGTAAAGCAAATAATCATGTCATCAAGAGCTTTGCAAAAGTGGATACTAAAGAGGTAAATAAGAAAGAGGCTGGAATGGTTTTTGCAGAGGTCTCTACACCCAAAACAGAGTATGCTAATCTTGTTCAGGAAGAAGAATGGGTGTTTACTATTGTTTGCAATTTTGACCCATCTTCTCATGAGCACTACATGTCTGCAATAGATTCAGATGTTTGGTACTTTGATACTGGGGCCACCAAACATATTACCTCGCACTGTAGTTTCTTCTCTTCACTCGAGCCTGCCCCTACAAGGAATATTCTTACATGTGGCAACAACTCCTCCTATTCTGTTATGGGAGTTGGTAAGATCATTTTGACTACTGCTCATGGTAGTTCTTTCACTTTGTCAAATGCTTTGTTTGTGCCAAGGATCAAGAAAAATATGTTATCAGTTTCTACATTAGCCAAGATTGACTTGGTTGTGAAATTTGTTGATGATAGATGTATAGTTCATGATCTGTCAAATGGTGATGTCATTATTGCTTCTCACATTTTATGTCGTGATGTATAAGCTCATAGACTATGAGATATCTATAAATGATTTGGCATGTGCTGTACTAGTACATGATTCTCAGGCTATGTTAGATGCAAAGCTTTGGCATACACACTTTGGTCATCTGAATTTTGCTAGTTTGCTACACCTGCAGAAATTTGAAATAATTTCCTCTTTGCCCAAACTTGAGGCACGCGAAAAACAAGGCTGTATTTTGGGGAAAACATAGCGTTCTTCCTTTCCAAAAGATGGTTCAGTTTGGGCTACTAAGAAATTGAAGCTTGTGCATAGTGATCTCTATGGTCCTATGCACACACCTTCTTTTGGGAAATATCTTTATTTTGTGACTTTCATCGATGATTTTTCTAAGCATGCATGGGTATATCCGTTAAAGGAAAAGTCCAAATTGTTTATGTGCTTCAAACAATTTCTAGTTTTGGCTGAAAATCTGTCAGCATGTAAAATGGGCACCCTCCGTTCTGATCGAGGGGGGAAATATATGTATTCTGAATTTAATGCATTTTTGGCTAAATGTGGGATAAAACATCAGTGTATAGTGTCGTATACACCTCAAGAGAATGGAGTTGCTGAATGAAAGAACAGGTCACTCATGGAGATGGCGAGATGTATGGTCAAGAGTCAGGTTTTACCACAGTTTCTAGATTGAGGCTGTCATGTGTGCAACATATATACTTAACAGATGTCCCACTAAAGCATTGCAGTCTATCATTCCATATGCAGCTTGGCATGGTCGCAAGCTATCTGTTTCTCATCTGCGTGTTTTTGGGTTGTCTGGCATACGCATTGGTGCCTAATCAACATCGTAGAAAATTGGATCATAAAGTAATAAAATGTATTTTCATTGGGTACAGTTCTGAAAGTAAAGGCTATCGTCTATATTATCCACATACTAAATGCATTTTGGTTAGGCGTGATGTTTTTTTAATAGAAGATGTTATTCAGCCATTGCTTTCATGTACTAAGGAGACATCTGTTAGCTCCAAAGACATGTATGATACTTTGTTGCCTCTTTTTACACATGGACAATCTAGTGCTAGTCCTAATGAGGCAACTTCTCAACCTTTGTAGGTTTCATTTGATGATGCAAATAATCCCATTTGTGATGCAGATTTACATGATGCACTTGTTGATGAGAGAGTTGATATTGAGCAGGCAAAAGCTATGCGAAAATGGCTAGTGCAGACCTTGCATGACAACAAATTAGATGCACCTCTATCATATCGTACTTGCTCAGGCTCTCATAGTGCCACCTTTGCATCAGATTGCTATGTTATGGCTATGTCTAGTCTTTGTGATGAGAATGAGCCTATTTCATTTGAAGAAGCACAAAATTCAGAAAATTGGATGGCTCCTATGCAATCTGAATATGATGCTATAATGAAGAATGGTACCACGTATTTATGTGACTTACCTCCTAAAATGAAGGCCATTGGCACAAAGTGGGTATACAGTTGACAGGGATATGGCTAGGCTTGTTGCAAAGGGTTATGTGCAGGAAAGAGGCATTGATTTTGATGAAACCTTTGCTGCTACTCGCTGAATGACTGCTGTTCGTAGCATTTGTGTAGTTGCAACTCATTATGGTTGGAATGTGCATCAGTTGGACATTAAAACAACATTTTTGAATGGTGACTTGCATGAATAAGTGTATGTTTTTCAGCCCCATGGCTTTGTGTAGAAAGGGCATGAAAACCAGGTGCACAGGTTAAAGAAGGCATCATATGGTTTAAAGAAAGCACCACGTGTTTGGTATGAAAAGATACATGCCTATCTGATTGCACATGGTTTTGAGAACAGTCCAACTAAAAGCACCTTATATGTTAAGCTTGCTAATGATCTGCTTCGGATCATTGTGGTATATGTTGATGACATGTTGCTCACTGGTCCTCATGAGTCATGACACACATATTGCTGACTTTAAGGCTGATTTGCATGCCTCATTTTAGATGTCTGATTTGGGGCATTTGCATCACTATTTGCGCATCCAGTTTATGCAAGTTGATGGTGGAATGGCTTTGTGTCAAACGAAATATATTGACACATTATTGTAGTGTTTTGGTCTTGAAAACGGTAAGCCTATTGCCACTCCTATGGAGACAGGTTTACGATTGAGTCTTCACGATGCTTGAGATGCATTTGATGTTGTTCTCTATTAGCAGGCTATTGGATGCTTGATTTACTTATGCATTACTCAACCAGATATTCAATTTTCTATCTCATAGATGAGAAGGGTTATGCATTTCCCAAGTGTCAAGCATTGGCAGGCGGTTAAGCGCATCTTTCACTACTTGAGTGGTACTTGGCTACTTGCATTGTTTTATCCTAGGGGGGATCACTATTGCCAGGTGTGCATGCTTTTTTTGACAGTGATTGGGCTGGTTGCTATGACATTCGTGTGTCCACCAATGGTTTTTGCTTCATGCTTCGTAGCTCACGTATATCTTGGTTGAGCAAGAAGTAGCCTAATATGGCCACTTCCTGTTGTAAGGTCGAGTATAGGGAAACTTTCATAGTGACTATTGAGTGTGTGTGGCTCAGATGCCTTATGGCTGATTTGGGTGTTGGTCAGTCTTCTACCACCACCATCTTCACTGACAGTCAAAGAACATTGATAGTTGTGAGGAACCTTGTGTTCCATGGAAGATGTTCTCTACTGGGGAGATCAGCTTGGCATATGTGCCCACGCAGGAGAACATTGCAGACCTTTTCACAAAGGCTCTGCCTAGGGAGAAGTTTGAAGCTTTCTGCAAAGCTTTGGGATTACTTCCTTTTGTGGATTGATTCCACATAGCTTGGCACTTCCTTATACATGAGTGCCAACTCCTTGCCCACCACATCACTCCCAACGGGGCTTTGTTGACATATTTAGGTAGTGATGTGTGTGAACACTCTAGGACCACCGGGCACTTTTTTCCCTCTTTAGGAGGTTTTTTTCCCCGGCTTGTATATACGCCTATTGCCCTAATGGGCTACTCATATTTGTACATTCTAGTGGTAATACATTCAGTATTGCGTGTTGTGCTCCAAGCTTCTTCTTCTTCCTTGTTCTATTTGCGTGCTTCCGTAGACGTCTAACTCCAACATTGTACAGCATATAAATGGATCTCTTCCATTGTGCAGTGCTTCAAGTCTCTCAAAGACACCACACTCTGTCTTTCCCTACATAAATGCAAGTTTTGCTTAACCATGTAGAAATTCAAATGGTTCAATGGGCAATACCCCATAAACCAATTGAAATGGAGAGCATCATGTTGCTTCTTTGTAAGCCAACCTATAAGCCGAGATGGTACCTTGATAAGTTGTGCCCCAAGAAGTGGGTTGTAACAGAAATTCCTTCCTTAACATGGCAATCAATACCTTATTAGTGGATTTTGCATGTCCATTAGCTCTTGGATAATAAGCACAAGAGGTCCTATATAAAACTTTGCACCTATTAAAAATTTTGCGCAAAACTTTGTTCACAAAATGAGTTCCTTGGTCTGTGCAAATTTCAAGAGGACACCCAAATCTACAAATAATGTTATTGTAAAGGAAAACTGCAATTGTTTGTGTTGTGCAATTAGGAGAGGTGATAGCTTTAGTCCACCTTGTTGCATAGTCGATGGTGATCAATAGATGCTTTTTTCTTTTCGAGACTGATGCGGGGTAGATGGGCCCTATAAAATCCACCCCCTCCCCTTCTCAAATGGTTGCCATGAAGTGGAAACAACCAAGGGGTTGTGTCGCTGCTTTGTGGGCTTGGGGCCACACCTCTGACAGACATCACATGCCCCATTCATCTGCATCTCTAAATAATGTGGGCCATCATAAGCCAGCATCAAGAATTCTCTGGCCCATAATGTTCCTTGGAAGGTGCCTAGCACATGTTCCTTCATGTACAGTTATAAGGATTTTCCTTACTTCCTCTTCCTCCATGCACTTTCTAAGCCATTTGTCCTTTCCATATCTATATAATTTTCCTTCAATGAATGTAAAAGTTCTGCTCTTGATTGGTAGCCTCTTCTTTTGCACAAAGCTTGCCTTTTTTGGATACAAACTAGTGGTAAGAAAATTCTTGATGGCATCATACCATCCTTGTGCTCATATATAGAACAATTCAACATCTAGAAAATCATCATTCACTCCAATTGCTTGATCAGTTGTGTTAATCCTAGACAAGCGATCAACCATAACATTTTCTCTTTGAGTTCTACAGACTATAGAGAAATCAAATTCTTGGAACAAAAGGATCCACCTCCATAGCTTGCCAGTTGCTTGTGGCTTATTTAGTACATACTTGAGCAGTTGATGATCAATTATGATAACAAATTTCACCCCTAGCAAGTAATGGTGAAACATTTGGACAACAAAAACCATTGCTAGGCTCTCCCTTTCTGTGGTGCTATAATTCTTTTTAACCTTTTTCAAAATCTGATTGGCATACTCAATAGTTCTATCAATCTTGTACTCTTCACTGTGTTGAGTTAAAATTGTGCCCACTGCATATGCACTTGCATCTACATGTACATGAGAAATTTTTTACCAATTCGGTGTGATAAGAACTGGTGCAACCACCAAGTCTGATAAGCATTTTCCTCTTCTTCCTCCCACTTGAAGTGTACTTCTTCACCTGTAAGTCTAGCCAATGGCTTGGCTATCTCTGCATACATTTTAATAAATCTCCTGTGGTACCTAGTATGCCCCAAAAAGCTCTGAAACTCTTTTGTAGATTTGGGTTTGGGTAACTTTAGTATAGATATAATTTTATCTAGGTCAGGAGCCATACCTTTAGCAGATACCACATGTGCCACGAGGAAATGACACTTATTTGGGTTCAACTTTAGTTTAGTCTCTCTGCATCTTTTAAAAACATTATGCAGCTAGTGCAAGTGATTATCCAAGAAATCCAAAGGGGTCTCCTTGTAAGTGCTTGAAAATGAAGAAAAGTCATCCATGAAAATTCTAAGGGTTTCCAACAATAAGGGTTCAAAAATGAGATTGATGGTCCTATTGAAGGAGGATCGAGCATTCCTAAACCCAAATGGCATTTTTACATATACATATGTGCCCCAAGGTGTAATAAAAGCAGTCTTTCTCTTATCCTCTAGATGGATGGTTGTTTGATTATATCTGCTAAAACCATCCACGAAGTTATATGATGCATGTCCAGCCACTTCCTTAATGACTTGTTTTGCAAAATGCATAGGGAATCCATCTAGAATGGTTACCTTGTTGAGTGCTTTGAAATCCACATAAATATTAATTTTGTTGGTATTCTTCTTTGGTATGATAACCATTGGTGAAAGCCATTTCAACTGTTCCATAGGGATGATGATTCCTACATCCTCCATTTTTTGTAGCTCTAAATAAATAGCCTCAGTATATTTTGTATTTAGTTTATAAAGTTTTCCTCTTATCAGTTTAGCTCCTTCAACGAGAAGAATTATGTGCCCTCCAAAACTGGCAGGCACTCCTTCTAAGTCTTTGTAATGCCAAGCAAGCACATTTGCATAAGGTATCATGAAAGATTTTACCTTTACAAGCAGCTCAAGGTAGCTCCACAACCAAGTAGCCACTAAAACTAGACGAGTATTCTTTTGCTACCTAATTGAACTCCCTTAACTGGATTTCTATCCACTAGTGTGTCTACTTGTTCATATCCAACTCTATGTTCCTCCAATAGTTTCTCCCACATTGTGTCATAAACATGTATACTCTGAATTTCAATGTATTCCTCTTTCTCTTGCATCCATCTTGTAGGGATTTCTTGAATAGGAAAAGAAAATTCATCACCAGTATTATTTGCCTCGTCTTTAAAGTCAGTAGCTTCCTTCCTTGTGGTTGTAATATCCTCATCCAATTTGCATTTGAGGGATGTCTTCCTCTCCCTTCTATGGTTTGTGACTAGTTCCCTTGATCCATCAACCTAAACTTTATCCTCCTTTTCTTCGTAGCATTCTTCTCTACATGAATTGTTTAGAAAAACTCAAAAACAAGAGGAAGAATTTCTTGCTTGAAGCCAATTCAGAATTTCTTCTTCCTCATCAAACTCTAATTGCAGTTGGTCCACCATTTCTTGTGCGATGCAAATGCCAACTGATTACATCATGTTGGTATTCCCTTGGTGGTATTGACCCTCCTCCAAATATATCTGCTTAAGTTCCTATCCCTCTGCTATACCCACATAGTGTCTTTGCTCCAATCATGGAGTACAGTAGCATGCCTTAGCCACGGTCTTCCAATTAAGAGGGGAAAGCCTCCCTCTATCTAGGGTAATCTTAATACCAAAAAATCTAAAATGAAGAGGTTACCTTGTACTTCTAGTGGAACTCATGGTATGACTCCCATTGGCCTTATTTTGCTTTGATCTACCAAGGTTACTATGAAGTTGGCAGGTCTGGATGGGTGTTAGCCAAGCTTCTCCATGTTATGTTCAGGCATCAAATTTATGCCAAAATCACCATCCACTATGACTCCTTGTAATTGTAATCCTTTAATTGTCACCGTCAACCTTGGACTCATAAGCTATGAGAGGTGCTTCTCCTACACTTTGACCTTGATTCATAGCAGCAGTCTTTGCCACTAAGGTGGTTGAGGAGGCCTCATCAATAATTTGCAAGACTTCGGACCTAAATTTTGCATCCATATTTATCAACTCAAGAATACTAACCTTTGTTTCGATTGATTTGAACAATCTTGAAGCTCCATATTCCCTAAGATGAATTTTGATGTTTGATTTATCAAATTCCTTGTGAGCCTAGCGGTACACATCCCCAATAACATCATTGGTATCTGTAAAATCTTCTTTTTTTTTTTAAATCACATGTAGTCAAGCTTTTCTTCTCTTATCTTGTATCTTCATATGTGTCTGGTTTGCTCTGATGTATCCTCTTGTCCTTCAACTTCCAATAGCACTTGTCCCTTGGCTTGTTTCTTCTTGAATCTTCCCTTGATTCCTTGTTTGCATAACCATGGAGTCGATTTCTTCTAATTGTACTACTCTAGTGTATGGTGATTGTACAACACTGACTTCTTCTCTTGCTCTTTGTTTATTTATAGAGATCATTTGGATGTGGGCCCCGATGTAGATGCTTTGTTTTGTGGGCAACAATTTGTGTAATGAACTCTAGCGTTTGGGCAATTCCTGCAAGGGGGGAATTTTTTGGCAGAGTACATTTACTCTGATAGTGCCCACATTCTCCACACCTAAAACAGATAATGGGCCTTCTAGGACCATTTCCAAAATTACCCCTAGGTCATTGGTTATAGTTGTTACATTGGCTAGGGGCTGCTGCCATTACATTGGTTGATAGTTGAGCACCTCCTTGCCCCTAATAAGATTGTGCAGACATCCTTCTTCAGTGACATTCTTGAGCCTCATGACCAGCTTTCCTGCATAGTTAGAAAGTTACACTTAAAAGTGGACATTCACTTACTATGCGACCCTATTTGCTGCACATGGTGTACCATAATCCTTTTTTGATGCCACCTTCCCAATGTTCCTATAACTCATATCAAAATTATGCCAACTCTTGTGCTTGGGCTTCCTCTTCTTTTTGTAGCTTTGAGGTCTCAACTTCTCGTCTCATCTGAGTTACTACACTTTCCTCCTCTTTGTGGGGTTTGTTCCTTTTCAAGATCTCAAGTTTCTTCACTAGCTAAATTACTGGGTCCTCAGATTCTACATGATATGATAAATTGAAAGACCATGTCCCATACTGATGTTAAATCTACTCCAATCTTGTGGCTGTATTAATGAACTCTTCAATTGTTGCTATAGTTAACACTAACTCTTTAATTTTACACAGTGTTGAGATTGGAAGTGGTTTAGCTAGTCACTTCTTAATGAAAAAAGCATGGGGAGGGTCTGGTAATTTAGCCATCAATGACTTGGCTCTCGTGAAAAATTCTGTAAAGGTCTCCTTAGGACTAATCTTAGATTTTTCAACTCTTCAATAATATTTTTTACTATGTTTCCTTGTTGGAATTGTGTCGTAAATGCTTCTTTCATGAGGTCCCATGTAGTGAAGTGATTATCGACAAACTCACTAAATCATTTGTTAGCTAACCCTTCTAATATTGTAGGGAAAAGAATAAAAAATGTATCTTCTCTTTCCATTAGACCCCTTTTCTTCTCTTCCCATTAGACCCCTTGTCTTGCATAAGGCTAAAAATCTCCTAATGTGTTCATCTAGGTCTTCTTATGCTAATCCCTTGAAAGATGGAAATTTGATATTTAATCTCGAGAGTACAGTTTCTAAATGTACTTGATCCACCATATTCCTTACTGATGATGTTGATGATAAAGAGTTGGTTGACCTTCAATTCGCTTTTCTTCTTGTTGTTTTGCAAGGGACCCTCAAGGTTTGAGACCGAGTTGTGGCCATGAGCTGCTCATACTCCTTTTAGGCTAAGAGAATTCCAAATAGAAGAAAGATTACCTCTCAGACCAACATTGTTGATATCCTTGCACTTCTTCTACCCGAGTGTTTATAGGATGTTCACGGCACAGTGTTCATGTGTAAAACACCACAAGAAATGAATTAATGTGACACTAGAACACCTCTATGGTCACCATTAACTCATTGCCACTCCAAACTTTGAGAAATGATAGCCAAAACCAAGAACTTTACTTCTTCAAAACTTTTCAGTCACTAAAATTACATACCTTCAGTATTTTGTTAATTTCTCTTAGCACAGATATTATTTCTTCAAGATCTTTTGAGGGATGAAACTAGAAGAGTAGATCTTTCCAACAAGCTATTATTTGCAAGAAATAGATCTCTAGAACTCAAGTTATGACCTTCACAAGATCACCTTGTATGACTTGCCAAAACTAGAAATTTTGCCTCCTTTAGTAATTCTGAGTGTCTAAAAATGAAAATTCGATGCCTAGCATCGACTTGCAACCAAAAGTCAATGCCGGGCATCGACTTTGAGCTTTTTTAGCCACTTTTTCAGCACCAGAATTACCCTATGAACACAAGGCCTAAGCAAGACCACTTTTATGTGGGAAGTCGATGCTAGGCATCGACTTTATGCTGAAACTCGATGCCAAGCATCGAGTTGCTCCACAAACCTCATGTTTTTAAGAAGTTCTAGCAGTACATAACACTCAAAGAATAAAACAAGGACTTATCAATGCAAACTCGATGCCAGGCATCGACTTGCTTGGAAAACTTCAACTTTTGAAATCATTTCACACAAGACAAAATCTGGAGATGGAAGAAGAAGACTTATACACAAAGTTTAATAAACTCTTTCCATAACTATGAAACCTCACAAATGCACAGGTGCTTTCTCATGCAAAGAAGCTTGACTATTCTCAATCATAAAAAATGAGTACTAACTCACTTTCTCATTGTCTTCCTCTACGCGTCAGTTGATACAAACTAACTTATATATAGTTTTTTCTCAATCTCGTGACTTTTAAAAAACTTCTAGAACTAAAGTGAACTAACTTTACAAATAATACACTTGTGAATTTGTCCCTTCACATAGGCATGTGATTTTCTTCTAAGGATTTGACCTTCAAATATATGTCCAATTAGTGATTGTTTCTCCAATAGCTCCCCCTCAATCACTATTTGGCATTCTCTATTTCCTCATATCATCTTCTTTTCGTTTACTCCTGCCATGCTTTTGAATCTGCTGGTCTTCACACCATCCAAGCTCTTTGTCATTATGTCTACTATCTGATCTTTTGTAGAAATGTACTCCACTTCAATTTCTTTCTCCATTACCTTTTCTCTCAGGAAATGATAATGTATCTCTATGTGTTTTGTTCTTGCATGAAATACTGGATTTGCTGCAAGATAAAGTGAACTCATATTATATCCATGTATTGTAGGTATACCTTGATCAATACCCAAGCTTTTGAACAATGTTTACATCCATATAACATCCTTAGATGCTTCCACAAGTCCTTTGTACTCAGCTTCAGTTGATGATAATGCTATTGTATGTTGTTTCTTTGAACACCAACTTACAAGCTTATCACCAATGTATATCATGTAGCCATGAGTTGATCTTCTGTCATCCTGGTTACCTGCCCAGTCTGAGTCACTTTAGGCTCTCAACTTCAAATCTGATGTAAAAGGATAATAATCCTTCCTTTATAGTTCCTTTGATATATCTGAGAACTCTTTGACCTGCAATCCAATGTGGGTCCTTTGGACAATGCATGAATTGTGACAAAACTCCCACTGCTTAACTAAGATTAGGTCTTGTTAGTGTAGCATAAATCAAACTACCCATAAGAGATTGATACTTCCTCATATCTTTGTATTCTGCACCATCATATTTACTGAGCTTGTGATCAACTTCAAGTGGAGTTGAAGCTTCTCTACAATTTTCCATATCAAACTTCTTCAATAGATTCAGAAGATACCTTTCTTGTGATACATATATGCCATGATCTGTATAAGTGACTTCCATTCCAAGAAAGTATGATAACTTTCCTAGATCATTGATCTTGAACTCTTTCTCAAGTAATCTCTTTACCTCCTTGATTCCTTAATCTGAAGTACCTATGATTATAATGTCATCTACATAAATACAAACGTAGATTGTACCTTCCTTTGCTCTTTTGATGAGTAGACTTGGATCTGCTTTTGAACTTTGATATCCAAGGTCATTGAGATACTTCACCAATCTATAGTTCCATGCTCTTGGAGCTTGCTTCAATCCATAGAGTGCTCTTCTCAACCTGCAAACAAAATTTGGATACCTGGAATCTATAAACCCTTGAGGTTGTTCCATGTATACCTCATCTGATATGTATCCATTCATAAATGCATTCTTTATATCCAATTGGCTTAGGGTCCATCCTTTTGAAGCTGCAATAGCAATGATTGTCCTTATAGTTGACATCTTAGCTACAGGACTGAATGTCTCATCATAATCTATGCCATAGGTTTGGGCATAGCCTTTCACCACCAGTCTAGCTTTGTATCTGGCTATACTTCCATCTGCAAGCTTCTTCACTTTATAAACCCATTTATTTCCAATAACTTTCTTACCATTTGGTTTAGGAACAAGTTCCCATGTCTTGTTCTCCTCCAGTGCATTGAATTCTTCCTTCATGGCTTCTTCCCATTGCTTTGTACCTTTAGCTTCATCATAGTTCTAAGGTTCTTCATCATCTTTGACCATATATGCATAGTTCTTCTGAGTTATGTAAGAAGTATCATAAGAATACCTTTCTGGTCGTCTTCTTGTCCTGCTTGACCTCCTTGGTTCACATTCTTCATATGTGTCTGGATACACCTCTTCATCAACTATAGGAGCTTCTTCATTCTTTCTTGTTAATCCACTTCTGGATGTACTTGCTTGCATATAGTCTTCATCTCTATTCACATGCACAATTGATTTTCCTTTCTCACATCTTCTTACCTCTTCTTCAAATTCTTCAGTTGTATGAATTTGATCTGCATACCAACTTTTCTGTTCATCAAATGTAACATCTCTAGAAACAAGAAATTGTTTGGTTAGAGGATTCCACAACCTATAACCCATCTGCTTTTCATCCTAACCAATGAACACATATTTTTCAGCCTTTGGTTCAAGTTTATGTCTAAGTTCTGATGGCACATAAGCATATGCAATTGATCCAAACACTTTACAATGATCTAGTGTTGGTTTCTTACCCCACCAAGCTTCATATGGAGTCATTCCATTTAGAGCTACAAGGTGAGAAGTGGCCAGTACTGAGAATTCTTGGGCAAATGAGAATAGTCTCTTCAAGAGTCCAAGAGAACACCGTAAGCGGAATTTTAGTTCTAAATTGGTGACTTCTTTGGGTGATTAAAATTTGTGATAAACAAAGTGTCTTAGGAATCCTACAGTAGTAAGGATTCGCTCTAGCATAAAAAGTGAGAAGTGGTTGATGAGAGAGAGAGACAAAGAGACAGAGAGAGCAAGTAGGTATAGGGATCTAGCCCCAAAAGAACCTTGTGATGTGATTACGCATCGCTAAAACAAATCAAAGTTGAATATACCAAACCAATTCCTCTTTACAAATTTGGAAAAGACAAGAAACTTACAAGGAAAATCAAAAGAACTAAGTGATTGACCTAATCAAAAGGTTGAGGGTCACACTGAGCAAAACATTGAGCAGGTGTCAAGACCAAAATAGAAAGTTTTCTTGACTTTGTGACTTCCAAAGTTATCTGTTTTGATTCAATCATTGCACACTTCATTTCCAAAGAACATAGGCCATTTCTTGGTGTCATTGGAAAGCTAAGGAAGTCTACTAATCAAGTCTAAAGCTAAAGAGGGCTAGTACAAAGCAGGTTTTAGCAGTACCTACTCAATCTCTTGGATCATCCATCCATCTTTCCCAACAGTGGTATCAGAGCAAATAAGGTAAAATGGGAGATGGTTTTTCTTCATTCATTGGTAAATTGGACAGGAACAACTATCAAGATTGGTCTCTAAGGATGAAGACCTACTTACAAGGAAGGAGTCTCTATGGATACATCTCAGGAGATGAGGAATTGCCCTCATTCAAAGCAAGAGGTTTGCCAACCAAGGAGGAGCAAGAAAAACTCAACACATGGTGTGCAAGGGATGCATTGGCAAGGTCTTATCTACTAAACTCTATATCTGACTTTCTTTTACCTCATATTAGAAATTGTAAGACTTCCCAAGAGACTTGGGAAACCTTGTCATCATATTTTTCCTCCAATACAAGGGCTAGGAAAAATCAGTTGTGGATTGAATTCACAACACTAAGGAAGCAACCTAAGCAAGCTGTTTCAGAATTTGTGACCAAGATTAAGGATGTTGTAGATCAGTTAGCAAGCATAGGAGAAGAGATTGAAGAGGAACAAATTGTAAGGCAGATAATCAATGGAATCAAGGCTGATGACAAGTGGGAAAGCTTCACCACTGTAATGGATCTCTACATGGACATGCACACTCCAGATCTCACAACTCTCATGGGTCAACTATTCACACATGAAGCAAAGCTTACCAAGAGTGGAGATACTTCCAAAGGTAACAACTCTTCTGCCCTATACACTGATAAGAAGTCTAAGGATAAAGGCAAGAGTAAGAAGGTGGAAGATGAAGACTCTACCTCCCAAGCCAACTATGCAGGGAGAGGTAGATCTTCAAGAAGTAGGGGTAGAGGAGGTAAGCAAGGTAGGGGGAGACCCTATAACTCATCACCATGTAACATTTGTGGTTTATCAAATCACACCACAAATGAGTGTTACAGGAATTACAAAAATCAGAGAGGAAGAGGCTACCAAAGAGGTGGATACTCTCAGTCTAGAGGAAGGTTCAACCATCACCAAGGCCACAACAACAATTACAACAACAACTACAACAACAACTACAATGGCAACTACCAAGGAGGATTCAGAAATAGAAAGGACTACAACAACTACACAGAAGAGCAAGATGACTCTCTTCTGATCATGAACATGACTTCAAAGACATGTACAAATGATGATCATTTATTTGATATTGATTCAGGGTGTTCAAATCATGTGGCTGGTAATGTGGCACTACTCTCTAATCTTGAGGAACCAAAAGGAAAACATCAAGTCCAAACAGGCGATGATACAAAACATTCAGTGGTTAAAGTTGGTAATGTTAAGACTTGTGATGGTAATCAGAATTTGTTGAGCAGGGTACTTTATGTACCAACAATTACAAAGAACTTAATGAGTGTTGGCCAGATTGTAGAAAAAGGTTTGCAGGTCAGATTCAATCAATATGGAGCATTTGTGGAGGACCCAAGACATGGATTCAAAAGGATAGCTAAAGGAGAAAAATCAGGTAGACTTTTCACTTTTGAGTTGGAAGATACAAAGAACATTGCATTATATAGTTATAAAGATCAAACACTCTCAGAGCTTGAGATTTGGCACAAGAGATTAGGGCACATAGGAGAAAGGACCTTGAAGCAAATGTGCAGGGACCAATGTGTGCTTGGGATACCTAATGTATCCAAGCAACATATGATTTACAAGTGTGGTGCTTCTCAATTTGGTAAGTCTCACAGGTTACCCTTCTCCAAGAAAGGATTTATGCATGAAGACTATCTAGAGCTTGTACACACAGATGTATGGGGACCTAGCAAAGACCCCTCAGTCTCAGGTTCAAGGTACTATGTGTCTTTTATTGATGATTATAGTAGATGGACTGTGTTATACTTTATGAAGCACAAGGATGAGGTATTTAATTGTTTTAAGAAATATCTTGCATTAGTTGAAAATCAGACAGGAAGGAATTTGAAGAGGCTAAGGTCAGATGGAGGAGGTGAGTACTTCTCCAATGAGTTTGAGGACTTCTTGCAGGACAGAGGCATCAAAAGGGAAATAACCACAAGGTACTCTCCTGAACAAAATGGGGTAGCTGAAAGAAGAAATAGGTTAATTGTTGAGACAGTTAGATCTATGCTTAATGAGAAGAAATTACCTAACAATCTATGGGCAGAGAGTGTTTCTACTGCCACCTATCTCATAAACAGGTTACCATCAAAATCACTTGATGGTGTGACACCTTATGAAGCTTGGCATGGTAAGAGACCATCATTAGATCATTGCAAAATTTTTGGATGTGTAGCATATGTACACATACCCTCACAGGTAAGAGGTAAGCTAGATCCAAAGGCTGAAAAATGCATTTTCATTGGATATGACCTAAATCAAAAAGGTTACAGGTTTTATAACCCTACCAATAAGGGATTTATGGTAAGCAGAGATGTGATCTTTGATGAAAATGATTCTTGGTATGAGAATGAGTACAGGAAGGTCCAACTACCCTATGATTTGGAAGAGGAGTTTCCAAAACTCACAAAGGAGGAACCAATTCAAAAAGAAGACTCAAGTTCAGATGATGAAGATACAATCAACCTTGAAGAGTTCAAGGCATGGAAGTCTAAAGGCAAAATGAAGATGAAGAAGCTTGAAGACATACCTGAATCTTCAGGTCAACCTTTTAGAAGATCACAAAGGGAAAGTAAAAAACCTATCAGATATGGGTATGATACATCTCTTGTTACTAAACATTCAGTTTATCTTGCCAAAGATTTGTTAAATGAAGAACCAAGATCGTATGAAGAAGCAATCACCAAATTAGAATGGAAAGAAGCTATGGATGAGGAGATTGAAGCACTCAAGGAGAGTGATACATGGGAGTTAGTACCCAAGAAGGACTCCATGAAGGTAATAGGGTCCAGGTGGATCTATAAATTGAAAAGGAATTCTGATGGCACAATTAACAGATACAAGGCCAGATTGGTAGCCAAGGGTTTTGCACAAACCCAAGGCATTGATTATGAAGAAACATTTTCTCCTGTGGCCAAGATGCCAACAATCAGAGTGTTGGTGAGTGTGGCTGCATCAAAGAATTGGAACATGTACCAATTGGATGTCAAGAATGCTTTCTTGAATGGATGGATCTCAGAAGAGTTTTATATGTCACAACCTCCTGGATATGAAGACCCTAAGAAGGTAACTTATGTTTGTAAATTAAAGAAGGCTTTATATGGATTGAAGCAGACACCTAGGGCATGGAATTACAGGCTAACTACATACCTCCAAGACCAAGGATTTGTTATGAGCAAGGCAGACACTTCTCTGTTCATTAAGAAAAGTAATTCAGAGGTAATATATCTCTGTGTTTATGTTGATGACATCATCATTATAGGTAATGATGTCAATGGAATCAGATACATCAAAAGCCAGATGATGAAGGAGTTCAAGATCAATGATCTTGGATTATTGAAATATTTTTTAGGGCTTGAATTAGTTTATACTAATTCAGGGATATACATTACCCAGAAGAAGTATATACAGGACATGTTGAAGAAGTTTCACTTGCAGGATGCTAAAGCAACAAGCACTCCAATGGAGGTGAACCTAAAGCTAAGTGCCCATGAAGGTGATGAAGTCCATACATTACAGGTTATCAAAGTATGGTAGGTAGCTTGAATTATGCTACCCTTACAAGAATTGATATTGCATATGGAGTTAGTGTGCTAAGTCAATTTATGCACAAGCCAAGGATACCTCATTTAGAGGCTGCCAAAAGAATCTTGAAGTATCTCAAGGGTACACAGAACCATGGTTTGTATTTTCCTTACACTTCAGATATTGATATAAAAGTTTATTCAGATGCAGATTGGGCAGGATGCAAGGATGATAGGAGGAGCACTTCAGGATACATCTCTTTTGCAGGTGACAAACCTATCTCATGGTCTGCAAAGAAGCAACCAACTGTAGCATTGTCTTCTATAGAGGCAAAGTATAGAGGGCTAGCTAATGCTACTCAAGAAGCAATTTGGATTAAGCTTTTGTACACAGAATTGGGCTTATATACTAGGCCTCCAATTATCTTTGGAGATAATACAAGTTGTCTTCACCTTGCAGCTAATCCTATATATCATGCCAGAACAAAACAATTAGGATTTCATTATCATTATGTGAGAGAGAAGTTGCTAAGCAAGGATATTCAGCTGACTTATGTGTCAACCAACATGCAATGTGCAGATTTGCTGACTAAAGCTTTGGATGGAACCAAACTTTGCAGGTTCAAATCTATGATTGGATTGCAGGATATACTTGAAGATTGAAGATGAAGACTTAAGCCAAAATGTTTGGCTTGAGGGGGAGCTTTTGGTGTAAATCACAAGCCTACACATTTGGCTTGGAAGATATCATGAAGACTCTACATGCATGAAGAGCCATAGAAACATATGCTAGTGATTACTTACCACTTTACCTCATGTAAAAGTCTAATTGACTTGGAATCTTTTGTAATCACCTACCTAATTGAATCGTGGAAAAATTAGCTAACTTGATTGAGAGAATATATCCAAACCTTTAGGAGCTTGATCATAGGGAGCCAAGAATTTGAATTTGAATTCAAATTCTCACTCATTACATATAAAAGTCAAGATGAAAAGTCGCGTGAAGTGAGATCACTTTCGAGCTTCAATCTACTGTCATTGAGTGTGTGTGAGGACTAAATCATAGCCTACACCTCTCTACACCATTAGGCAATGCTTGTCATGCCAATGGGATTGTACACAAGTGTTAATTTATAGATACATTTATATAATTCATCTCTGTGTTCACTGCTTGTCTACTCCAAAGTCCGTCTACTTGTCAAGGGCATATCTCAGTCAATACTCCACCAAATTCAGTGATTCAAAGCTTGTTGGATTCAGCTCAAAGTCATCTACATGCTGACAAAGTTTGAAGTGATTTCATTCAGCCAATTCAGAGAAATCGTCGTCGAGGTGCTCACTGGTCTATCTCTGCTACAGTCCTAAAAAGTCGGGGGTATACCAAATCTTGCTAAATTCATTTCTCTTAGCATAGTTCATTATTTTACATAATTTCAATTGCAAATGGTAGCTTACTAAGCTAATTGAATACCCCTAGAAGGAACTTTATCAATTGCTATTGTGCTGGTCACACTGAGCAAAACATTGAGCAGGTGTCAAGACCAAAATAGAAAGTTTTCTTGACTTTGTGACTTCCAAAGTTATCTGTTTTGATTCAATCATTGCACACTTCATTTCCAAAGAGCATAGGCCATTTCTTGGTGTCATTGGAAAGCTAAGTAAGTCTACTAATCAAGTCTGAAGCTAAAGAGGGTTGGTACAAAGCAGGTTTTAGCAGTACCTACTCAATCTCTTGGATCATCCATCCATCTTTCCCAACAAAGGAGATAGTGAAAGTGCAGAAATACCAAATCCTTCCGAGTAGTATCTATAGGCAAGATCATCAGAATATCCTTGCTTGTTGCGTAGAAGAACAAGAACATGACAGTTGGTTGCAACTAGCACATGTAGGAGCACTAGAGCATCATCATTCAAGACAAGGGACATAACTGAACTTGAAAAGGTTAGGTATGTATTGGCCCTCAATGGAAAAAGATGTCCAATGACTTTAGGATTAATGTCCAACGTGTTGTAATAGACCACCGATAGAACACGCCACTCTATACCATGTGGCCCTAATGCTAAATTGGAGTGAACCTTTGGTTAACTATTTGAGGACGAAGACTTTCCTAGAAGACATGACTCTGGCACGTAAACAAAGTCTCGAGCAGGATGCTCAAGATTATAAGCTCATTGGTGATAATTTGTATAGACGAGGGAGAGACGGTTATCAAAGGATATGTGTGCACGAGAGTGAATATCTCAACGTCTTGGAAGTTGCCCATCAAGGTGCAGCAGGAGGCCATTTTGGACTCGACTGTGTTATTGAGGGCATACTATTTTTCAAGATTATGGGTGCCCACTCTCCATGTGGATGCCCACACATATGTAAAACGATGTGACATATGTCAACGTGATCAATATCCTATACGCAAAGACGAGATGCCCCTAAAACCCATGATGGGAGGGCACACATTCTCAAACTCATGCAAAGGTAGTGCTTATAGTGCTTCTGTAGTGTTGTGAATTATTGTAGGAATGGCAAACACTTATGGAATGAGTGAGCTTATGAGCAACAAGTTGGAAAAAAGCAACTTTCGTGCTTGAAGATTCAGAATGAAATTTCTTAATTGGAAAAGGCTATTGGAAGTACATCGAAGGAGAGAATTAAAATTCTCTATAGTTACCAGAGAGGAATCAAACTACATACCAATTAAGAGCATATGAAGAATGGAATGAAGGAGCACAAAAGGTAATGCATTGGCTGTCTCTTAGCATATAGGATAGCATGATTGGGCACACATACGATGCCAAGACTCGGAAAGAGGCTTGGAATAGTTTGGTCACATTGTATGAGGTGAATACAAAGGCACAAAAATTATCACTCAAGAAGGAGATGCATACATTGGAGAAAAAGGGCATTTGGTAAGTGGCTACATTTTGAAAATCAAAAGCATATGGGAGTCACTTACATCTATTGGCATGAATGTGGATCATGATGGTAAGGTGGAACTGTGCCTTCGTGGTTTAGGAGCTGCATATAAGCAGCTCATAACTTTTATTCAGACAAGGGAAATATTATGAATTTTGTTGATATTGTCCCATGTTGATTATTGAAGAAAAGAATCTTGATGAGGACTCAAACTGCCAAGGAAAACCTAGTTTTGAGTAGGTATTCTACTCTGGTAGAGGAAGAGGTAGAGGCTTTGAAAGTGGAAGAGGAAACAATAACCAAGACCAAGGTCAACAACAAAATCATGCAGGAGGAAGATGATAGTTTCGAGGCAAGGGGAGCCAAATAGGACACATAGTTTTCCAAAGAAATGGTTTAAGTAATGATAGTAAAGGATGTCGGAATTGTTGTAAACCTAGACACTTTGAACATGATTGTAGGTTGAAGAATCAAAATAATAGAAGGCAGCAAAACAACTATGCATCTAGAAGTGAAAATGTTTCTAAGACGTTGTTTATGATCCAACATTATAATATGATGAATATGATGTCTTCTAATGTTTTGAATCGAATGGTAATTTTTGGTACGTTGATTCAGGTGCTTCAAATCACATGAATAGTCATGAAGAATGGTTTAGGAGTTTGTAGAGATTGCGAGTTCTTGGATATGTTGAAACATGCGATGAAACATCATATCATATCAAGCATACATGAAACATAGAACTATCTATGGAGGATAGGAAAGTAAAACATCTTGCTAATGTGCTACGTGTTTTGAATATAACAAAGAATTTGGTTTTTATTGGACAAATGGTTGACCAGGAATTAAAATTCAGGTTGAATGTTGATGGGTTATATGTAGAAGAGTACAAACACGATGGCATATTGATTTCCAAAGGAAAAAGAGTGGGTAGGATGTTCACCTTAATTAAGTGTTTAAATTCTTGAAATGAATGCAACCATGTTTACAAAATGTGCAGGTGTTATTGTAGATATAGACATTCTTCACAAGCGAACTGGGTAGGACATGCAAATTTGCAGACATTGAAATTGATGCAATCAAAGGAGCTTGTCAATGGATTGCCTCAAGGTTGCAAAAATGCAGAACATGTGTGCAGCATGCCTATTTGGTAAACAGTCAAGGGCATCATTTTCGCATGACAAGCATGTTAGTGCGAATGTGCTAGAAATCATACATATAGATGTTTGGGGTCTTGCAAAGACTAGATCTATGGGAGGATGTAGGTTTTGTGTCACTTTCATTAATGACCATACACAAAAAGTATGGGTTTACTTCATAGAAGAGTGAAGTTTTTTCTTAGCTTTAGAATTTCAAGGTTATGGTGGAAAAATAGACAGGGAGGTATATTCAAACACGAAGATCTAATGGAGGAGGTGAATACATGGAAAATGAGTTCAATAGATTTCTAAAAATTCATGAAATTCAATGATATTTTTCATGCAGATACACACAACAATAGAATGGTATTGCTGAACATAAAAATAGACATATTTCAAAAATAGAAAGAGATTTGGTGGCTAAGAAGAATATACCTCATTGTTAATTAGCAAAAAATGTGCACATTGCCCTATACATCATGAACAGAACTCCGAGTGTTGTTGTACATCAAGTTACACTTGAAGAGAAGTTTATAGCTAAAAAGCCAAACTTATCACGTATGAAAGTGTTTGGCTATGTTGCATATGTACATGTTCCAGATGACTTGAGGATGAAGCTTGATCCAAAAGAAAACAAATGTATCTTTATTGGGTACTCCCTTGAGCAAAAGGGATATAAATCCTACAACCCACTCACATGATAGGTGGAGGTAAGCAGAGATGGGGTGTTTGATGAAATGTCAAGCTTCTATGCAGATGCCAAAGAAGGACTTAATCTTGAATCAAAGGAAAAAGAAAATGCTGAAAAATCAAGGGGAGAATCTCAAGTTTTTAGTGGACTTGATGTGTCACCAAGCAATAGTTCCAACTCAAATCCATGGAGTGGAAGACTGCATGGGAATTCAAGTCTGGAAAATTCATCGACTACATCCAAGAAAGATAGAGAAAGGTGTTTTTTTGGTAATAAAACATCTACAAGTTTTGAAGGCATTGATGGAGATTTAGGCGATTCAAAAAAGAGTCTTGATGATGAACTTCGATTGCCCTCTGTGAAGACTCCAAGAGTAAGAAAGGCACATGCAGATAACACAAGGAAGATTGACCCAAGGAGAAGAAGGTATGGGAGGATGCGAAATTCAGTGCAACGATTGTTGTATGATAGCTACATGTTTCGTCATTGTGCCTGCATGACAAAGGTACCACAAGATGATGAAGCTTCTTATTTTGAAGATGCAATTGGAAATGCAGATAGGGAGAAATTTATGGATGAGGAGATGGCTGCACTTTATGGAAATGAAACATGGAAGTTGGTTCCATTGCTGCAAGGAAATAAAGCCATAGGATGCAAGTGGGTTTACAAGGTGAAGCACAATGTTGGTGGTGGCATAAGAAGATATAAAGCAAGATTGGTAGCAAAAGAATATGCATAGGAGAACATAGTAGTAAAGGAAGTGGACGTCAAGTAAATCAACACAAAGGACCAAGAAGGAGATATCATGAGAAAATTAATAGATGCAAGAAAGTTGGAGAATCTCAAGATCAACCTCAACCTAAATTATATCAATGGAGACTAGCACTGGAGCTTGAAGGGGTGTTAGAAATTTAGCAAGCTCAAGTATGTGAACCCATGCTAAAGACTATTTCCACATCACTTGAATTTTTGGTAAAGTATCCAACAATGACTCCATGTGTTTTCTGAGCCAAAGATTCAATCTAACATAATGGAGAAAAGTGAGGGACTTTGGAGGCATCATTTGAATTCAAGAAGTACACTAACTTTCAAGCATTATATAGGCAATACATTAGAGAAGAGTCCTGCCCATCCTCTATCATAATTTGGGCACTTTTAGGCTCTCATTGGGAGTGTATAATCTAAGCCTAAGACATTCCCTACCTAACCTACCTCTTGCTAACTACAATTTTCTCTTAAGCAGAGATTTTTTTCATCTTTATCTCATTGTGTAGGTGCTTATTTCATAGGCAAGATAGCTCATTTTGTTCCTATTCCTATAAATCTATTTTGAGTATAATCTTAGTCCCAAGTCTTCATAATCATTGAGTATATTGACCTTGAAATCTCAGATATTTCCAAGTATATGTGTGTGAAGAAGTACACATGTACAAGCTGCCTTTTTGGAAAGTTAGTAGTCTCCCTTGCGCATGAGGTTCACATAGCTCATATTTCCCAGCTTGCGTGATTTATGGCTTCTGGAAAGCTTAGAGAGTATATTTTTTATTCTACAAAGATTCATAGGTTCCATCTTCTGTTCAAGAGAGCAATTTAATTTTTGTGTGACTGTGGTAGTCAACACATACATCCCATGAATGACCTATCATTCTTCCCTCCAAATTGGAGTGGATATAATCCACAATATATATATATATATATATATATATTGTTGAGCCCATAAAAGTCATGTTGGTCAAAGTCAACAAGGTCAAGGTCAAGGTCAAAGTCAACAGGTGCAAAGTCAAAGTGCGTAAGTGCAGGTGTCAAAGTGCACAGGTAGTGCACAATGAATTGTCCACAAAGGGTAAATTGGAGAAAATGGGTTGCAGAGGTATTTTCTCTAATTTCCCTAAGGTTCAAAGTGTGTTTTAAAGTGTTTTGGAAGGTTCAGGTGAACCCCCTCTTATGTGCAAAAGTGAAACTTAAAAAGGGAACATGAAGGTATGTGAAGCGGCAAAGTGTACGCATAGGTGAAAGAATGGCCCCCCCATTAAAATTTTTGGTTTTAGTCTAAAGTCACTACAGGACAAAACAGTGAGTCGTTGGCTGACACTTGTGAGGACAATCTTGGGACATCAAAGTGAGGACCAAGATACCATTGCAGTTAGGAGCGTACATGATCGGCACACTCACATCAAGGCAAGGGCCATTCTTGGACCAATCTTAGGGTAAGCAAGAGAGCATAGTCTAAGAGAGCAAGAGGAAGAAGTGCAACAGTCACCAGTGCGACGATGTAGAGAAGTGGAAGTGAAGGAGTGCATAGGGAGTGCCTAAGGGATTGTGCAGAGAGTGCTAAGCTAGTCCCCCAAGTATCTCAAGGTCCCATTGCAGTGGGCGCCTGCCGACAGAAGGTATTCACTCCTCCCCCTTTGCGGAAGCTTGGTGCAAGGTGTGCACAAGGATAAGCTTGAAGCAGGTGGAGGTCTGGTGCAGAGGAGGCCGGCGACAAGAAGACTTTGGGATATTTGGTATTTTGTAATTGGGCACTCCGTGGGATTGTGCACAGAGGTATTGGCTTGTCTTGTACTTCAAACCTTGTAATTGTCTTACTATAATCAATCGGCAGAAGCTTCCAGGTGTATTTTCTCTTCTTGTTTCTTCCCCTTTTCTCCTACATACCCTCAAACTCCTTCTTGTCTAAGAATCCACCAACAAAATTTGGCACACCCGGTGGGATTTCCAAAGAGATTTGAGCTTAGGAGAAACCAAGTGCCAAGCATAGAAGAGATCGAGTGTCGACAGAACCACAGTGCTACTTCATCAAACAAAGGTAAATATATTCTTATCAAGTGTCTTACATTCAGTGGGCTATGAGCTGCTCATGACCGCAACCCGGTCCCAAGTATTGAGGGTCACCTGCAAGCAGACAAGGAGGAGGTTGTTAGAAGGTCCCCCAGTCCACTATCTTCTACATCATCAGTCAAGAGCATGGCGGGTCAGGTAGACTTGGAAATTTTACTCTTTAGATTAAATATAAAGTTTCCTTCTTTCAAAGGCCTAGCTCAGGAGGATCCAGATGAACACATTAGGAGGTTTTTGGCACTATGTAAGACTAGAGGCCTAATGGGTAGAGAGGATGCTTTTTTTATTCTCTTCCCTGCCACATTAGAGGGATTAGCTGATAAGTGGTTCAGCCAGTTTGCTGAAAACCATTTTACCACTTGGGATGTGATGAAAGGTGCTTTTAAAAATCAGTTCCAGCATGGCAACACTGCGGAGATTATCATAGAAGAGCTAGAAAATTTAAGATTAGGTCTAGGAGAAAAGTTCCCAGAGTTTGTGACTCGGGCCAAAGCACTAATGGCTAAATTGCCAGATCCACCCCACGATTTTTTTGTCAAGAAATGGTTGGCTAAGCCCCTACCAGTGGCCACCCAATGCAAAATAAAGGAATTAGTGCTACCTACAACCTCCATAGAGGAGTTCATCAGCACAGCCACACGCTTGGAGCAGATAAGGTACCAGTATGGAGCAACCTCTTCTCAACCAACATATGGTACAGAAATGGAGGATCTAGTGATACAGCTAAGGAAAGAGCTGGAGGGCTTAAAAAGAAATAAGCCCTACAAAGAGGAAGAGAATGTTGTTGCTTAGTTGAGAAGGGAGCAGGAGATCAAAGGAGGTGGCATCAAGAGTGGACTTTGGTGTTCCATGTGCAGCAAACAAGGGCATATAGTAAGTGAGTGTCCTCTGTTAAGTGTAACTTGCCAATTATGCAAGAAGGTTGGTCATGAGGCCCATGAATGCCAATCAAGGGGAATGCCTGCAACGACATACTGGACACAAGGAGGATCCCTACCAACCACAAATGTGATGGTTGTTGCCCCCAATCAAGGTAACACTTATAACCCTAGACAGAGGGATAATTTTGGAAATGGGCCTAGAAGGCCAATTATTTGTTTCAGATGTGGAGACTGTGGGCACTATCAAAGTAGGTGCACTCTCCCAGAAAATGCCCCTCCTTGCAGAAATTGCCCAGAGGCCAGAGACCATTATACAAATTGTTGTCCTAAGAATCAAGCCTCTTCATCTAGGCCCCACATTCAAATGATTTCTGTGCAGAAAGAAGAAAGGGTAGATCAGGTTAAGGTGCCATCACCATCTACCAGGGTGGTGCATTTAGAAGAAATTGAATCTTTTATAGTGCAGACAAGAAGCAAGGGGAAGGCTCCAGTGGAAATAGGTCAAGAATCAATGATTACCTGGATTAAACAGAGACAAAGGTGTGTCTGAAGAAAAAGCCAACACAAGTGCAGATATAAGGCAAAAAGAAAATTTCACAGGTACCAGTGATGCCATTGAATATGCATTCAACAGGGCTCATGAGCAGTTTGATAAGTCAAATGCAGTCCATGCTCTTAAGGAATCAGAAGCTTCCAAACTGCTCAAGTCCATGAAAAAGGAGGTTAGTATTTTTGATTTAATAAAGATGGATGGAAAGTTCAGGTCAGAACTCTTGCAGATAATTGATGAAATGTCCACAACAAGTTTAGTGGCAAAGGCTGCTGTTATGCATAAAGATAGATGTTTAGGGGAAGCACCCCTCACAGATTACAAGAGCCCTCGGCTAACAGTCTCTATTAAAGGTCATGACTTTCAAGGAGTTATTGTGGATGGTGGTTGTGGCATTAACTTGATGCCTGAATATACCATGAAAAAGATTGGACTATACCCTTCACGACCTGCCAACTTCACTGTAACAATGGGAGACCAAAGTATAGTAAGGCCTATGGGAGTGGTCCCTGGAGTCCCAGTCAGGATACAAGGTACTATCTTTAACTTGGACTTTGTTGTTTTAAGGCTGCCACAGGTAGAAGGAAGTTTCCCCCTGTTAATTGGGAGACCTTGGTTAAGGCATGCCAATGTGCTGCATGACTGGGGTAAGGACACAATGTGGGTAAAGCCAGAGGGAAAAGAGTTGTAGCAGATAATTTTAGAAGAAGGCCCAGACAATCAAAAAAATACTAGCATGATGCAGACAATTGGTATTTGTATGGAAGAAGAAGTGGGGGACAACCCAGAAGCAGAACTATTTGAAGGAGTAGATTTATATGAAGATGAAAACATGTTGGCTTGGCTCCATGCAAAAGACCCATCTTCCTGCTATGGAATTTTCCCAAACTCAAGTAGAGAAGAAGCATATGAAGAAAAAGAGGAAATCACTCACGTTGAAACAGTCTCAGTAACAGGCCATGGAAAAGAGAAGAAAAGCAAAGTCCTTAAGTGCAGCCGTGATGAAGATGCTTCAAATCATATGTCAATGGCCACTGTTTTATGGATCCTGGTATGGATATCAATTGTTATGTCAAGTTTAATGATAGCAAGTGCAGGGCTTTACAAGAATGCAGAAGGAGCACCTGCAAGTCTTTGGAAACAGAGGGTTCCATTGGATAAAGTTGCTGGAATAGTAAAAATGGAATTTTGCAGATTAAGTCATAAATTTGCTGGAGGAGCTAACATTCTAATGAAGCATTTAGGGTACCCCTATCAGATGATCAGTGTGCCCAAGGAGAAGACAAAATCAATGAAGTGCAGTACAAATGCAGATTATGGAGGATTCTCTCTGAGTCAACAATACAAGGCTCAAGGCCTATCATCAAGCCAACTGAAGTTTTATGGATCACCTGGAACCTGCAATATTTGTCCAGGTTGTACATAGTCTTTTCTCGTCATTTTTACTTAAGTTTAGTAGTTTTCTTTATCCATTTTATGTTTTCTTGAGTTTTTAGCAAATCTAGCAGCCATTTCATCAACTTTGCAAAGGTACAATTTTTGGAATTTTTAGAAAATTTTTTCAAAATTTTTCAAGCATTTTTTCGAATTTTTCTAGCATTTTTCTCCTTTTTCCTGTGTCTTTTTCTTGCCAAATTAGAGGAATAAAGGAAGCTCTCTGTGGGTTTGATTGAGAAAAGTGGCCTCAACCAGTAGGGAATTTTTTTAGAATTTTTTGCACATTTTTTTGGAATTTTTTGCCATTTTTTTGGATTTTTTATGTTTTTTTTCAGTTTTTTCATAATTAAAATTCAAAAAAAAAAAAAGCCCCCCCAAAGCGTTTTTTTTTGCAAAACAAAAAGAAAAAAAAAAAAAAAAAAAACCCCCCCGTGCCCCCCCCCCTCCCCCCCCCCCCCCCCCAACCCCCACCGACCAACCCCCCACCGACCAAATGCCCCCCCCTCCAATTCTTTTTCCTTTTTTTTATTTTATTTTTCTTTTGTTTTATTTTATTCTTTTTTATTTTATTTTATTTTGTTTTTAATTTATTTACGATTTTTATTTTTATTTTTTTTATTTTTGATTTTTATTTTATTATTCGTACAGGCGTTCCAAAAAAAAAAAAGAAAAAAAAAGGTCTTTTTATTTTATTTTTTGTTTTCTTATTATATTTTAATATATATATAATAATATATATATTTTTTTATTTTTATGGCTCAAAGCTTTTGGCTCTGGATCGTGCCTCGGTTGGCCGTTTTTTACAAAAAAGGAGTCATCTTCATGTTTTTTGGCACCTCTGGACTCAGTTTTTGGCTTTATTTTTCCAAATTCTCACATTTTCTCTGAGTTTTTGTCAAAACCCTCATTATTTGCACACATTTATCACATGTTTTTATTTACCCACATTGTCCACATGGTCTATTCTCACCTTATCTTTCCTTATGTTTAATAATATTCCATCTGTACCCTCTGTAGCCCTCCAGTTTGATCATTTTAGCCCCCTCTAGGCCCTGATTCCTACTTCCAACCCCTCCCTTTACCAATCTGCCCAGCCACATCCTTCACCCTCCCGGCCCCATCCATCTTCATACCCTCAGCCCTCCCTTCCCATTCCATTCTAACCTCCCATTGCCCCTCTTTTGCTTTTCCATAACAAAATCCCATTTTTTCGTTCATTTCTGGTGCTTGTTCTGGTGGAATTGATTGCTGCTCAGATGTTCTCTTCAAGTTGTTGCAGCTCTATTCTCATGGGGTCCTCTATGTCCAAAGTTTTGGTTGTAGCTCTCCGGGACGGAGAGCACATTAGGTGGTGGGCAACTGTTGAGCCCATAAAAGTCATGTTGGTCAAAGTCAACTACAGTCAAAGTCAACTGGTCAAAGTCAA
>CM035429.1:75071739-75419239 GCA_020310875.1 Ceratopteris richardii
ACCTCTTCACACACATATGTTGGGGAATATGTAGAGATAGACCAGTGAGCTTTCAAGCTTGATATACACAAGGATAAGGAACACTTGATAGTACTACATTCAAAAGAAAAGCTTACAACAAGAGCTTTAAGACGAGCTATCTTGCGCATGAAATGGACAACTTTACAAAGAGATATAGGCAATACAAAATCTCAGCCAAAGTGAAAACTTCAGCAAGCAGGGGCCTAGCTTAGCTAGAGGCTAGATTAGACTTGGATTATAAACTCCCAATGAGAACCTAAATGTGCACAAATGAAGCTTGAGGAGGCCACGAGTTTCTTCCAAGCTATTGCTTATATAATGCTCTAAAGCTTGGTGTAGAATTTGAATTCAAATAATGCCTCCAAAATCCCCCACTTTTCTCAATCAAGGTAGATGGAATCTTGAGCTAAAAAAGTCATGGAAAAGTGGTTGTAGACTTTACCAAAAAGTGTAATGATGTGGCACTTGAGTTACGCCTTGGTTCACACACATTTGAGCTTGTACATTTCTAATAGTCCTCCTCAAGCTCAAGTGTTAGTCTCTTTTGATCTCCTTCAAGTTGAGGTTGATCTTGACTTCTCCAACTTGCTTGCATCCATAAACTTGGTCATGATAGCTGCTAGTTGATCCTTGGTGTTGATGTACTGGACATCCACTTCTTTTGCTAGTACCTTCTCTTTGATGAAGTGATAATGTATCTCTATGTGCTTGCTTCTTGCACGGAACATAGGGTTGCTTGCTAGATGAATTCTTGACATGTTATCTCCAAATAGAGGACCTCCACATGCAAGTCTTTGAAGAACTTCTTGAGCCACATGATCTAACATGTAGCAAGTGCTAAAGCTTTATAGTCAGCCTCAGTAGATGATAATGCAACCGTAGGTTGATTCTTGGACATCCATGAAATGACTCTTTGACCTAGCATCAAGACATATCCAGATGTGCTCCTTCTATCCTCCTTTGAACCAACCCAATCAGCATCACTCATACCTGATTCCCCACCTGAACTCGCAAATGATGAAGAATTTGTGCCTATCCTAGTGGAGGACACTTATGAAGAGGCCTATGAACCACAACCCATCCTAGGCTGACGTGTCATGGCTGAGGGCCAATACACTTTTGAACTCCCTACCCCCGCATGGATGAAGTCAGTAGAAGAACTTGGAAAAACCCACTCACCATCGGTGGAGGCACAATTACATGCCATGGCTATGATAGAGGAACACATTTTACAATCACTGCTCGCTTGGCCCCTCGAAGGTATATCTCTGACCATGAGCTTCAATATAAACCGTATTTCATGCTAATGGCAGAATATCAATTAGCAATTGAAAAGGAGACGGGCAAGAAACCATCACAGGCCATCTCAGTTCGAGCCTGACGATTTACCATCGGTGGCACAGAGCGGTGAAATCTTTCAACCAATTTGGCGCCAAGAGTTGTTACAAAAATATCCCGAAATGATGAGCATATGGGCCAAGGCACCACTCCATTTGAAGTATAACCCATGTTGGGGACCTATGCCAAGATGCCGCTCCTCAAAGGCATTCACAATCAATGTTCAGAATAATAATGAGTGTTAGGATTGGCTTAATTATCCTTATTTCACTCCACCATACGGACCATCCATAGTCGGATACATGATGTCCATGATTCAGCACTAGCTCCCCTGCTTATGGATGATGTTGCCGCACATATGACAATTAGAATATTTGATATGATGCAGACTGTATTTAAAATCTTCCCCCGTGTCAAGGCACCACATGTTAACACCCCGAGATTTGAGCATCGTAACCAGGACTTAGCATGTGATATGAGCATGATGCCATCGCTCTGGGTGTGCTATGTCTGGCGCTATTGCATCAAGTATTTACCGGCATGCTATAAAATGACATTTGAAGAGATTTTCACTACCGGATTTTGGGAATACCATTCCGAGGTTTTCATCAGCAGGCTCACACACCTACTTCAATTGTTTGCATGTGAACAACTTGTGTACTCCACACACTATCGACTTTTGCCACCAGATGAACCTCAGCCCATAGATTGGGAAAATCTAGAAGCTGATCTTGCAAGAGGTATTCGCATCGCAGAGCACACCCTCGCTTATGACCTCCTACAAAACTATATCCGATAGACCCTGCAACAAGGTTCTGTCGAGGACGACAGACGCGAGAGGGAGGGGGTGTTGGCAGTAGCCAAAGGCACAGACGATGAGGAATCATGTGAAGGCGAGTTACAATGAAGTCGTGGGGAGCCAAGCAGTTTATTTTTTCCAAAGAAATATGTTTTATATTACTCTCTCAAAACCCTCAACAGTGATTTTCATCACCCTTGTACAATATGTATCATAGAAGCACACACTTTTGTAATGAGTAGCTTCATTTTGTGCAAGCTGAGGAGTGCTCGAGCTTGACGAGCTTAGATAGAACAAGCATACCAATTTTGGCTATTTTTAGATCTCGTTTATACCTTCAAATAGTACCTAGAACCTATTTTTAACTATGTTGGACACTAGATGTGAAACCGGTCAAAACTAGTAAAAAAACTATAAAGAGAGCTAGAGAGCTCATTTTTGAGGTTAGCTTACATGAGTAGAGAAGAGCTTAGATCTATTTTGAGATTGTAAGAGTGTTCTTGAGTAATAGAGTCTACTTTCAACCTTGCATTGTATCTTGCTTGTCTCTTCCTTGTGTGTGTGTATGTGTGTGCGCATCTCTATGCTTCCCTCGCAACGGTGCCAAATTTGGTGTTTCTCTAGTACAATGGTAAGCACCATGTCAAGAAGCTCCACCTCTTTAATGTCAATCCGCGGAAGAGATAGGAGTGATATGAAGATCATGAATGCGAGATGTAGTGAGAGTGAAGGCGAGAAGCATAGAGATGCACACACACATACACACACAAGAAAGAGACATGCAAGACACAATGGAAGGTTGAAAGTAGATTATATTACTCAAGAACACTCTTACAAGCTCAAAATAGCTCTAGTCTCTTCTCTACTCATACAAACTAACCTCAAAAATGAGCTCTTTAGCTCTCTTCATAGTTTTTTGACTAGTTTTGACCGGTTTCACATCTAGTGTCTGACATAGTTAAAAATAGGTTTTAGGTACTATTTGAAGCTGTAAATGAGATCCAAAAATAGCCAAAATTGGTATGTTTGTTCTATCTAAGCTCCTCAAGCTAAAGGAATCCTCGGCTTGCACAAAATGGAGCTTCTCATTACAAAAGTGTGTGCTTCTATGATACATATGGTACAAGTGTGATGAAAATCATTGTTGAGGGTTTTTAGAAAGTAATATAAAACATATTCCTTTGGAAAAAATAAATGTCCTAGCTCCCCACGACTTCGTTGTAATCTGCCTTCACATGCTTCCTCGTCATCTGTGCCTTTGGCTACTTCCAATAGCTACCAAGCATGAAGCAAAAGCCACTAGTGGACACACGAGTGTCATAGCAACCAACCAACTTAGAGTCAAAAAAAGCATGTAAATCTAGTGGTAGTGATCTCCCCATGGGATAAAACAATCCAAGTATTCGAGTACCACTCAAGTAGTGAAAGATATGCTTAACTGCACGCTAATGCTTGACACCTAGGCAATGCATAAACCTACTCATCTGTGAGACATTAAACTGAATATGTGGCTGAGTAGTGCATAAGTAAATCAAGCATCCAACAACCTATTGATAGAGAACAGCATGAAATGCATCTCCATCATCATGGAGACTCAATTGTAAACCTATCTCCATAGGAGTGGCATAGCTTTACAGTCGTCAAGGCCAAAAAATAGCAATAATGTGCCAATATATTTCGTTTGACACAATGCTATTCCAACATCAACTTGCATAAATTGAATGCCCAAATAATGATGCAAATGCCCCAAATATGACATATCAAATGAGGCATGAAGATCAACCTTAAAATCAGCAATATGCTTCTAATGAGGATTAGTGAGCAGCATGTCATCAACATACACATTAATGATCAGAACCACATCATTAGCACGCTTAACATATAAGGTGCTCTCTGTTGGACTATTCTCAAAACCTTGTGCAATCAGGTAGGCTTGTATTGTTTCATACCAAGCACGCGGTGCTTGTTTCAACTCATATAATGCCTTTTTCAACCTCCACACCTAGTTTTCATGACCTTTCTACGCAAATCCACAGGGCTAAAAAACATACACCTTTTTTTTTAGTAGAATAGGAATTGAAGTCACACTCACACACCCACAATGTGGTATATTCTCGCTAACATGCTTGTCATGTGAAAATGATGCTCTTGACTATTTACCAAATTGACATGCTCCACATACCTTTTGCATCTTTGCAATCTTGAAATTTGGTAGTCCATTGATAATCTCCTTTGACTGCATCAATTTCAGCCTCTACAAATTTGCATGTCCAATTTGTTTGTGCCCGATCTCTATATCAGCAATAAGTACTCCTCCACGTTTTGCAAACGTAGCTGCATTCATTTCAAGAATTTTCACATTTAAGGTGAACATCCTACCCACTTTGTTTCCTTTGGCAGTCAATCGTCCATCGTGTTTGTACTCTTCTACATATAAGCCATCAGCATTGAACCTAACTTGTAATCCTTGGCCAACCATTTGTCCAACAAAAACCAAATTCTTTGTTATATTTGGAACATGTAGCACATCAGCAAGATGTTTTACCTTCCCATCCTCCATAGACAATGATATGTTTCATGTATGCTCAATAGGGTGTGATGTGTCATCACTTGTTTCAACATATCCAAGAACTGGCAATTTTTGCAAACTACTAAACCATTCCCCATGACTGGTCATGTGATATGAAGCTCTTGAATCAACATACCATACATTATCATTTGATTTTGAAACATCGACAGACATTGTATTCATCATATGATGTTGGATCATGAACAACTTCTCATAATCATCTGCACTTGTGGATGCATAATTTTTTTTTTTTGCCTTCTATTATTTTGATGCTTCAACCTACAATCACATTCAAAATGTCCAGGTTTACCACAATTCCAACATCCTTTACTTTCATTACCTGAATCATTTCTTTGAAAATTTTTGTGGCCTCTTTGGCTCCCCCTACATCGAAACTATCCTCTACCTCCTACATGATTTTGATGTTGACTTTGGTCTTGGTTACTATTTCCTCTTCAACGTCCAAAGCCTCTACATCTACCTCTTCCTCTGCCAAAGTAGAATACATGCTCAGAACTAGGTTTTCCTTGGGAGATTCATTCCTCACCAAGATTGTTTTCTTGAATAATCAACATGGACACTAGATCAGCAAAATTTGGAATATTTTCCTTGGTCTGAATATATGTTCTAAACTACTTATATGAAGCTCCTAAACCATGAAGGCACACTTCCACCTTATCATCATCATCTACATTCATGCCAATAGATGCAAGTGACTCACATATGATTTTTATTTTCAAGGTGTAGTCACTTATGGACATGCCCTTTCTCTCCAATGTATGTAGCTCGTTCTTGAGTTGCAATTTTCATGCCTTTGTATTGGTCTTATACAAAGTGACCAAACTATTCCAAGCCTCTTTTGGAGTCTTGGCATCTTGTATGTGCCCAATCATGCTATCATGTATGCTAACAAATAGCCAATACATTACCTTTCGTGCTCCTTGATTCCATTCTTCATATGCTCTTAACTAATCTGGAGTCTGATTCCTCTCTGGTCACTATGGAGTGTTTTCGTTCTCTCCTTCGATGTACTTCCAATTGACTTTTCCCATTGGAAAATTCGTCATCCTGAATCTCCAAGCATGGAAGTTATTCTTGTCTAGCTTATCTCTCATAAGCTAACTCATTCCATCTATTTTTGCCATTTTTGCAACAATTCACAACACTACAAAAAACTACAAGCAATACTTCTACTTGAACACTTTCGCACTATGACGTGACAATTCGACCTCAGCAAAACACAGTTTTTGTGTATCAACAGTACATGGAATCACTTGAAATTCTAGATTTGGAATATACGAGTGTTTCCAAACAAGACGCAAGTTACAGTTTTATGAACTGACCTGATTTCTCAATGGGCCCCACCTTGTGGGCTCGAAATAGAGGTCGAAATGGCTCAAAAACAAAAATCTCACAAAAACAAGTGATCATAAAGGGGTAACTATTGAAGCTATTTTGAGGCCGTCTACCTTCATGTCAATATTTGTAGCAATCTGTGGACGTTTGTGAATCGCACTTTCCCCATGCCTTCTCATGTACTCTTCACCATCAGCCTTCTCCACAAGCTCTCTACAGCCACACTAGCTCTGATACCATGTTACGAGGAATGAGAAAAGGAAGAGAGCTCACACACACACTCTCACAATCAAAGAGAAGCACACACATAGATTGAGGCAAGGAAGAATGATATTCTTCTTCTTCTTCTTCTATTACATAAAAGGAGTGTACAAGAATGACCTAAAACAACAATACAATAAGTGCAATATATAAAGAAAAGTACATAAGGAAAATCCTAATGTCTGTGAATGAGTGAGTTTGCAAGAAAAAAATGTGCATAACTCCTGATATATAAATCTAGTAAATCTCAATGAAGAGTCCCTGGCATATACCGGCATGACCACTATACATGTCAGGGAAATGAAAAAGTGATATGTGTCATCCTAGATCATTAAATGTTGAGCTTGATATCTCAACATCTCCATCCATGAAGCTTCACATGCTACCATTGCAACACCTCTACACTCAACCTCTCTACTTGACAAAACAATAGTGGGTTTCTTCTTGTTACTCCATGTAATAGCTACACTCCCAAGTGAGAATAGAAAGCCACTAGTAGATCTTCTATCTAGAATAATAATAGCCCAATTTGCATCAATGCCTCCATGAACCTGCAATTCTACACTAGCTTCATAAAACAATGTATAATCAAAAGTTGCATTGGCATAATGTAGATTGCATCTCAGAGCATCTAGATGTGGTCTGTTGGGAACCTGCATAAATTAACTTTCAAGTCTAATAGTGTAGCTTAGATCAGGCCTTGTAATTGTGAGATAAAATATCAAACTTCCCACAATTTTTCTGTACAAAGTAGCATTTTGTAGTGCTTCACATAATGTACTATCCAACTTCAAATTCTGATCTAATGTCATAGAAATTGGCTTACAATCAGCCATACCATACTTTTGTAGCATATTCAAGGCATATTGCCTTTGTGACATCCATATACTTAATTTTTTATGTATAAATGCAATGCCCAAAAAATAGTGATGCACACCAAGATCTTTAATGTCAATTCTTGCATAAGGATTTGCTTTACCTCTCATTATCACCACCTACAATCAAATCATCAACATAAATAGCCACATTTGTGATGCCATCATCACTGTTGCTTCGTATAATGAGTGATCTGCATCACACATAGAAAATCCAATGGTGGTTAAATAATTAGCAATCCTTACATGCCAAGCACGAGGGTCTTGTTTAAGCCCAAACATAGCCATTTGAAACTTACAAACATGTTCTGGGTGCTTCGAATCCTCGTATCCTTGTGGGGTCCATGTATACTTCTTCCTACAATGCACAATGCAAGAAGACATTCTTCACAATCATCCATTTGACACAAAATCCATCCTTTTGATGTAGCCCATGCAACAAGTTCTCTGAAAATCGCCATTTTAGCTATATGGCTGAATGATTCTTAATAATCAATGCCATATGTCTGTGCCTATCCTTTTGCTACCAATCTTGCTTTATACCTGCTTATGCTACCATCAACATTGTGATTCACCTTGTAAACCCACTTGCATCCTATGGGTTTATTTCCTTTTACCAATGGAAGCAACTTCCATGTTTCATTTCCATAAAGTGCAGCCACCTCCTATCTCCTCATCCATAGCTTTCTCCCAATCTGCATTTCCAATTGCATCTTCAAAATAAGAAGCTTCAGCATCTTGTGTTACCTTTGTCATCTAGGCACAATGAAGAAACATGTAGCTATCATATGTCAATCATTGCACTAAATTCCACATCCTCCCGGATCTTCTTCTTCTTGGGCCCCTTTTCCTTGTATCATTTGCATGTGACTTTCTTACTCCTCGAGTCTTCACAGAAGTCAATCCAAGTTCATCATCAAGACTCCTTTTTGAACTGCTTAAATCTCCATCAATGTCTTCAAAACTTGTAGATGTTTTATTACCAATAGAACACTTTTCTTTATCTTTCTTGGATGTAGTGATGAATTTTCTAGACTGAAATTCCCACGCAATCTTCCACTCCATGGATTTGAGTTGGAACTATTGCTTGGTGATGCATCAAGTCCACTTAAAACTTGAGATTCTGCACTTGATTTTTCAACATTTTCTTTTTCCTTTGATTCAAGATTAAGTCTTTCTTTGGAATCTACATAGAAGCTTGACATTTCATTAAACACCACATCTCTGCTTACCTTCACCTATCATGTGAGTGGGTTGTAGGATTTATATCCCTTCTGCACAAGCAAGTACCCAATAAAGATACATTTTTTTTCTTTTGGATCAAGCTTCATCCTCAAGTCATCTGAAACATGTACATATGCAACACAGCCAAATAGTTTCATATGTGATAAGTTTGGCTTTTTACCTATAAACTTCTCTTCAGATGTAACTTGATGTACAACAATAGTCTGAGTTTTGTTCATGATGTATAGAGCAATGCACACAATTTTTCGCCAATAACAATGAGGCATATCCTTCTTAGTCACCAAATCTCTTGCTAATTTTGCAATATGTCTATTTTTATGTTCAGCAACACCATTATGTTGTAATGTGTAGCTGCATGAAAAATACCATTGAATTTCATGAATTTTTAGAATGTTATTGAACTCATTTACCATGTATTCACCTCCTCCATCCGATCTTAATGTGTGAATATACCTCCCTTTCTATTTTTCCACCATATCCTTGAAATTCTAAAGCTGAGTAGACACTTCAATCTTCTCTTTCATGAAGTAAACCCATAATTTCTATGTATGGTCATTAATGAACGTGACACAAAACCTGCATCGTCCCATAGATCTAGTCTTCGCAGGACCCCAAACATCTATATGTACTATTTCTAGCACATTCTCACTAACATGCTTGTCATGCTAAAATGATGCCCTTGACTATTTACCAAATTGGCATGTTGCACATACCTTCTACATTTTTGCAACCTTGAAAATTGGCAATCCATTGACAAGCTCCTTTGATTGCATCAATTTCAACCTTTGCAAATTTGCATGTCTAGTTCGCTTGTGAAGAATGACTATATCTACAATAACACCTGCACCTTTTGCAAACATGACTCCATTCATTTCAAGAATTTAAACAGTTAAGGTGAACATCCTACCCACTTTTTTCCCATTGGAAATCAATCTTCCATCGTGTTTGTACTCTTCTACATATAACCCATTAGCATTGAACCTCACTTGTAATCCCTGGTCAACCATTTCCAACAGAAACCAGATTGTATTTTATATTCAAAACATGCAGCACATTAGCAAGATGTTTTACCTTCCTGTCCTTCATAGATAGTTCCATGTTTCATGTATGCTTGATAGGATGTGATGTTTCATCGCATGTTTCAACATATCTAAGAACTCGCACTTTTTGCAAACTCCTAAACCATTCTTCATGAATATTCATGTGATTTGAAGCACTTGAATCAACATACCAGAAATTACCATTCCATTTCAAAACATCAGCAGACAAAGTATTCATCATATGATGTTGGATCATAAACAACGTCTCATAATCATTTGCACTTGTGGATGCATAGTTGTATTGCTGCCTTCTATTATTTTGATTCTTGAACCTACAATCACGTTTTACCACAATTCCAACATCCTTTACTATCATTACTTGAATCATTTCTTTGGAAAATTATGTGGCCTCTTTGGCTCCCCCTGTGTTGGAAGCAGCCAGAGGCACAGACGCCACGGAAGCATGTAAAGAAGGAGTAGGGAACCAGGCGGATCAACCAGGCGGATCAACCAGGCGGATCAACCAGGCGGATCAATTTTTCAAACAAATATATTTCTTATTAATTCTCCAAACATTCAAACAGTGATTATTATCACTAATTGTAACATATGTATCATAGAAAACCACATTTTGTAATCCATAGCTCCATTTTGTGCAAGCCGAGGAGTCCTCGAGCTTGAGGAGCTTAGGTAGAATGCTCGTACCAATTTTCGTTATTTTTAGACATCGTTTACCCTTCCAAATAGCCTCTAGGACCTATTTTTTAACTAGGCCGGTCACTAGATGTGAAACCGGTCAAAACTAGTCTAGAAACTATAAAAAGAGCTAGAGAGCTCATTTTTGGGGTTGGTTCATTTTGGTTAGTGTGAGCATAGAGCTACTTTGAGCTTGTAAGAGTATTCTGGAGTAATAGAGCTAATTTCCCACCTTCCATTGTGTCTTGCTTGTCTCTTCATTGTGTGTGTGTATGTGTGTGTGCATCTTTGTGCTTCTCACCTTCACTCTCACATCATCTCACATTCACGATCTTCATATCACTCCTACCTCTCCCACGGATTGACAATTAAGGAGGTGAAGCTTTTTAACGTGGTTCTCACCATTGTGCTAGAGCAACACCAAATTTGGCGCCGTTGCCGGGGATCGAGTCTAGGACGAATGTGTGATGGTAAGAGTATAGCAAGAAGAGGCGTTGGAAGGTAAAAATTTCAGTTTTTGTTGTTGTTTTTACTTAGTTTTTAGTGTTTTTCACCTCCCCCATACTCCATCTTCATCATCGCATCATCATCTCCATCTCCAAAAAAATCAGAAAATTCACCATATCCCCCCATTCACCTCAATTCCCCTCATTTGTGCATGCGAGAGAGCGAGAGAGAGTTTTTGCGCTTGTATGCACTTGTGTTTTCTTGAGTTTTCTTGTAGGTACAGAGCTTCAGAGCATCAGGAGAGCTTCCAAAAGGTAAAACATGTACTTTCTGTCAGAAATTTCCGAGCAGGGCGGACCATCGCGATGGTCTGCAATTTTCGGTTTTTGAGGTAGGCGACCACACCACTAGATAGGCGATACTTGCGCATTCACGGAACCACAATTACATTTCAAAAATTCGTTATTTGGTGGACCATCGCGATTGGCTCGGACCATCGCGATTGTGTCGCACCATCGCGATAGGCTCACGCCATCGCGACGGCTCGGCCGAACCATCGCGACGGTTCACTTTTTCGGACCATCGCGACGGTTCACTTGAGCCATCGCGACGGTCCACTTGGACCATCGCGACGGTTCAGCTGACCGCGGACCATCGCGATTGGCTTATGCCATCACCACGACAGTGCCACGTGTCACGATAGACCATCGCGACGGTTCGTTTTTCGGACCATCGTGACAGCCCAAAATCGGACCATCGCGATTGGCTCAAGCCATCGCATCGCGGACCATCGCGACGGTTCATTTCGGACCATCGCGATTGTCCACCGTTGACCGTTGACTGCGCCATCGCGATTGTCCGCCTGATCACGCCATCGCGACGGTTCATTTTTCGGACCATCGCGACGGTCCATTTCCACGCCATCGCGATCGTTCACTTCGGGCCATCGCGACGGTTCGCCTTTTCGCGCCATCGCGATTGTCCAAATCCCACGCCATCGCGACGGTTCGCTCGGACCATCGCGATTGTCCCGGACCATCGCGATTGTCCACCCCTATCGCAATTTTTGGACTCCAATTTTTGACCAAATTTGAGGGTATTTTTGAGAAATTTTTGGACCATTAGACTCATAGGAGACCCCTTAGCCTATATTAGAAGAAAAACTGGATTGTCAGTTTTTACCCCCCAGGGCCTGAACGCGTATAACTTTTTCATCCGAAGTCCGTTTTTTGAGCTTAATAGCTCGTTAGAAAGCTCGTGACGAGTACTACATGACCTCAACTGTTTTTTTCATAAAGAATACATCTATTTTTGGATAGGCTAATTTGAGGTTCACCTAGCTTGGGACTAGGAAGCCAGGGGGCACACATTGGAAATTTGGGCAAAAGGGAAGGGACTAAAAGGTGTATATACTCAAGTGTTTAATCTTCTTGTGAATTGGTCTAACATTGGAATTTTCCAGGTCTAGCAAGGGCAAGCAAAGGCAAGCAAGCAAGGCAGTGAAGACAGCAGAGCTTGGGAAGCACGGCTTCTTGGGCAACAGGGCATCAGAGCAACAGAAAAGCCGACTCGAGGTTGGAAGATTACTCAACCCCCTCAGTCAATTCTTAGCTTAGGCTAAACGTTAGCATTGTGGATTTAAGTCGATAGGAACGCCTCAAGTTCAAGATACCTAATTCTATCAAGTTTAAGACTTAAAGTAAAGGTGTGTGTGACGCGAAAACCTAAAGAAAAGAACATAAGTCTGACGGAACGAGAACTCAAAATCATAACGGAAGTCGAATTCCTGACGCATAAATTAAGACAAGAATCCAGAGAAAATTAAAAAGAATCAAGAGAATAATCACAAAGGACCATTGACGATCTGAGTGTGTAATTGAGTGAGCAAGGAAGGAAATTAATGAACCTTAGATCGGGCAAACATATAGGTAAGTCGGACAGAAGAAGCCTTAGATCATCAGAGGCTAGTGTAAGAACCACAGCTCGATCTTGGGCTCAGCAATTGAATAATAGTTATCCCTACGAGAGCTCAGAAACTAGCGAATCAGAAATGGCATTTAGTGCAGACAGACCTGAAGGAGGGTCTCATATAGCATACCTAGAAAAGCCAGAAGGACCCTATAGAACGCAACTAGAGTTTCTCCGAACCAACCGATTAGGTGCTCGCATCTATGAGGATGGTTTGCAAAGGCAAGTGGTGCAACTGCACAACCCTGATCAACCCATTGGATTGGAAAGACCAGTGGTGAAATTTGAGAGAGACGCTTACATAGACAAAGAAGGAACCATGTACATCCTAAGTACGCAACCAAACGATACTAATGAGTTTGGCACAATCCAATTAGAGACGGAAGCGAAATTTCAAGGAAAAGAACCGTTAGAAGAACCTAGAACACCTAGAGGGAAATCCGTATTAACGAGAGTACTCATCCCAGAGTGGATCCCTCAAGATAACAGGAGCACCGAGTTGTTTGTAAACAAGGAGACAGATGAAGCCTTTTGGAGGTACAGAAAGGAAAACCCTGGCGAGGTAGGCATCATTACAATTTATGAATTCAAGGACCCAGATACACCTGGAAAGGTTGTATACCTGGATGAGACTTCAGAAAGAGTCTTTGTGGTGCCTGAGCGCGCTAAAAACACCTACACTTGGAGAGGTGAAATGATATTCCCTCCATCCAGAACAAACATGAATGCAAATCAACAAGGGGCAGGAACTTCCTCAGCCCATGGAAATCAAAGAGAAGGAAATCACGAGAGACCAGAAGTAAGCTTCAATCACCCCATAGGGAGAGATAGAACAACCACGAACACTAATAGGATGGATAGACAAAGAGAACATGGAATACCAGGTGGTAGAGATGATTTTCCTCTACCTAGACCACGTGAACACGCAAGAGTATTGAGACCCACGCAATTAGTGAAATCAATGAAGAATTACTTTGATGGGACAGGAGATCCCTATGACCATGTCGCAGAATTCAAGCAAGTATTAAGAGCAGAACAAGTCGAGGACATGTTCACGCAGTACAACGCATTTGGACTAACGTTAAAGAATACCGCTTTAACTTGGTTCCAACCACTGCAACAAAGGCAATTTAGAGACATCCATCACTTTTTAGAGTCATTCATCACTGAATTCTCTAAAAGTGGGGTTAGACATGACACGTCTTCGTTGATTCATAGTTTTAAACAAACCCCTCAGGAAACAGTAAGACTGGCAGGTCGTAGATTCAGACAATATGTTGAACGATGTCCAATGCAAGAGATACCCTCACAAGCCAAACAAGTATCATTGTTCCTAGATGGCTTGTTGAGCGCTAAACTACGCTCCTATGTGTACCTAAAAGAACCGAGAACGCTAGAAGAGTGTGTAAGAATATGTATAGACATCGAGGACAACCTAGGAGATGAATTAGAACACTCAAAAGTCTATAAGGACCCAGATTGTTCTTCTCTAGCATCCACAAAATTGTCTAATTCGATAGAGGACCTAGCAGAAAAAGTGGCCCAAAAACTAGGAGTTTCTAGTAAACAGGTGCCCAAGCTACCTACAAATGTGCGTTGTTACACTTGTGGTGGAAATCATTTGGCAAACGTGTGCCCCAATGCACCTCAACCTCACGTCAACCCTAGTGGCCAATATTGCACAATTGAGAGAAGATACACGAATCATACGGCTCAGGACTGCCCGTACAACAAACAAACCATGAGACAGAACTACCCGCAAACATACCAGCAGCCAGGTAGGTATCAAGGCCAATACAATGCTCAGCCTTATTACTATAGGCCTCCTCAGAACTACCCATACCAGGCTCAACACAGACCTCAACCCGTCTTAGCTCAGCAGCCACCCCCACCAGCGAATATCATCTCAGTCAAATACGCTGCTGCAGAAGAGAACCTAAGTAGGGCCTTAGTGCCTTCTTCACCCCTGATCACCAAAAGTGACCCGAACTCAAACAGTTTTGACTCTACTCATGTAACTAGTCCACCCGCTTATTACACGGAGTCACCAGAACATATGGAGACTTATCATTATGATAGTCCACCAATGGAACCTAGTTGGGAGCCAGACTATGCTAATGTGATGTACGCAAACCCAAACCCACGGCCCCAATTGAGACAACAGAGACCACAGGGCCCTAGAGGACCATGCTTTAGGTGCCAAGGAGATCACTTCATAAAGGATTGTCCACATCCCCCAATAGCAAGGCAATCACAATACTATAGCATACAAGGCTTTTGTGCCGACTGTGGCAAAGAGCACATAATCAGAGATTGTCCTAAGAACCCAGTTAACACTACAAATGTGACACCGATCAACGTGATAGGTATTGTAAACAACGCAGATGGATCCAACCCTACATACGTGCCGATCCAAGCTATAACCAGAGCCCAGGCGCTCTTGCAAAACCAACAGCGTAATCAAGAGAAAATAGCCGAAACTAGTGAAGTTGCAGAATCGAGTAGTAAAAAGACAAAATCTTGGAAAGATTCTAGAGAAAGGATAAAGAGAAAATGGAGTAAAAAGATAAGTGAGTTGGAAGGAAGTTTAAGGGAATCTAGAGCCAAAATACAAGAATTGACTTCACAAGAATTAAACCAAGAAAACCCAGCTCAAAATTCAGGATCAGTTTTAGCAGAACCCATACCAGAAGATCTAGACATGATGTTTCGTGCATATCAGGCTAGAATAAAAGAGGGACCTCAAGTCACGGAAATGAGTAAAAACTACCCTCGAGCGGATCTAGAAATTGAGAGAACTAAACTTTGCATGAAGATGGTAGAACTAGCCCAAGCGTTGTTCGAAGCCTCTAGATATCTTAATTGGAATAACATGGCAAAACCGGAATTACACTTTCAAGGACTAATGGAGAGGCTAGAACACTTAATAGAAAGCAAAGAGAAAAAGGATCAGCATAGGAACCCTATTGTCCCAGAGACACAGGAAAGGAATCCACCATCCCTGTCTCAAGTACCCAATACAGAAAGTCAAGATAACCTATCTTCCATACATAAGTACTCACATGAATTTTTAAGAGAAATACAAGAAGAGAAATGGAGAAAAGAACAAGGAACTCATCCTCCTATTCAGGAAATAAACGACTTGCAGGAAAAATTTCCCCAAGACATCCCCTCTATTTACGATGATGTAGAGGAGGAGCAACTAAGTGAACCCACAGGATTTGAATCTAATTCTTTACAAGAATTACCTCAGTTCACAGGGCCTTGGGAAGCAAAGTCTATTAGTATGAGAGCACCCACGATAATAGTGAGGAATGAAGAATCAGTGATCCCTAGGAACACGGAAGTGATCAAGAACACTAAAGTACAGTGTAGTCTCACCCTGGAGGAATTGTTAAAGGTAAAACCAGAATTGTGGAAGCACGTAGCAAATCAATTCCCTGAGCTAGCTACCACACCCTCTCAGATAGGGTCACATAAGAAGGTACCAGAGATACCCGTGGAAAAGATTGGAGACGTAAGCGAAGGAGAGGAAGGTAACACATATCTTCCAATAACCCATCAGGGCTACACCACGAAAGCCATCTTAGATTCAGGAGCCGGAGTAGCCATCGCTACTACCGCTTTATGGAAACGTTGGGGTAAGCCAGCCCTCAGACCCACTAGGATGAAGCTACAAATGGCTGATGGACACATAGAAAAACCGTTAGGCTTACTAGAAGGCATATCTCTCACCACTTGTGGTGTAGAATTTGAGCATACTTTCGCCATTTGTGACTTCGCGAAAAATCATGCGTATGAGATGATATTGGGACGACCATTCATGCGTCAGTTGCAAATTGTACAAGATTGGGGAACTAATTCTTTGTACTTGCAACATTTAGGAGTGACTACTAAAGTCAATCTTAAGGACTATTCACACAGAGATGTACCCCCAATACAATGGAATACCATCCATAAGACACCAGCAGAGACGGAATCCGTGCACTCATTAGAATCAGATCCTTCTTGGTTGCATGAGGATACCCATTTATGGATGTGTAAAGTAGCCAAACAAGAGGAAGAAAGATTAGAAGCAAGGACCTTAGGTGCGGAACAACATCCACGAACCCTTCAAGATCCAGCCTACGCACCTGTAGTATTCCCAGACGAGGAGTTTGAACCCCATGGTTGGGCGGAAATCCTAGCAACCATGGATGTAGCCATCAATGAAGAACAATGGACACCCCACTGTGACAAGGATGGCTATGACATTTCAGTTTTCACGATAGAGCCAATCATGTGCGATGCAATTTTAGAAGAGTGCGAACCAAACACTGATGCATTTGAGGACGCAAGCGATTTTGATTTAGAATCAATTATCATGGACCCACCCTTTGCATCAGAGGAAGAATATTTCTACGAAATAGAGACTCACACTCAGAGACACGAGGACATAACGAACGAGGTAAGGTTAGCCACAGAAGTGACTACTAAGAGTGAAGGCAAGAAGAGAAAGAAGAAAGAAACCATGTCGGAAAAAGAAGAATCTTTATTTGAAGTACTCGAGAATTTCAAGAAATACGAAATCGGCGATAGAAGAATCATGGTACGAATGCCTAATAGAAAAGAGAATGATGGACAAGCATATGATAACCGAGAGAAAACCAAGAAAGTCATAGTTGCCATAGAAGGAGAAGAAGAAAAATGTACATACATAGGGCATGATCTGACGACTGAAGAAGAAGAAGAGTTAGTTGCCCTATTGCGCGAATATAGAGATGTTTTTGCTTGGAGTTACAAAGATTTGAAAGGAGTAGATCCAGATATATGTTCTCATAGAATCCCTATGACTCCAGATGCAAAACCAACAAAACAGAAACCGTACACGTACAATGATAACTACGCTGCGAAGATTAAAGAGGAGATAGATCGCTTGATAGAAGCAGGATTCATTTACGAAATTGAGCATACCGAATGGGTATCCCCCATTGTGGTTGTGCCCAAGAAGAATGGAAAATTGCGTGTGTGTATTAACCTTAAAAAAGTTAATGCCGCAACGATTAGAGACAGTTATCCTCTTCCTATCACGGAACACCTATTGGAAAGAGTTGCGGGCAAGGAAGTTTACAGTTTTCTTGATGGATTCTCAGGCTATAACCAAGTAGCCATTGCTCCAGAAGACCAACACAAGACGGCTTTTGCCACAGAATGGGGCATATTTGCATTTCGTGTGATGCCATTTGGCTTAACAAATGCACCCGCCACTTTCCAGCGACTTATGTGTCATGTTTTTAAGGAATTTTTACGCAAGAGCTTGGAAGTTTATGTCGATGACTTATGTGCACATTCAAATGTAAGACAGACACATATTCCAGAGTTAAGACAAATATTTGACAAATGTCGAGAATATCAGGTTTGTTTGAACCCAGAAAAATGTGTTTTCATGGTCAGACAAGGCAAAATTCTAGGACACATTGTGTCAAAAAATGGAATCTCTACGGACGAGGAAAAGGTGAAGGTAATTGCAGAATTACCAAGACCAACTAATGTGAAAGAGGTACAGGCATTTATGGGCCATTGTGGATATTATCGACGATTCATACACATGTATGCAATCATAGCTAAGCCTCTGTACTCTCTTTTGACCAACTTCGAATGGACAGATGAATGTGAAAATTCATTCAATGAACTTAAACGACGTTTGTGCTCAGCACCTATATTGACCACCCCAGATTGGAGTAAGCCATTCCATGTACATGTGGATGCATCCAATTACGCCGTAGGATGTGTGTTAGCACAACCCACGAAGGAAGGTAACATAGATCTCCCCATAGCCTACGCTAGCAGACAACTGAACGCAGCAGAAAGAAATTACACCACGACGGAACGAGAGGGATTAGGGATGATCTACGCTGTAAAGAAGTTTAGGCACTACTTGTTGGCCAACAAATTCAAGTTCTTTACAGATCATCAAGCCCTATTATATTTAGTCAATAAACCTTGTAACACAGGACGACTGATACGTTGGTTTCTATTACTCATGGAGTATGATTTTGAAGTGGTAGTCAGGAAAGGAAAGACACATCTTAGAGCCGACCACCTCTCAAGATTAACCTCAGGAGAAGCTCCTCAAGGAGTAGCGGATGATCTACCAGATGCATACTTGTTTAACCTTGAGATAGCACCAGAATGGGCTAAGCCTATAGTCCCTATTCTGACATACGGACCCAAGAATCCTAGGATAAAGATCAAAGAAGGAGAGATTACCAAGTCGCAGAGATACCAAATAATGGCAGGAAGCATATATAAACAAGATAATCAAAAGATTCTTGCTTGTTGTGTAGATGAATCAGAACATGCGAATTGGTTGCAATTAGCACACATAGGTGCACTAAAGCAACATCATTCAAAACATCGAACATTACAGACTCTGCAAAGACTAGGAGTATTTTGGCCTACGATGGAAGCAGATGTCTACAAGTTGTGTAAGGAATGCCATGTTTGTTGTGAAAGACCACCAGTAGAGCATGCTACATTGTATCACGTGTCTCTCACACCAGACTGGAGTGAACCTTTAGTGACTTACTTGAGGACGAACACATTCCCTCAAGGAATGACCTTGGCTCGACAACGCAGTCTAGAGCAGGAAGCTCAAGACTATTCACTCATTGGCGATAATTTATACAAAAGAGGACGAGATGGATATTTAAGACAATGTGTTCATGAAAGCGATCTGAGCATACTAGAGACTGCACACCAAGGTGTTGCAGGAGGTCATTTTGGACCAGATAGGATAGTCAAAGCCATCCTCTTTTCAGGATTATGGTGGCCCACTCTTCACATGGATGCACATACCTATGTAAAGAGATGTGACGTGTGCCAAAGAACTCAGTTTCCTACACGCAGAGATGAAATGCCATTGAAACCCATGATGGGCGGACGTGCATTTTCAAAGTGGGGTATAGACTTTGTAGGACCCATCAACCCCCCTGCAAAAGGTACACATGCGGAATACATTATTGTTGCCACAGATTATCTGACGAAGTGGGTAGAGGTAAAAGCCACAAAAAAGAATGATGCTCACACGACTGCAAAATTCTTATTTGAAAATGTCTTTACAAGATATGGACTGCCTATAGAGTTAGTGAGCGATCGAGGCACTCACTTTCTAAACCAAGTCATTGAATATTTGTTACAGGATTTTATGGTGATTCACAAGAAATCTGCACCATATCATCCTCAGGCCAATGGTCAGGCTGAAAGCACTAACAAGATACTATGTACCGTACTGACGAAACTCGTGAACAACAAACGTTCAGATTGGGACAAACAGTTACACCACGCTGTTTGGGCATATCGAGTGGCCTACAAGACCGTACTCAATGCAACTCCCTTTCAGATGGTTTTTGGTCAGAATGCAGTGCTTCCTTTGGACTTCTTGATACCGACCCTTAAGGTTGCACAAGAACATCAGTGGACCGGCCATGAATTATCAGCAAGAATAATGGACTTGGAACGATTAGGAGAAACCAGGCTGAAAGCAGCAGCAGGAATATACGCAGCGAAGAAGCGACAGAAAGCATATTTTGATGCACATGTGAAAGATAAAGGCCTAAAAGAAGGAGATTTAGTTCTAGAGTATACGCTGAAACAGCACGCACGGAAGTTAGAAAAGCGAGGTTATGGACCTATGATCATTAACAGACTTTCGACTAGTGGAGCAGTACAGTTAGCCACCTTAGAAGGAGATATAATGCCTAATTACATTAGTGGCTGTAGAGTCAAGCTATATCAAGAACCTCTTACTGAAGATATGCTTAGACGACTCACGTTGGCAAAGAAGCGTAAGGAGGAAGAAAATAGAATACGAGCTGAAGCTCAGGCAGAAGCCATAGAACGCATTAAGCGCATGAAGCTAAGAAGACAAGGACTAGGGAGAGAACATTATAACCATCTGGAAACATCACCCAGATATCCCATGGCCATGTGTCAAGTAAAGTCAACCACTCATCCTAGCATAGTGGACAGGAGACCATTCATTAAAGTTAGGCTAGAGCACGGTAACCATAGCCAAGAACTCAGGGCTTTGATTGACTCAGGTGCTGCGACTAGTGCGATTAGATGGTCCCACTATAAGGATTCAGGAATAGAAATGCGGCCAATTGAGGCATATCTCATAGGCCTAGGAGGCATGGAAACCCCTTGCATGGGTGAGGTGGACCTTCCTATCCTCATTAAGGATTTGACGATGACAGCAAAGCTATTAGTGTGCCATGATGATGACCTGATAGAACCCCTAATCCTTGGCCAAGATTGGCTATACGATCACTCAGTGGACCTAAATCTTAGACAAGGCTCCTTACAGATTGGCACCTTAGAGCAGAAGCGAGTGATACCGCTTGACTTCTCTAACGGCATTCCGCTTGATGGTTGTGACCCTAAACCCTATGACATGCATGCGACGGAAGACCGGAAGATCTTTGATCAGCTCAGTCACGGTACGTCTACACCAACCCACTCGGGCTTGGCTATGGACAGTTGTCAATCAGAAGGACGACAGGAGATCTTCCCTGGGACTTCCTGCAAACTAGAAGAGACAGTTACCCAACTGCAAGGGCAGAAGGGCACAATCAGAGGTCAGGTGGGTTGCATCAGCAGACAAATGAGCACGACACCCTGCGGTGCTCATCCTTCCAAACTTGTTGCGGACTGGCCTAGATTAAAGTTAAATAAGGCATCACTTCCTAATGGGCAGGTCACGCAAGTGTTGGATCTCCCTTCTTTTCCAAAGCAGAGTGTCCATCCGACCTCTCAACCCCAGCAACAACTGAGTCAATCACGACGCAGGAACCCAGACCGACTGCAGTATTGGAGGAAACAACAAGGAAGGCAGTTCAGGCCACCCAAAGGAAGCGGCACCAGACAAATATGGGTGCCAAAAGGACAAAAAGCACCAAAGAACTCCAGCCAAGCAGAAATCGACAAAAAAAAGGCAGAACAGAAACAGAATCGATATCCACCATCCCCTCGACCTTCTTCTACAGGTCCGAGCATTCGACAAATGTGGATCGCCAAGAAGTACCTTACCCATAGACCCACGCCCACGCAGATTTGGGTGCCCAAACTATGTATCATAGCTCAACCCATAAGCCATGTAATATATAACCCCCACAACTCATTTCATCCCTCGATACCACCACACCCAACACCACCCTTTGCCCCTCAACAGAAACCCACCACCCACTCCAAGATCCTTAGGAAATGGATACCGAAACGTGTCCAACCGTCTTCCCCTAACCCATTGTCTAACTACCCCCCGACTAACATACAACCTTGTACTAAATCACTAACCTTTAAACCTTGTATAAATTCACACACCATCATCACACCTCACTCGTATTCTCATCAAGAAATGTATGCATGATCTGAAACACGTAGGTGTCTAGAGACCTGCACTAGTGCTGCAAGAACTTTGCATCTATCACATCACAGCACTTGGCTACACGGGTTACGCATCAGTTATGGAAAGGGATTGCGGTCTCACTTTAATGGGATCATAATTAATTTCCATGCTAATGTGTTAATCTTTTGTAGCAGATCTTTCTCACTAGCGCACCAATCACCATGCAAACCGACGAAGGAACATCAGGAGCAGGCCCCAGTGTAGCGGCAGTACCACTCAACGTGCTACGCGCAGAATCCCACCCGACTGCCCCACCGCCGGAATTTCAGGGATTTCTAGGGCCAATGCCTATCGACAACCCACCCATGGGCTACACCGAAAAAATTCACAGGAACTCTCATTGGTTTCAGGGCCTCGCAGGACCCCTTGCGGACGCGGACTTTATATTTGAATCCTCTCTGACATTTGATGACCGCACATGGGGAAAATACCAGTTTTTCTCCCGAGAGTTTGAAGCCCTACAGAGCACCCAGGATTTAACTCATGTTTGGGCCAGAGCAGGCTTCACAGAGTATTTCAGTGACCCCCTGCCCAAACCGGATTTTTACAGGTGCTATTACTTAATCACTACCCTGCTGGCATCAGAGAATAAGGACATCCCAGGAACCTTCATATTGCCTACTCTAGTGGATGATCCACCTTACAAGAGATTTTATCTCTCTAAGGACTTAATCAGAGCAGCCATCAAGATTCATGGAACCCACACACCCACAGATCGAGAGAGATTAATTCCAGAACCGATGAAACGTGGGGACGTCACGAAGTGGGAGGAGATCTCTGCCATTACCCCTGAGCTATCAAAGCCACTAAGGATATGCATGCAACATTTCGCATTCCCAGCTCAGGACAGATTTACTATGCCCCATAAACCAATCTGGTTTGGATTGTATTTGGCATGCACGGGACCTCAAACTGTTGATCTGGCAAGCTGGATCATAGATCAAATGTATCTAGCACAGCACAGATGGGAGCGCAAGAAAGTACTTAATGGATGTTGTGCGCTGACCAGAATTGTTTATATGTGCTTAGCTTATGACTTGCCCATCGAGCGTGCATTAACAGGAGAGGAATTGAAGGCATTCAAGGGCACAACGAAGAAAGCCAGGAAGCCCAGTAGGACACGGGCAGGTAAGCGCATGCGAGGCACCATCCCTTGCCTCCAAGTGCCAGAGTCGCCGTCACCACAACCCTCTCCAGAGCGACCACAAACAGAAGCTGCTCCCACTGTACAACCTATTCGCATACGGTTGTCCAGACCAGTGGTTACGGAGGCCACCACTAGTACCGCTGCACCTCAGGCAGCTGCCACCGCAGAACCCACCACCACAACAGCAGAAGCTCCCACCACTATTGGTGCGGAAGCGTTTTCTTTCCCGATACCACATATGGAGGCCGACCCCATAAACACGACATTTGATTTTGAGATGCCTGATGCATTCTCAAACGAATTCCAGTATTCAGAAGCACAACTGTTCTCCCAGGAATATGAACGTCCCAGCTACCCTACTACGCCGCGAGATTTGCCACAGGGACAAGCTATGTCGAGCTCTGAAGAAGAGAGAACCGAAACAGACAACGAGGAAGGCGACGATGAAGCCAGCCAGGGCTCACATGACGAACAGACAGAGGGCCAAGGCCAACAAACCGACACACACGGCGACACCAGCACATATGAGGATGAGACTTTCGAAGCCGCAGCGTACACACTGGCTATAAAGAAATTATATCGTACCATGGAGAAAGTCTGGGCACGAAAGAAGTTAACTGAAGAGGAGAGCCAGACATTAATTGAACAAGAACTCATCTCCAGAGGATTCGAAGACGCATACATCAGAGGGTTCAGAGAGTTAGTCAAATCAGTAGGCTCCCATGAAGCACTCAGGTTTTTACAAAGAAAGCAACTACCACAGTTTGATCCCCGTCGAGTGCGACTACTTTCAAAACCCGGGGAGTATATTCGTGTACCAACAGGAGCTCCATCTTCAGCACAAGCCAGGGAGGCACGCCTCGCCCCAGAAAGTTCATTGACCGCAGAAACCATCCTTGTAGATTCACCACCCCGTACCACCATTGTACATACCACTACTATCCTCGAAATAACATCCACCCCTTCGACTCCTCTCTCACCTCATCTTTCACCAACCCATCCTGTGTCCCCCGCACACCCACCTGCTTCCCCCACATCCACACCTGTACAAGGCAACATAGCCACAACCTTTTCCTTACCCATTCATACCACCATGCCCACACCCAACCCTCCGCATCCATATGTTAACCCCTTCATCCTTCCCAGCGTTTCCCCCACCTCTAAGACCCCCATTCCCCTTCCTAACCCCACTAACCTTCTCACCAGTCTCACCCCCCCAACCTACCATAATCCCTATTTCCCCGTTTCACCAAGGTGCTCCTACCATCCCCCCTGTAAACTACTCTACATTTGTAAATCCCGTATTCACACCTACACAACCACCCACGATTACACCACTTTTCACAGTCACAACACTAAACACGTCCAATGGCATGGACATATCACCATCCACCTCACCACCACCCACTCCCCTCACAGCACCCTCATATTTAGGCACTTCACAATTTTCCACAATCACCACTGCATCCACTGTCCCAACCCCATTTCCCATTCCCACTACATCTACTCCCGCTGCATCCTCATTTAGCACTTCACTACTACTATCGCCCACCATAGACACAGCATTTCAACACATGTTCGCATGCATGACGCAAGTCCGCGACGAGTTTGCATCACTCGGCACCAACTATCAACAGCTACAGAAAACGACGAACGAATTACAAACGCAGCTTAATTCGTTATCAATTGAGAACGCCTCACTGAACAGCCGATACCAAGATTTACGAGAGGTCTATCACAAGTTAGAACTAGAAAGTGAGGAGAAAACCAAAGAGGCCACCGCGGATTTGGATAACCTACTTAGAGCCCAGACCGTCCGCAATGCAACGCTTACTAGAAATATGGGCTTACTAAGAAGACACTTAGCCGCAGCAAAAGAGGAGAACCAGAGACTCCAAGAGCAGAATAGAGAGAACTTGGAAGCGGCTTTGGACCATCCAGACCAACCACTAAGTCCGAGCAAATTCAAAGCTATCCCATCCGAATCGATGAGGTTACTAGACGATCACGTGCGATTGCTCGAGGACTATGATCGTATGAACGAAGAGCATCAAAAGTTAAAGGAAGATCACAAACTGCTACAGCTCAGAGAACCAGCAACACAACAAGAACAAGTAGCAGCAGAATTACCAGCACCTGTGGACCCTGCCCCTGAAATTTTAGAGGAACTCAACGCACTCCGGGCCCAGGTAATAAATCTTGAATCTAGAATTGCTGTCTATGAAGCACCACCAAGGCCAGACTCCCCACCTGAGCTACCAGCTGAGGAAGAAACCGTCACTATCCCGGTGGAGGAGACATTCGAAGAGGCATATGAACCGATACCCATCCCAGGCGGACGTGTCACGGCCGAAGGCCAGATGACCTACGAATTACCTACCCCCGCGTGGATGAAGACAGTTGAAGAACTCGGAACGACACACTCGGCCAGAGTAGAGGCACAGCTACATGCCATGGCCATAATTGAAGAGAAAATTTTACAGTCACCATTCTTTGCTCAATTGGCCCCGCGACGATACATATCTGGGCATGAGCTCCAATATAAACCGTACTTCATGTTAATGGCCGAATACCAGCTAACCATAGAGAAGGAAACAGGTATGAAACCAACGCATGCCACTCAATTCGAGCCAGAGGACTTGCCACCAAGGGCGCAGAGAGGTGAAATCCTTCAACCAGATTGGCGCAAAGATTTATTGCAAAATTATCCAGAGATGATGAGCACGTGGGTAAAAGCACCGCTGCACTTAAAATTTAACCCGTGCTGGGGACCAGTACCACGACGCCGCTCTTGGACTGCCTTCGCTATTAAACTACAGAACAATAAGCAGTGCCAAGACTGGTTGAACTATCCCTATTTCAGGCCACCAATCGAGTTACCCACAGTAGGCTACATGATGGCGACGATCCGCCACTGGCTCCCTAGGTTAAAGCATATGGATGATATTGCCGCGCACATGACTGTCAAAATCTTTGACCTGATGCAGATGGTCTTTAAAGTCTTCCGCCGCATCAAGGCTCCCCATGTAAACACCCCGGGCTTTGAGCATGGCAACTTTGATTTAGTCTATGATATGAGCACAACGCCATCGCTACGGGTGTGTTACGCCTGGCACTGCAGAATCAAATACCTGCCGGCATGTTACAAGCAGACATTCGAAGAAATGTTCACCACCGGCTTTTGGGAGTACCATTCAGAGGTATTTATAAGCAGGCCCACACACTTACTGCAATTATTCGCCTGTGAACGAATGGTGTACTCCACACACTATCAGCTCCCACCACCAGACGAGCCACAACCTATCGACTGGGAGAAACTCGAGGCTGATCTAGCCCGAGGCATTCGTATATCAGAGCACACCCTCGCTCAGGACCTCCTACAGAACTACATCCGGCAGACCTCACAACAAGGTTCTGTCAGGGACGATAGAAGCGAGAGGGAGGGGGGTGTTGGAAGAAGCCAGAGGCACAGACGCCACGGAAGCATGTAAAGAAGGAGTAGGGAACCAGGCGGACCAACCAGGCGGATCAACCAGGCGGATCAATTTTTCAAACAAATATATTTCTTATTAATTCTCCAAACATTCAAACAGTGATTATTATCACTAATTGTAACATATGTATCATAGAAAACCACATTTTGTAATCCATAGCTCCATTTTGTGCAAGCCGAGGAGTCCTCGAGCTTGAGGAGCTTAGGTAGAATGCTCGTACCAATTTTCGTTATTTTTAGACATCGTTTACCCTTCCAAATAGCCTCTAGGACCTATCTTTTAACTAGGCCGGTCACTAGATGTGAAACCGGTCAAAACTAGTCTAGAAACTATAAAAAGAGCTAGAGAGCTCATTTTTGGGGTTGGTTCATTTTGGTTAGTGTGAGCATAGAGCTACTTTGAGCTTGTAAGAGTATTCTGGAGTAATAGAGCTAATTTCCCACCTTCCATTGTGTCTTGCTTGTCTCTTCATTGTGTGTGTGTATGTTTGTGTGCATCTTTGTGCTTCTCACCTTCACTCTCACATCATCTCACATTCACGATCTTCATATCACTCCTACCTCTCCCACGGATTGACAATTAAGGAGGTGAAGCTTTTTAACGTGGTTCTCACCATTGTGCTAGAGCAACACCCTGCCTCGAAATTATCCTCTACCTCCTGCATGATTTTTTTGTTGTGGTCTTGGTTACTATTTCCTCTTCCACCTTCAAAGCCTCTACCTCTACCTCTTCCTCTAACAGAGTAGAATACCTACTCAGAACTAGGTTTTCCTTGGGATTTCGAGTCCTCACCAAGATTCTTTTCTTCAACACCATATCAATAAAATTCATAGTATTTCCCTTGTCTGAATAGAAGTTCTGAGCTGCTTATATGTAGCTCATAAACCAGGAATGCACACTTCCACCTTATCGTCATCATCTACATTCATGCCAATAGATGCAAGTGACTCACATATGCTTTTGATTTTCAGAGTGTAGCCACTTACCAAATGCCCTTTTTCTCTAGTGTATGCATCTCCTTCTTGAGTGCTAAATTTTGTGCCTTTGTATTGGTCTCATACAATGTGACCAAATTGTTCCATGTCTCTTTTGGAGTCTTGGCATCCTATGTGTGCCCAATCATGCTATCCTATATGCTAACATACAATCAATACATTACCTTTTGTGCTCCTTGATTCCATTTTTCATATGCTCTTAATTGGTCCGTACTCTGATTCCTCTCTGGTAACTACAGAGCATCTTAATTGTGTCCTTCGATCTACTTCCAGTAACCTTTTCCCATTAAGAAATTTCATTCTGAATCTTCAAGCATAAAAGTTGTTTTTGTCCAACTTGTTGCTCATAAACTGACTCATTCCATCAACATTTGCCATTTCTACACCAATTCACAACACTACAAAAACACTATAAGCACTACCTCTACATGAACATTGTCACACTATGATGTGATAGTTCGATCTCATAAAAACACAATTTTCGTGTATCAGCAGTACATGGAATTGCTTGAAATGATGGATCTGGAATATTTAATTGTTGATGAAGAATAAGATGCATGTTACAGTTCTGAAAAATGACATGGTTTTTTTTATGGACTCCACCTTATGGGATTCAAATGGAGGTCGAGATGGTTGCGAAACAAATTCTCCTATTTTTGATAAGGCCAAAACCTCTACTCTTTTTAGATAGATTGAAATTCCACTATTTCAAAGAACTCACAAGCTAATTCACTTTAGTGGTCCAATTCTTGTTGCGAATTGACATGAAGTTCACATGTCAAACTTGAGATGACTCTAGTTGACATGACTTCTCGACCAATATATAACACTTGGTTTGTTTTCACTAGATATGCCATGTCTACTCATCATGTAAAAAAACCTTTTTATGCTTCTTTTTCATTTACATAGTATTCAGAGTTTCATAGCGGATTGGCCAAATCTTATGTATGAAAAATAGTTAGAACTGCACATGTGAACAGGACGGTGGTGAAACTACCATACTTGTGAGTGCTCCGTCTGAAAAATACTTCTACTAATTTTTGTTTCACCTTAAGCAACCTGAACCAGCCAAAGTAACACGTCATAGAATTTTAATATATTTTGAGTCTTATTAAAAAAATAAATAAACAGAAAAGCAAGTCTGATGCTTCTTCAGTACATGAAAGCTTTCATGTTTTTGCACGCGAAAGAGCATAATAGAACTCTGATCTTGTCTTCTTGTTCGCTACCATTAAAAAGTCATGCAGACCAACGCTTTCTGATATATCTGTTGCATCAGTTTGGTCCAGAAGTCAGCAAGTGTAAAGCTTTTGCCAGTTCTCCATCTTGAATGATTAAAAGTGTAGAAGAATATGATGTGGTGATGGAAGTCTGATCTTCTCTTCTTGTTGGCAACCATCAAAAAGTCATGCAGACCAACGCTTTCTGATATATCTGTTGCATCCGTTGATTCAGTTTGGTCAAGAAGCCCACAAGTGTAAAGCTTTTGCCAGTTCTCCGTCCTTGAATGATTAAAAGTGTAGCAGAATATAACGTGGTCCAGACTCCGGATTCCTGTGTTTGCGGACTTGAATCACTAGGACTGCATGCCATGGCTCGAGTAACTCCCGAACTCCTGCAGACAATGAACTTCCTGTCTCCCTCCAATGATGGAGTGGAAATTTGGAGATCTCGCTGTATCTCTTAAGATGTGCACATATACCTTTTGCTACGGATATCTTTTCACCTTAAGCATTTCCTGCACAAAAAAGGGTTGGTGATTCGTGAATCAGTGATGATGGTGAAGAATAAGCCAAGACTGAAAGAGAAGCAAGCGGTTATTGTGATCGTTTGTTCGAAGAATTGCTGTTCAACGCTTCGCGACTCGCAAGTCGCCATTCTTTATTCATGCTAATTTCAGGAACGTCTGTGTCCTTACTCAACAGGATCAATGTTGATCACAATGATAAAGCTTGAGGAGCCAATATGCTGCAGGATATCAATGTACATGGAATAACACAGACCAGCGATTGTGTATATTCGATGGTACATCGTGCTTCATGGTTTATGGAGCATAAGGACTCCATATTTTCAACTGCGATCGAGCATAAGGAGTCCATATCTGCGAGCGCAATGCGCATAATGAAGTATATGTGGAGCAATCGTGACATCAAGGTGCGAACGTACTGTGCTGTCCACTACCGTTGTGAGCATGATACAGTAAAGGAAACTAAAGCACATTTATCTCGAATCTTCGTCTCCAAGACATGTGCTTCCACTTTCATCAACAGTCGGCTCCATTAATGCCATTACTTTTATTTGTCCCTGTCAATAACGTTGCCCTGGGTGAGCACAGAATGTGGTCGACTATAATGGATGGAGGCTTTTTCTCTGCCACAACACATTTAGCCAGCTTCCTAGTCGCACCCTATATTAATGATTTTCTGAGATCTGTGTTTCAGCTTCCATGCCATTGCCTTAGCGATTCAGAAGACATTGTCTGCAATGCGGACAAGCCATAATCAACATAGAAAGAAGGCGGCCTGAAGCAATGACACAGTTTCTCTAGTACGCACTACGCAGTTCTTCTCTGGTAAATCAGGATATCCAACGAGTAAAGCACAGACACGCGGGGAGGGAAGAAACTGATTGATGCAGCCTCTGTCGTTTTACTGCAGGCGAATGCGTCGGCGGATCATGTGTGTTAAGGAAAGCAAACCAATTCTGGCGCTCCTTCTGAGACGTCTGAGAGTGCCTTAACAATATTCTGCTCCTTCTGTAGCGTTGAAGACGTCCCCAACTCTTCCTTCTGATATCATACTCATCAATGACTGTAAGCTCGTCCTTGTCGTTACCGACCCACCAATTGCACTTCATAGAGAGAGAGAGAGATTTCTCCAAAACTGCTTTCAGTGGAAGGATGAACCTTTCAGAAAAACAAAAAACTACATGTTTGAAAACTTCTTTGAAATTACTTCAAACTTAAACGCTCGAATTCTCTCTCGCACACACTCATTCACATGCAAACATGCATACATACGTTGCCAAAGGGTTCTTTGCGAAGGGGGGAGAAATCCTCATCGAGAAATGGACATTGGAGATATTCATTGAAGTCGTACAAATGGAAAGTTCCCGTCCAAGGATCTCCTTTTCTATTAAGACAAGTGTATATTTTCTAGGCTTTCCACTCCAAAGTAAACTAAATCCAATTATTTGGCTTCCATCCATGTTATTTCAATCAAAATGGTCTTTCTCACTCACACAACTAGTTTCAACAAGTTAGGAAAGTTAATTGTGTACCCTCTATACGCAACCATTGATCATATCACTTCAAGAACGTTTGCTCTCAAAATATGTAAAGACAAGAGCAAAGACTTGCAGTCTATCACTCCATATGAGGCTTGGCATGGTCATAAGCCATATGTTGCTCACCTATGTGTTTTTGGTTGTCTGACATATGCATTAGTGTCTGAACAACATTACAAGAAATTAGATAATAAAGCAGTAAAATGTATTTTTGTTGGGTTCAGTTCTGAAAACAAAGGCTATCGTCTGTATCATCCATAGGCTAAACACATTTTGGTTAGCCGTGATGTTGTCTTTGTGGAAGATGCTATTTAGCCTTTACTTTCATGTATGAAAGAGACATCCGTTAGCTTGAAAGACATGTATGATACTTTGTTGCCTCTTTTTATAGGTGGACAGTCTAGTTTCTCAACCTTTATAGGTTTCATGTGATGATGCACATCATTCTATTTTTGATGCAGATTCACATGATGGACTTGTTGATGAGAGAGTTGATATTGAGGAGGCAAAAACTATGCCAAAATGGCTGACGCAAACTTTGTGCAATAGCAAGTTAGATGCACCTCTATCATACCGTACTCATTCAGGGTCTCAAAGTGCTCTTTTGCATCACATTGCTATGTTATGGCTGCCTCTAGTCTCTATGATGAGAGTGAACCTGTTTTGTTTGATGAAGCACAAAATTCTGAATATTGGATGGCTCCAATGCAATCTGAATATGATGCTATCATGAAAAATGGTACCTGGTCTTTATGTGAATTGCCTCCTCGCAAGAAGGCCATTGGCACTAAGTGGGTATACAAGCTAAAGCATAAACTTGATGGAACAGTTGACAGGTATAAAGCTAGGCTTGTTGCAACGCGCTATGCAAAGGAAAGAGGCATTGATTTTGATGAGACCGTTGCACATACATGCCACATGACTATTGTTCATAGCATATGTGCACTTGCAGGTCATCATGGTTGGAATGTACATTAGTTGCACATTAAAACTGCATTTCTGAATGGTGACTTGCATGAAGAAGTGTATGTTTTTTAACCTCATGGCTTTGTGCAAAAAGATCATGAGAAATAGATGTGTAGGTTAAAGAAGGCATTATATGGTTTAAAGCAAGCACCACGTGCTTGGTATGAAAAGATATATGCCTATCTTATTGCACATGGTTTCGAGAAAAGTCCAACTAAAAGCACCTTATATGTTAAGCGTGCTAATGATGTACTTCTGATCATTGTTGTGTATGTCGATGACATGCTACTCACTTGTTCTGATGAGACGCATACTGCTTATTTCAAGGTTGATCTGCATGCCTCATTTGAGATGTCTGATTTGAGGCATTTACATCATTATTTGGGCATTCGGTTTATGAAATTTGATGGTGGAATAGGTTCATGCCAAATGAAATATATTGACACATTAATGCAATGTTTTGGCCTTGAAGACTGTAAATCTATTGCCACTCCTATGGAGACAGGTTTACGATTGAGTCTTCATGAGGTTGGAGATGCATTTGATGTTGTTCTCTATCAGTAGGCTGTTGGAGGCTTGATTTAGTTATGCATTACTTGGCTAGATATTCAGTTTGTTGTCTCATAGATGAGCACATTTATGCATTGCCCAAGTGTGAAGCATTGTCAGGCGCTTAAGCACATCTTTCGCTACTTGAGTGGTAATCGGCTACTTGGATTGTTTTATCGCAAGGGGGAATCACTATCGCCAAATTTGCATGCTTTTCCTGACTCTGATTGGGTTGGTTGTTATGACACTCATGTGTCCACTAGTGGTTTTTGCTTCATGCTTGGTAGCTCATGCATATCTTGGTTGAGCAAGAAGCAGCCTACTGTGTCCACTTCTAGTTGTGAGGCTGAGTATAGGGCAGCTTTTGCAGTGACTGTTGAGTGTGTGTGGCTCATACACCTTATGGATGATTTGGGTATTGGTCAGTCTTCTGCCACCACCATCTTCACTAATTTTCAGAATGCATTGACAGCTGCAAAGAACCCTATGTTCCATGCTCGCACTAAGCACATTGAGGTGCATTATCATTATGTCAGGGAGAGGTTCTTTGCTGGAGAGATCAGCTTGGCATATGTGCCCACGTAGGAGAACATTGCAAAGATTTTCACGAAGGCTCTGCCTAGGGAGAATTTTGAAGCTTTTCGCAAAGCTTTGGGGTTACTTCCTTTTGTGGATTGATTCCACATAGCTTGGCACTTCCTTATACATGAGTGCCAACTCCTTGTTCACCACATCACTCCTAGGGGGGATTTGTTGATATAGTTGCCTCTTTAGGAGGTTTTTCCCCCCGGCTTGTATATATGCCTATTGCCATAACGGGTTACTTATCTTTGAACATTGTAGTGGTAATACATTCAATATTGTGTCTTGTGCTCCAAGATTCTTCTTCTTCTTCTTCCTTGTGCTATTTGCATGCTTCCACAAACGTCTAACCCCAAAAACCCTTGGGTGTAGACAACTTGTCTAATGGCAATAGATCCCATCCACTATAGACTCTTGATACCCACACCATCTCCGAGACCTTACTCACTTCACATGATTACACATGTGTTATGAGACTTCTTCTCTCTCTATTCCTCCTTCACTTACACTTAATGACCTATTAGCTTTCAATCAACAAGTTCCTCTGTTTAATGGGGGTGGGAAATTAAAACTTTAAATAAATAAATTAATTAAAACAACAACAAAAAACCAAAAACCAAAGAAGACTAGAGAGATAAGAAAATCATCACAATTTCAAAGATTTTGCTTTTTGAGAAGTTATCGTTTTGGGAATCTATCTTTTTGAGTTTGAATCAGTTTATTTTTACAAGAGACATCTTTGAGTCAATCATGTGAGAGCTTCCATCAAGCTAATCTATGTAATTTCCAAGGAGCAAAATTGACTTTTAAAGATGGCTTAGATAGTCATTCTTAGACAATTTAAGATTTTTTGGGCTCACTTTTCTAGCTTGGAATCTCTTTTTTCATTGAACACTTCACTTTTCATGGCCAAGATCTCCCACTCATTGGTGGTGAGTAATGTGGGCTCACCATCAGAGGACAAAACCTCTCGTGCTTCTCTGGATCTTTTTGGTGTTAAACCCTTAGCTGTCTCCCTTCGTAGGGAGGATATTTTGATGAATCAGGAAGAGCTAAAGAGAACATGTCTCATCGGTCAATTTTTTGGTCCTTAGACTCTTCTCCATTCCTTGCAACAATGGTTCCATAAGGAGTGGTTCCATCATGGCTTCATTGCCAAAAAGTGCCAGTTATTGCAAGCTAATCAAGTGCTCTTGATTTTCAAAAATGATGATACAAACTTCCAAGATTTGTAAATTGGCACCTAGCATGTATGGAGAATTACCTTGTGCCTTTTTAAAAGGTTTCTAGAATTTTTTCCAAATAGTTCAAAGTCACTATGCCATCCACTATGATAAAGCTTCCAAACTGGAAATTTTCCACTTGCAAGGAAGACAACCAAGAAGGATACACCACTAGCAAAGAGGATGGTTTCACCACCAACAATGATGATAGCCAAGATAGCAAAAGTTTGATCATTGGATGCACAATTCCCAAAAGGATACTAGAATTGTATCTGAGGAAGACTTCTTACAAAGGAAAATAGCCAGTTGAGATACCATGGAAAATCCCCCTGAAGGTTAAGCTCCTATATCAAGACCTCTCCACCTGGAAGAAAAAAGATGATGAGAAAAACAAGAAAAAGAGGGATAAGGCCCCTTTGTGCAAGGAACTTAATGATAATGGTTTCTTTCAATGTGAGAGGGTTTTCTGATCCCTCAAGAGCGACTCTTATTGTCCAGTGGATCCACAGTAAAAGCCTAAACCCAAACTTCATCTATCTTCAAGAGAGCAAAATTGACAAGGACAACCTTCAAAAGAGAATAAAATTTATTTCATCGTCCCATGTTTGGATCTCCACTGTGCACCCTAGGGGAAATGGTGGCTAGATTATTAGCATCAATAACAGTTGGTAAGCTAAACTTGTGGATACCCAAGGGGATCAAAACCATCGATAGATTGATTCTTCCTTTTTGGGGTCCTCTACACTTCACCATAGACTCCATGTACACTCCCAATATTGATTCAGAAAGAACTCCCACTCGGCAATCATTGGACTCTATGCCCCTCAATGTCGTTCCTTGTGGGGACCTTAATATGGTGGAGGCTCTTTCTCAAGATGGGGGAATAGAGGGTAGGTGATTGATGGTCATGAAAAGGTTATGACCAAGACAAGATCCACCTAGATCTGGTGGAGATGAAAGATTAGATTGGTTTCACTTGGTTGAACCTCTAGTTTGGATTTGACTTGCAAAAATCTAGACTTGATAGGAGCTATATTACACAAAATATAATCAATAAGTGGGGCCCACCTTCCCTCTCCCAATGTTTGGAACTTAATTTCTCTGATTAGTGCCCTGCCCAATTGTGCTTACCTTCAATTCGGTAATCAATCTCAAGAAAGTCCCTTGGTTTCATGCCAATCTGGCAACCCTCTCATTCCCCTCAATCCAATAGAAGATTCTCGTTGCCTAGAACTAGGCCTTGTCAAACAATTTGTCGATCAATGAAAGGAAATGGGCAGCCAATAATGGACAAGATGATTCGATCTAGTTGCCTATCAAGGGCATCAGAGGCATTCAGACTTTGAACCTCCAAAAAGCTAGGAAACTTTGGAACAAAGCTTTCCATTTGTGGAAATGCCTCTAGAATAAATAAAAGGTCAATGGATTAGATTTGAGGACATTGACTCAGCTAGGATATAGACTATGAAGAATGGTGCTTGTTGCAGAGCAGACTCAATGCTTGGGAGTGCTGGAAGACTCACGTCCTTATTGGGCATGACCTCGCTCACCTTGAGGGTGTTAGATGGGACAACGACAACAATCTTGATTAAATTATGCGATTCAAGAAGAATGTGGACTTTCATGTCATGCTTAGAAGGAGACGGTGTCTATGTTGGTCGAATTTTAGTGGGATTTTAAGTTCCAATCCCTTTGGCATGCCCTCATCAAATAAAAAATATTAGTTCTTATGTGGCAAATCCTCCATCAAGGAATTGGACCAATGTAAAAGCTAACAAAATTTACAGAGCCTCTCCGTGGTGTAAACGATGCCTTCATGGCAATGAGAACTTGGAACACCTATTCTTCTCATTGGGAGAATCATGTTTCTCTAGGGCGAAATCAATTGAAAGCAGACATTATTGGGTGAAGCAATTGACTATTTCTTAGCATTGTGGAATTCTATAAGAGGTGAGATCCTCTGGAAGATCTAGAAAGAAAGGTGTGTTGCCAACTTTGGTAGTGCTCCTAAGGAATGGTCGATCAAAAAATGTCTTTTCTTTCTAGGCAAAACAATTTCCAATTATAAGAATCCCCCACCTTTTAGATATCATAAAGTGTTTTCCTCGAGAGCAACAAGATTAAAAGCAAGTGGGCCCCCCATGATGAGGATTAAATGGTTATCAACCTTCTTTGTAATGTTTTCTACTAAGTTTTAAGCAACCCCTTCTTTGTGGGATTTGGGAGGTCCCATGGGTGCTAAGCCAGTTCACTTGTATGATTGTCCTTTCTATCAATTAAAGCTTGGGAGACAAGGCTATTTCTAAACTTCCTTTTGAAAAGAAAGTTCATCTATTTGAGTTTTTGTGGTTGGGCCCTAGGTCACGTGTAATGCTTTCAAGTAGTCTAAACTAGTGTAAAAGTGTTTCCTTCGTTACAATTGTTCTTTCAATAAATTCAAGCCAAGGGAGATTAGGCTTCAACAGAACTACCTCTTAATTAAAAAAAAATCTCTACTGCCTTGCATGAGAACCATTACTCCTCTATCTCTCTATCTCTCCGCAAAAAGATCAACCAATGCCTCCAATTTTTGCCCCCAGCTTCTAGACTTCATACTACATCCTTATCTTCATGTATCATGGCACAAAAATGCATAAACAAGAAAAAAAATATACCTCCACATATCCCCATTCAGTTTATTGATGTGAAAGCCTACTAAGGCTCTCTTTTTTCCAAGAATAATGCACATGGGTGATATTGAATGTCTTATCAATGTACTAACATGAAGTTTTCAAACAAAAAAATATACAACTGAATTCCTTTTCTTGGTAATATGCTTACAAAGAAGCTTTCAACCTTCCATGACCGTCAAAACACCTCAAATACCCTCCAATTGGCTGAAACTAATGAAACGTGTAAAAAATGATGAAAAACAAAAGTGGATTCTCTATATCTTTAATCGAAAGCTTGAAGATGGAAGTGAAAACTTAACCTTAAAATAAATTTAGAACTATTTCTAGCTATCTAACTGACTATCTATAAGTGAACAAATAATGGATATGCACTAAAACCACGAGCCCAAGGCACCAAAAACACATAGCTCATGTGAACTTGTAACATCACACCAAGCACCTGACAATCTCATACACCGACATACACAATAAATGTACTCGCATCAAGGAGACTATCCACACACAATAGAGAATATGTTGTAAGCTAAAAAGCAACCAATATGTGGTATGGAGACTGCACACAACAAGGTTGAAGTAGATGCTCCACAATGAGAGAGAGAGAGAGCAAGCATGCACTTAGGTGCCAACAAACACATGCACACACACACTCACGAGTAGACAAATGGCAAGTGCTCCGAGCATCTATCTATTCCCAAAGAAATGAGTATAAAGCTCAAAGGAGTTTTCGACTCCATCAATTAAACATAAGTAATGAGAGCCCTTACACTTTTATAGATTTTTAAAGAGTTATGTCCACAATGTAAGATCCATCTTAGGTTAAAAATTAGTGTCCAAAGGTTATTTGGAGGCCAAGATGAAGTCAAATGAATAAAAAAATTGTTCATGCCTTAAAGCTCGCATACTACTCAAAATTTACAATTTGGTTCCCATTTGCACAAAAATTAGGGTTTTACGTTGAAAATAAACACTTGTACAAGTATTTTGGGTAGAAAATGAAAAACAAAAACCTATTCTAAGGAGAGGTTCAAGCTTGGAAAAATTGGCAAACCTCTTCCTCCCACTTCCATGATTGCCCTTTTTTTTTGGGGTATTCTTTACCCTTTAACTAAGGTTTGATTTCTTTGACTTAAAGCCGTGGTCTAGGATTACTCCATAATCCTCCCTCTTAGGGTGTGGTTCTGCTAGCTCCTACCCATCATTTCTTGAGTCTAACATCTTGAGGTATTCCACCAGGGGATGACTCCATTCAAGGTTGGCGCCTACTCTATAGAGTGTAGCATTTTCCATATGAGGTAGCGGCCTACACTCTGACATTCTCTTATGTAGTGTGATACATCCCTTTCCCTTGTTGACCAATATGCATCATCTCTTTTTCAGCTCCATAATGTATGAGGGCTTAGGAAACGATACCCCATGACCCTTTTGTGAGCTTTCTCAATAAGACTTTGCTGCTCTATTTCTTCTATGCAGAAATTGAGTTTGCCTTGTGTGTCTTGGTGATAAAGGCTTCGGATAGTTATTTGTAGTCTTTTTGTTTCCCACAACATTCTTAGGAATAGTTTTCACATAAGGGTGATTAGGACCAAAATTCGGGATTGGCACTAAAGGATTTTCCTAGATAGGTACTACTTCCAAATCTAAGGGATATTCGTTAGGGATGTTATCACCAAGAGAGCTCTTTGCTTCTACAATTGCGAGTTTGGACAGATGGTCAACCTGAACATGGGTCTTACTTGTCTTCACTAATACTTTGAAATCATATTCCATTAGTACTAGGAACCATCTAACCAATCAGCATGCAACACATGGTTTACTGATGTGATATAGGAGAGCATGGTGGTCCACAAAACCTTAAACTTGTTGGAAATTAAATAATGTCAAAACATTTTCACAACATAGACCATTCCTAGGCCTTCTTCTTCTGTTGTACTGATTTTTCTCACCATTATTTAATTGGCGAATAGCATGTGCAATAGGAAAATTCATTTTTCTTTCATTTTTGGTTGATTTAGTATGCATCTTATTGCATAGTTTGATGTGTGCACATGAATATGGGATGGCTCACTCCAATCAGGCACTTTCAAAAGAGGTGTTGCCATTAATAATCATTTTAGCTCTTGGGAAAACCTTTCATGGCCTTCACTCCATTCAAAGTGATTGAGGAGTGGATAGACAGGTCTAGCAACGACTACATACATATGAATGAGACAGTAATGGTAGCCACAATAGCCCATGAAATCTTGTACCTCCCTTCCATTTCTAGTCTTGGCGATTAAAAACTACTTTGAACTTCTCCTCATATATTGATATGCAATGTGTAAAGATGTAGTGCCCAAGAATTTTTCCTAGGTGCACCATGAATACACACTTTTTTGGGTTCATACATACTTTATAGATTTGGTGTATCTTGAAGATTCCTCGTAGGTCAATCAATTTTTTTTTTTTTTGCACCTTGGAGTGTGCACACAAGTCATCAAAATAGAATTCTAAGTACTCCATAAGGAATCCTTGAATACATGGCACATATATCTTTGAAAAATAGTTGGAGCATTTTTGAAGCCAAAAGGCATCACCTTAGATGCAAAAATACTCCACTATAGAAAATCTAGTTTAATGGTGATTTTCAAGGGCAATCGATACTTCATTGTATCCAAAGAATGCATCCAAAAATTTATAGATCTCTTTTCTTGCGACACATTCCAAAAGATAATCCCTTATGAGCAATCAATAATTATCTCTAATGATGGCCTCATTGAATTTCTTCAAATTGATACACACTCTAAGTTTTCCATTCTTTTTGGGCACTACCACCAATGGAGAAACCCATTCCATGTGCTCAATTTCATACATGAAGTTGTTTTAAGGTAGCTTTCCTATTTTTTCTCTGATTTTTTTATGGAATGAGTATCATTGTATGTATAAGGTCTCTCCTTAACCAGCTTGGTTGTGTTCATCATAGGAATTTGATGAGAGCATATCTCCTAATCCACCCATTTCAAATCCCTACAAGACTAGGAAAATATATCCTATATTATCTTAATGAACTTGTCAATGTGCCCTCTTCTTCACTAGAGATCACTTAGAGCAATCCAAGTACATAGATCTTCACCATTCTCCCTAGTAATGGCCACTTTCTTTGTAGTTTCTTTTTTTCACATGACTTCTCATCTAATACTTAAATCTTCATTTCTTCCACTATGTATTTCTTGAAATTTGTTGGGACTTTAAAGGCTGAATCTTTCTCCACATCATTTGATTTTTCAAACATGGGTTTTGCAATCTCTATTTGATAAATTTTATCATAGTATTGTATTGACTTGTTCCCCTAGATTCCAAAAGTCCAATCCTCATGAAGAACTCTTTCTTTAGGATATAAGGATCATCAACAGTGTAAGGTAATTCTTGTTGGTACATTTAGCAAGCCTAAGTGCATTGCTAAAGTCTTGGGAATACACAATCCATTTTTTCCTTCACAAGGAAGAACTTCATGAGAACCTATGCTAAGTCATTTTGGGCATAGTTACTTTGGATAAATGTAAATGTCAAAAGAAGATGGAATCTCATGGATTTAGGAGAGTCAAGCCATGACTTGTTTGGTGAAGGAATCAAATTAATGGATCACTTTCAAGTGAGGGAAAATTCAAATTCAAACTCAAAGTATGAGTATAAATAGACATGCTTGTAGCCACGGGCTAAGAGAGCCATTCTGAGATACTTTGAGCTACATGAGTCAGCACATATTGCAATCCCGTCATGTATGAGTAGTCCACTATACTTCCCTTGTATCATGTATGCTCATTAGTATATATATTTTGATACATTTTGTCAAGTACATCTTTGTCTACTATTCTTTGTTGCATCTTCATCATTACAATGAATTTGTAGAATTGATTTCTCTACATATGCTCACTCATTTGTACTTTAACTTTTGTTGCTTAGATTGAAGTTTCTAATACGTGCATATCAATTCTCATTATATTTTGTTCAAGGGATCGTGAAATATGAATCATAGAAGGTGATTGTGTCTACACATCTTCTAGATCCTGAAATGTTGGGATGACCCCCTAACTTGTTAGATTCATTTGTCAGTGCATGGTGTAGCTGAATTAAAGAAATCAATTGATTCAATTAGCTGTACACTCCAATTAGATATGTGCAAAAGCTCTCTAGCTGATTCGTACCAGGCTGTGAGCTCTAAACAAAATACTGAGCACTTTTATTCCCAAAATAGGAGGTTTCTTCACATTTCTAGTAAATGCAAGTTATCTTTTTTTATGCAAACATTTGGGAATGATGCTGCAAAGCACTTATTGGTTCCAAATGCATTATTGTGAAGCTAAAGGAGTCTATTAAACATCCTTGGAGTTAACTTGGCAGGCGTAGAGCAGGTTTCATGCAACACAAACTCATCTATGGAGCATACCCATCCATCTCCTCACAGTGGTATCCGAGCAATAACAAATTAGCATGGGAGATGGATATCCTTCATCCATAGACAAATTGGATCAAGGTAACTACTCAGCTTGGTCACTCATAGTTGAAGCTTACCTTCAAGGGAGAAACCTCTATGGTTACATATCTAGAGATGAGATGATGCCAATCCTCAAAAGCAAATCAAAATTCCACTAGAAAACATGATGCGAATAAGGTCTAGAGAGAGAATATGAAACTTGTCAACCCAAAATTTTTCCTACATGCATAAAATGACCTAATTATTCATTCTAAGCATTATCCCACAATGAAATTCAGAAAATTCAAAATGAAGTATTTCACTAGAAAGGCGGTCTATTACAATTCTTCCCCCCCTTTGAGAACTCAGTCCTCAGAGTTGGAAAGAAGGATAATGTGTTAGAAAATCATCTAAATTAACCGAACTCGAATCTTCTACTGGGTATGAATGCCATTTCACCAAAATTTCTACTATAGATCTATTTCTAAGAAATCTTTCCTTCCTCTCTAATATTATTTCCGGTTGAAGCTCAAAAGAGTCATCATCTTTCAGCTTATAATTGTCCTGCAAAACATGAGCAACATTAGATACATATCTTTTAAGTAAACTAACATGAAATATAGGATCCACATTTAAATGTTTAGGTAATTCCAGCAAATAAGCAAGAGATCCAATCTTTTTCAAAACTTTAAAAGGACCTGCACATCGAGGAGAAAGTCTATGATCCTTCCCTAGCAAGAAGTTAGATCGGTGAGGATTAACTTTAAGAAATACCATATCATCAACTTGAAATTCAAGTGGTCTTCTCTTTAAATCATAGAACTTCTTTTGTCTTTTTTGAGCTTTTTTTATGTGTTTCTTAATTTTTCCAAGTTCTTCATCCATCTTATCAAGCATTTCTTTGGATACTTCTACTTTATTTGCAAAACCCAAAAACAAAGGTGGAGTCAAACAATTATAACCATACATAGCTTCAAACGGAGTCATTGTTATAGATGCATGCCATGCACTATTGTATGCAAACTCAACCAAGGGTAAATATTCACTCCAATTATCCTGCTTTTCATTCACATACATACGCAACATATCTTCAACTACCCTATTAACCCTCTCAGTTTCCCCATCAATTTGTGGATGGAAAGCTGTACTCATTCGAAGTTGAGTTACAATTGATTCAAACGTTCCTCTCTAGAAGTTTGACGTAAATCTAGAATCTCTATTAGAAATTATGCTTTTAGGCATTCCATGCAATCAAAATATTTCTTTTACAAAGATTCTTGCAACATTCAATGCAATATAAGTCTTTCTCATAGGGAAGAAGTGTGCCATCTTGGTAAGCCGATCGACTACAACAAATATGGTATCATGCTTACTTCTGGTCATAGGTAGCTTAGTGATAAAGTCCATAGAAATAGACTCCCACTTCTGATTTGGAACATCCAAAGGTTGAAGCATTCCAGGCATCCTCTTAAACTCAGATTTCACCTATTGGCACATCAAACATTCACTTACATATTTTCTAATATCCCGTTTCATACATGGCCAAAAGTAAGAATAATTTGTTTTAACATAGGTCCTTGAATAACCTGAATGTGCAGAAAAAGGTGCAACATGACAATCATGCAATATTTAAACTTTTAATCGAGATTCAGAAGATATGCATAGCCGATTGTTACAATACAATGTTCCATTTTGCAAATGAAATTTTTCCTCATAAATGATCCCCTGTTCGCATTCAAAGCATTCAAAATAGGTGCATAAAAAGGATCCTGTTTTATCTCTTCTTGAATTTGATTGAGAAAATCAGATTTTATTACGGAAACAAGATTACACAAAGGTCTCTGACTTAATGGATCAGCAACCTTACTTTCCTTACTAGCCAGATACGTAATGTCAAAATCATACTCACTTAATAATTCAATCCAATGCTTCTGCCTGTTGTTAAGCAATGGTTGTGTGAAGAGGTATTTTAGACTCTGATGATCTGTTTTCAATTCAAACTTAACCACTAACAATAGATGTCTCCAATGCTTAAGTGCATGCACAACAGCAAGCATTTCTAAATCATGAGTAGGATAGTTAAGTTCATGTTTTCTTAGTTTTCTGGACTCATATGCGACCACCCTACTATCCTGTGAAAGAACAGATCCTATCTGACTACAACTTGCATCACATGCAACCACAAAAGGCTTTCCCATTTCTGGTATTTTCAAAACACAATTCTCAATGACTTTTTGTTTGAATGTTTCAAATGATTTTTGACACGCATCACTCCACGCAAATCCTATACTCTTTTTAGTCAATTATGTGAGGGGAGTAGCTATCTTAGAGAAATCCTTAATATGTGCTCTTTCATATTATGCCATCCCAAGAAAACTTCCAACATCCCTTACAGTCTTAGGAATCGGCCAATCAACTATTGTTTTTACTTTATCTTCATCTATAAGGATTCCTTCTTTTGATATTACTCTTCCTAGATACACAAATTTATCCTTAGCAAAGAAACACTTACTCTTTTTCCCATACAATTGGTGTTCTCTAAGAGTTTGCAAAGTCTTCTTGAGATGTACCGGATGCTCAGAATCATCTTTAGAGTACACAAATATATCATCAAGGAATACTAAGATGAATTCATCTAGGTAATCATGAAAAATATTATTCATCAAGCACATAAATGTGGTAGGACCATTTGTTAATCCAAAAGGTAGAACCGTAAACTCATAGTGACCATATCTTGTTCGAAAAGCTGTCTTAGGAATATCCTCTCTTTTGATCCTAATTTGGTGATATCCAGATCTTAAGTCAATCTTTGTGAATACAGTCGCTCAACATAATTGACCTAATAAGTCATCTATGTGAGGGTCTGGATACTTATTAATTGTTCTTTTATTCAACCCCCTATAGTCAATGCATGATCTATAAGAGCCGTCTTTCTTCTTCTGAAATAAAACAGGTGCACCCCAAGGTGAGACACTCGGTCTTATTAAGCCTTTCTTCAAAAGAGTATCTAATTGAATCTTAAGCTCCTTTAATTCATCAATGTTAAATCTATAGGGTGCTGTGGAATATGGTTCACTCCTTGGATATAGGTCAATGGCATGGTCAATCTGCCTAGGTGGGGGTATACCAGGCAAGTCTTCTGGAAATACATCGGAATATCTTCCAAGAGATTTCCTATGTAATCTGGAAAATATTCATCATTACCTTCCTCCCTCATGCATATTGTTCACATACACTACAAATGTTTTACAGCCATCACGTATACCTCTAGTTATCTGCATAGTAGAAATAAGAGTAGGTTTAGGATTACAGACATCACCTAGAATATGAATAGATTCATCATCTAGCTTTATAGTGATCGTTCTTTGTTCACAATTAATTGTCACAGAATTTTAAACTAACCAATCCATGCCTATGATAACATCACTCTGTTTCATCTCAATTAGATGGAAACTTCCAGAAAATTATCTATAGAAAGAGTACATTCAAGGTTTTCAACATATCCTTTCGTGTAGTGTAATTGTCCATTGGCCATCTCTACAGGTCTTGTTATATGCATATTTAGGGCTATCCCTAGATTCTATACCAATTTGAAAGATAGAAAACAATGGGTACTACGTGAATCGATCAAAAATCTAGTTTTATGAGCAGAAATCATACCCAGAATCATGATTACAGAAGCCTTTGGGAAAGAACTAACCACCATGCAACGTAAAGTAGAGTCAGGGCACATACCTCCATCATCTCCTTCCTCAATAATTGTACCCTCCTCGATGATGTTTATCGCTTTTGATTGTGTGGGTCGAAAGACTGCCTTGTTAGGGCACTCATATGTCTGATGCCCTTGCTCCTCGGAACGAAAACACAGACCAAGTCTTATTGCCCTCTCAATAAAATTAGGGTCTTGTTGCCACTCGATTGGTTGACGCCTCCTTTGATTTTCCACCTGAGGAGGGTTCTTACCTTGGATATTAGAAGATGGAGTTTTCTTTGAATTGTTCATGTTCATTGCAACATGTCTTTGTGGCCTATGTCTCGTTGCAATGAATCTGCTTCTATTTGCCTTCTGCAAATTGAACTTCTCCATCTTCTCAAAGTTCTCGGCCATCGCAACGGCATCAAGAAAATCAATGCATCCAAATCCCTTGACTTGATTGTGAAGTTCCTCACGAAGCCCTTCAATAAATTTACTCTTTAGAGCATTACCACTAACCTCTAATGCATATTTATGAAGACATAGGAACTTCTCTTTGTACTCATCAATAGATAAGCTATGCTTATCACTTTCATGTTGTCGGAAATTGTAGAACACCATCTTCTTCTCCATATGGTAGTGTGGAGAACAATAGCATTTTTCAGCTTGTTCTCTAAATTCATTCCATAGATCTCGACCAGAACACGTTCGAGTTTGCATATATGACTTCCACCATAGCTTCGTGATCCCACGTAGGTGCAAGATCCCAACTTTTGCCTTGGACTCTTCACTAAATTGTCGAAGATCAAAGAAATCCTCGAGTTCTTCAATCCATGCCTCAAGTTTGTCGCAACTCTTCTTCTCGCCATCAAAATCATTCAACTTTGCCTTCTTGAAGACTTGCTTAAGGGCAAACTCACCTGGTTCCATATCTTCATAATTGCGTTTTTGTTTTCCACGAGGTACACTAGATGTTCCCACACCTTCATCTACTTCATCGTTCAGCTCCACAAACAAATTTATTGCTCCTTTTGGTTGTTTTCCCCCCTCGTTCTTTGCACAATTCACCAAGAAGCTTCTCAATAAGCTCCTCTTGTTCATGAATCTTTTGTGTTAGACCTTCCATTGTTCTCGAGGATTGATTTTGCTCTAATACCACCTGTAGCATTTCCTCAATCACAATATATCCCCAATCACAATCTTTCGATCACTCAAAAATAACAGTGGAGAGAAGAACACAGAGATTGCACAAGGTAAAAGAAAATCTAATGCGGAAGAGTAGAAACAAATATGATGCAGAGAAGGAAGAATTCTAATATTATAGATGTGAATCAATGGTTACAATAGCTTTGGACAATAGCTTCTTGACCAAGCCTCTACCTCCCGACCACCCCCGAGCTATCACAATTGCATTCACACTCGCACTCTCAATCACACTCTTACTCTCACTCTCACTCTCAATCATACTCTCAATCACAAGGTAATTCTCAGATTTCTGTGTGTCCTCCGTGTTGATGCGCAGGTTTCCCTATATCAGAGTTTGATCGTAGCCGTCCACCCCAAAGAAGTGTGTGATCCACCAAATTTAGAAAAAGTCGAGTTCTCCAAAACTTTTGCAAAAAGACATGCGATCATAGTGTACTTTCTTTCTTTGGCATACATGTCAAAAATAGAAGAAAAACACCAAAAAAAAGACATATCCAAAAATATCCATAATTAGACATGGTTACACGTGAGCATGAGAATCACGAATTCGAATAGAATAAGATAAGCCCTCGTTTTTTATTCTTTTTTTTTGAAGTGTTGGAAAAAACGGCACTTTTGAAACCCCTGTAACTCAAAAACAGTGAGGAATTAGCTGAAGCTTGTGAGAGACACTTTTATTCAATTTTTCGATCTACACGATAGTGTTCTAGACGTCCAAGATCCAAATCCACCTCCAAATGCCACTTTTGAGCCCTGCAACTTTCAAAATTCTAGAGAGAGTAAAATCAAGGCATTTTCTTACAATGAACTAAATGTAGCACCCTGAACGAGGTGCTTAAAACATGATTCACAAAAATTTTACACTGGCACTTTTATTCTCTTATACTTGCTCTACCTTTCCCTCATACAGAGTTTTCCTTAATTCTTTCATCTTCACCTTCAAAATTCCACTAGAAAACATGATGCAAATAAGGTCTAGACAGAGAATATGAAACTTGTCAACCCAAAATTTTTCGTACATGCAATGACCTAATTATTCATTCTAAGCATTATCCCCACAATGAAATGCAGAAAGTTCAAAATGAATTATTTCAGTAGAAAAGAGGCCTATTACAATTCCCCCCCCCCCCCCCCCCCCCCCCTAAAGAACTCTCTCTTCCGAGTTGGAAAGAAGGATAATGTGTTAGAAAATCATCTAAATTCACCCAACTCGAATCTTCTACTGGGTATGAATGCCATTTCACCAAAATTTCTACTATAGATCTATTTCAGAAGTGTGCCATGTTCATAAGCCGATCGACTACAACAAATATGGTATCATGCTTACTTCTTGTCATACGTAGCTAAGTGATAAAGTCCATAGAAATTAACTCCCACTTCTGATTTGGAACATCCAAAGGTTGAAGCATTCCAGGCATCCTCTTAAACTCAGATTTCGCGTATTGGCACTTCAAGCATTCACTTACATATTTTCTAATATCCCGCTTCATACATGGCCAAAAGTAAGAATACTTTGTTTCAACATAGGTCCTTGAATAACCTGGATGTGCAAAAAAAGGTGCATCACGACAATCATGCAATATTTTAACTTTTAATGGAGATTCAGAAGATATGCATAGCCAATTGTTACAATACAATGTTCCATTCTACAAATGAAATTTTTCCTCATAGATCGATCTCCTGTTCGCATTCAAAGCATTCAAAATAGGTGCATAAAAAGGACCCTATTTTATCTCTTATTGAATTTGATTGAGAAAATCAGAATTTATTACAGAAACTAGATTACACAAAGGTCTCCGACTCAATGCATCAGCAACCTTATTTTCTTTACCAGCCAGAAACTTAATGTTGAAATCATACTCACTTAATAATTCAATCCAACGCTTCTGCCTGTTGTTAAGAAATGGTTGTGTGAAGACGTATTTTAGACTCTGATGATCTCTTTTCAATTCAAACTTAACCCCTAACAATAGATGTCTCCAATGCTTAAGTGCATACAAAACAGCAAGCATTTCTAAATTATGAGTACGATAGTTAAGTTCATGTTTTCTTAGTTTTCTGGACTCATGTGCGACCACCGTGCTATCCTGTGAAAGAACACATCCTATTTGACTAGCACTTGCATCACATGCAACCACAAAAGGCTTTCCCATTTCTGGTAGTTTCAAAACACAATTCTCAACGACTTTTTGTTTCAATGTTTCAAATGATTTTTGACAGGCATCACTCCACGCAAATCCTATATTCTTTTTAGTCAATTCTATGAGGGGAGTAGCTATCTTAGAGAAATCCTTAATATGTGCTCTTTCATATTGTGCCAACCCAAGAAAACTTATAACATCCCTTACAGTCTTAGGAATCGTGTTAGTATATGATCAATGTCTACCCCTCATGATTGTATGCACATTTTGTAAGGCCCCCTTTATGAGGAGAAGCCAAGCATGCATTACCCAATTGATGGGAATCCCAACTTGAATGTTGGATGAAGGTCATATTGGACCATGTAAGATATTATAAGGAAAGGGAGTTATCAAGGTCCCCAATTGTGGGGTCCGGGGCAGCGGTGAGCAGCCCCGGCTGGGGGGTCCAAGAGGGCCAGCGGGCCCCCTGGCTGGGGGGTCCCAGGGGGCCAGCGGGCCCCCTGGTGGGGGTCCGGGGGCAGCGCCCCCGGCGCGACGGTAAAGGGAATATTCCATGGAATATTCCCTTTCGGAGTCAGAAATCATTTATATTTGTTAGGTCGGTTCAACCAGTCCAAGCCGTGTATGGCAATTACGCGGGCGGTGGCCGCCCACGCTCTACCGCCCATGTATAGCCGTCCATGGCAGGCCACCCATGATCCTATATATACATGACTTCTGCACTACCTAAGACATTGAGTTGAGCCAGCATACCTCTACCTTGTATCTCCCTATCTAGAGTTGTCTAGATCACCATTTAAGCTCTACCTTGAGAGCGCACGGGTGGACAACGCCATCATCTTTGTACTTGCTGCTAGTAGAAAATTGTTGAGATTCTCCTATATCTGTTATCTTCTCTGTTATTGCTCCTGTGTTATATTGCGTAACTATTGTCTTACATGGTATCAGAGCTGTAAGGTTCGAATAGCTTGAGAAGTATCATTATTTTAGCCTACTAGCAGACTAGAATATCAGTAGATTATTCGAGTGATTACATGATGGCTTCATCATCGAACAGTAGTCTTGGTGCTTCAGCTAATGTTAATGCTGCACCTATTCGAATTCGTCCACCTGCATTCACTGAAGGGAAGCTGGATGGAACCAACTATACACTCTGGAAGTTCAAAATTTCTACAATTTTGGACTCCTATGAATTACTTGACACTGTCATGGGACCGATGGGATTGGATCCAGAGCCTATACCAGTTGAAGATCCAGCAAATTCAAGATTGATGATTCAGCCAGATCCAGATCTTCTACGAGCTTGGAAGAGGCGGAATGCTGATGCATTATGTGCGATTGTCACTAGTGTAAGTGATTCTGTGCTTACTTTAGTTCAACATACTACTAAAGCACATGAGGCTTGGGGCATATTGGCTCGACAATATGAGACCAAGAACCACACTAGGATACAGAATTTAGAAAATCAGTTGGCAAATGAAAAACATTCTGATTCTGAAAAGGCTGAAGATTTTATCAAACGGATAAAGCATCTTCAAGATCAATTGGCTGCAGTTGGTGTTGTTATAACACCAGAAGAGCTGGCTCGAAGATCTGTACGTGTTCTTCCAGCAAAGTATGATGGATTAGTAACATCCCTTAACACTCAGGTAAGGCCAACTCCTCTTACATGTGAAGAGTTTTGTGCCATGCGTTTAGAAGAAGAGATGCGGCTGAAGAATCGGCAAAGTACAACTGATGCTGCATTCTCAGCAAATGCAAAAGGTAAAGGCTCTTCAGAGGGATCAAAGAAGAAGCCAAAGAAGAAAAAGTTCACAGGAAGTTGCTTCTATTGTGAAAAGAAAGGCCATGCCATCAAGGATTGCAGAAAGAAGCAAGCTGATGAACGGAATGGGACTGTAAAATCATCATGGAAGAACAAAGAGTCTGCAAACAACACAGAGCTAGAACTTTGGGTAGCTATTGAAGAGGTATGTTCATCTGCTCAAGCTTGTGTTGATGAGCCATGGATTTTAGATAGTGGAGCTTCTCGCCATATGACTAGTAAAAAGGATTGGTATAGTTCCCTAGTGCCTCTGCGGGAATCCATCAATGTAGTGGTGGGAAATGACTCCAAGTGTCCAGCTGAAGGAACTGGAACCATCTCTTTTATCACTTCTCCAGGTGTTGAGAAAAAGTTATCCGATGTTCTCTATGTACCTACACTCAAAAGAAATTTGTTGTCAGTTTCTGCAATAACAGATCGTGGACTCGAAGTTCATTTCAATAAGAGTGGTGCGAAAATCATGGATTCATCAGGTAATGTTGTAGGTAAAGGCATACGACGGGATAACTTGTATGAGTTAAGTGCTTTAACTGCTACAGAAGATAAAGATGTAAGCAGGTTATGGCACCGACGATTTGGGCATCTCGGATTTGCAGTTTTGAAGGAGATGCAACGAACAGGGATAGTTGCTCATATGCCTGCATTTTCAGAGTTGCAGGAACCTTGTGAAGCTTGTATGATGGGCAAGCAACAATGAAAGGCATTTCCAAGAGAGACCAGCAATCGATCTCAAGCTCCTCTAGAGCTGGTACATGCTGATCTCTGCGGTAAAATGTCTACACCTGCTTTAGGAGGATCTTTCTACTTCTTGCTGTTAGTCGACGATTATAGTAGAAAGATGTGGGTTTATTTCATTCGAGAGAAGGCTGATGCTTTTGAAAAATTTAAAACGTGGCATAAGTATGTAGAAAATGAATCAGGAAGGAAATTGAAGAAATTTAGAACAGATAGAGGAGGTGAATTCTTGTCAACAGAATTCAACAATTACTGTAAGGAGCATGGTGTGAAAAGGCAACTTACCACAGCTCATACACCCCAACAAAATGGCGTTGTTGAGCGCAGGAACAGGACAGTAGTTGAAATGGCTCGTTGTATGTTGAAGGCTGAAGACATGCCTGATTCATTCTGGGCAGAAGCAGTCAATACAGCAGTCTACATCCTCAATCGAAGCTACACAAAAGCACTGAAGGGGATGACTCCTCAAGAAGCATATTCTGGTAAAAAGCCTTCAGTTTTGCATTTCAGAATTTTTGGTTGTTTCTGTTATGCACATATTCCTGATTCAACAAGATCAAAGTTGGATTCAAAAAGCAAAAAGTGTGTCTTCCTAGGATATAGTGAAGAGTCTAAAGCATACAGGTTATGGGATCCTGAGGCAAGGAAGATTTTTGTCAGCCGAGATGTGGTGTTTGATGAACGACCACACTTAGTAGAAGATAAAGGTAAATCTACTATCTCATCAAGCGGAGAAATATCTCACCTTGTGCCTATCAAAAGACAGGTTAAAGTTGAGGAGGAGGAAACATCTGATGGAGAAATTTCCTCAATAAAAAGCCAACCAGTTGTAGCTGCACAGCGTAAGCCACTACCGAAGTGGGCACAACAGCTCTTTGATGATCTTAATCCACATGTAGATGTACCAGAATCATCATCGGATGGATTACGAAGATCAAAGAGAATAGAGGAGCAAAGAAGAGCCTCAGAACACATTGTTAACATGGCTCTAATGGCAGATATCATGGGTTCGATAAAGGAACCTACCACCATTGAAGAAGCCATTGATGATCCAGATTGGAGAGCGGCAATGCAGTCTGAGTATGATAGTATACTCAAAAATGATACATGGGATCTAGTCGACTTGCCGCCAAAGAAGAAGGTAATAGGTACTAAATGGATTTGGAAAGCTAAGTATAAAGCTGTTGGAACATTAGAAAAGTATAAGGCAAGATTAGTTGCACAGGGTTTTTCACAGATTGAAGGATTTGATGTTCAAGAAACTTTTGCACCAACAGCACGCATGACAACTATTCGGACGGTACTTGCAGTAGCTGCACAAAAGTCTTGGCCTATTTTCCAGATGGATGTCAAATCTGCATTTTTGAATGGTCACCTCAAGGAGGAGGTATATGTATCTCAACCACCAGGTTTTGAGGTGCCCAATTCAGAAAATAAAGTTTGCAGGTTGAAGAAAGCTTTGTATGGACTTAAGCAAGCTCCACGGGCTTGGTACCAACGAATAGATCATTTTTTCAAAAATATGGGTTTTGAAAGAAGTACTTCTGATGCTAACTTGTATGTAACGAAAAGGGATAGCAAGCTAGTTGTTGTCATTGTATATGTAGATGATTTGATCATTACAGGAGATCATCAGGAACTCATCAATCAAACTCGGATCAGCTTGGGAACTGAGTTTGAAATGACAGACTTAGATCTACTCCATTTTTGTCTGGGAATTGAAGTATGGCAAAGGAAGGATGGCATTTTCATCTCACAACAAAAATATTCCAAAGAAATTCTCAAGGCATTTGGAATGATGGACTGCAAACCAACTAGCACACCTATGGAGGTAAATCATAAGCTATCTATGGATGATAACATGCCTGATGTAGATGCTAAGAAGTATAGGAAGCTCGTTGGAAGTCTTATTTTTCTGTGCAACACTAGATTCTGCCTTGTTCGGGCACTCATATGTCTGATGCCCTTGCTACCCGCAATGAAAACAGAGACCAAGTCTTTTTGCCCTCTCAATAAAATTAGGGTCTTGTTGCCACTCGATTGGTTGACGCCTCCTTTGATTTTCCACCTGAGCGGGGTTCTTACCTTGGTTATTAGAAGATGGAGTTTTCTTTGAATTGTTCATGTTCATTCCAACAGGTCTTTGTTGCCTATGTCCCGTTGTAATGAATCTGCTTCTATTTTGCCTTCTACAAATTGAACTTCTCCATCTTCTCAAATTTCTCGGCCATCGCAATAGCATCAAGAAAATCAATGCATCCAGATCCCTTGACTTGATAGCGAAGTTCGTCACGAAGCCCTTCAATAAATTTACTCTTTACAACATTACCACTAACCTCTAATGCATATTTATGAAGACGTAGGAACTTCTCTTTGTACTCATCAAGAGATAAGCTATGCTTATCACTTTCATGTTGTCGAAAATTGTAGAAATCCATCTTCTTCTCCATATGGTAGTGTGGAGAACAATAGCATTTTTGAGCTTGTTCTCTAAATTCCTTCCATAGAACTGGACCAGAACGCGTTCGAGTCTGCATATATGGCTTCCACCATAGCTTCACGATCCCACGCAGGTGGCGGATCCCAACTTCTACCTTGGACTCTTCACTAAATTGTCGAAGATCAAAGAAATCCTCTAATTCTTCAATCCATGCCTCAAGATTTTCGCCACTCTTATTCTAGCCATCAAAATCATTCAACTTTGCCTTCTTGACGAACTGGTCAAGGGCAAACTCACTTGGTTCCATATCTTCATAATTGCATTTTTGTTTTTCGCGAAGTGGATGTTCCTGCACCTTCATCTACTTCATCGTTCAGCTCCACAAACAAATTTGTTGCTTCTTTTGGTTTCTTTTTCCCTCGTTCTTGATGCAATTCACCAAGAAGCTTCTCAATAAGCTCCTCTTGTTCACGAATCTTTTCTGTTAGACCTTCCATTGTTCTCGAGGATTGATTCTGCTCTGATACCACTTGTAGCGTTTCCTCAATCACAATCTATCCCCAATCACAATTTTTTGATCACTCAAAAATAACAGTGGAGAGAAGAATGTAGAGATTGCACAAGGTAAAAGAAAATCTGATGCGGAAGAGTAGAAATAAATATGATGCAGAGAAGGAAGAATTTTGATATTATAGATGTGAATCAATGGTTACAATAGCTTTGGACAATAGCTTCTTGACGAAGCTCCAAAACTTTTGCAAAAAGCCATGCGATTGTAGTGTACTTTCTTTCTTTAGCATACCTGTCAAAAATAGGAGAAAAACACCAAAAAAAAGACATATCCAAAAATATCCATAATTAGACATGGTGACACGTGAGCATGAGAATCACGGATTCGAATAGAATAAGATAAGCCCTCGTTTTTTTTCAATTTTTTTTAAGTGTTGGAAAAAACAGCACTTTTGAAAGCCCTCTAACTCAAAAAGTCAGGAATTAGCTTAAGCGTGTGGGAGACACTTTTATTCAATTTTTCAATTTGCACAATAGTGTTAGAGACGTCCACGATCAAAATCCACCTCCAAATGCCACTTTTGAGCCCTGCAAGTTTCAAAATTCTAGAGAGAGTAAAATCAAGGCATTTTCTTACAATGAACTAAATGTAGGACCCTGAACGAGGTACTTAAAACATGATTCACAAAAAATTCACACTGGCACTTTTATTCTCTTATACTTGCTCTACCTTTCCCTCATACAGAGTTTTCCTTAATTCTTTCATCTTCACCTTCAAAATTCCACTAGAAAACATGATGGGAATAAGGTCTAGAGAGACAATATGAAAGTTGTCAACCCAAAATTTTTACTACATGCATAAAATGACCTAATTATTCATTCTAAGCATTATCCTCACAATGAAATTCAGAAAGTTCAAAATGAATTATTTCACTAGAAAAGAGGCATATTACAATTCTTCCCCCCCTTTAAGAACTTTGTCGTCATAGTTTAAAAGAAGGATAATGTGTTAGAAAATCATCTAAATTCACCCAACTCGAATCTTCTACTGGGTATGAATGCAATTTCACCAAAATTTCTACTATAGATCTATTTCTAAGAAATCTTTCCTTCCTCTCTAATATTATTTCCGGTTGAAGCTCAAAAGAGTCATCATCTTTCAGCTTATAATTGTCCTGCAAAACATGAGCAACATTAGATACATATCTTTTAAGTAAGCTAACATGAAATATAGGATGCACATTTAAATGTTTAGGTAATTCCAGCAAATAAGCAAGAGATCCAATATTTTTCAAAACTTTAAAAGGGCCTACATATCGAGGAGAAAGTCTATGATCCTTCCCTAGCAACAAGTTAGATCGGTGAGGATTAACTTGAAGAAATACCATATCATCAACTTGAAATTCAAGTGGTCTTCTCTTTAAATCATAGAACTTCTTTTGTCTTTCTGAGCTTCTTTTATGTGTTTCTTAATTTTTCCAAGGTCTTCATCCATCTTATCAAGCATTTCTTTGGATATTTCTACATTATTTGGAAAACCCAAAAAGGATAGCTCATATTTTCTTAGTCTTCAGGACTCATATGCGACCACCCTGCTATCCTGTGAAAGAACACATCCTATCTTACTACCACTTGCATCACATGCAACCACAAAAGGCTTTCCCATTTCTCGTATTTTCAAAACACAATTCTCAACGACTTTTTGTTTCAATGTTTCAAACGATTTTTGATAGTCATCACTCCACGCAAATCCTATATTCTTTTTAGTCAATTATGTGAGAGGAGTAGCTATCTTAGAGAAATCCTTAATATGTGCTCTTTCATATTGTGCCAACCCAAGAAAACTTCTAACATCCCTTACAGTCTTAGGAATTGGCCAATCAACCATTGGTTTTACTTTATCTTCATCTATAAGGATTCCTTCTTTTGATATTACTCTTCCTTGATACACAAGTTTATCCTTAGCAAAGAAACACTTACTCTTTTTCCCATATAATTTGTGTTCTCTAAGAGTTTGCAAAGTCTTCTTGAGATGTACCACCTGGTCAGAATCATCTTTAGAGTACACAAATATATCATCAAGGAATACTAAGATGAATTCATCTAGGTAATCATGAAAAATATTATTCATCAAGCACATAAATGTGGCAGGAGCATTTGTTAATCCAAAAGGTAGAACCGTAAACTCATAGTGACCATATCTTGTTCGAAAAGTTGTCTTAGGAATATCCTCTGTTTTGATCCTAATTTGGTGATATCCAGATCTTAAGTCAATCTTTGTGAATATAGTCGCTCCACTTAGTTGACCTAATAAGTCATCTATGTGAGGGAGTGGATACTTATTCTTAATTGTTCTTTTATTCAACCCCCTATAGTCAATGCATAATCTATAAGAGCCATCTTTCTTCTTCTAAAATAAAACAGGTGCACGCCAAGGTGAGACACTCGTCTTATTAAGCCTTTCTTCAAAAGATCATCTAACTAAATCTTAAGCTCCTTTAATTCATCAATGTTAAATCTATAGGGTGCTCTAGAATATGGTTCACTCCCTAGTTATAGGTCAATGGCATGGTCAATCTGCCTAGGTGGGGTTATACTAGGAAAGTCTTCTGGAAATACATCGGCATATTCTTTCAAGAGATTTCCTACGTAATCTCGAATATCTCCGTCATTACCTTCCTCATGCAGATTGTTCACATACACTGCAAATGTTTTACAGCAATCACGTATACCTCTAATTATCTGCATTGCAGAAATAAGAGTAGTTTTAGGATTAAAGAGATCACCTATAATATAAATAGATTCATCATCTAGCTTTACAGTGATCGTTCTTTGTTCACAATTAATAGTCACAAAATTTTTAACTAACCAATCCGTGCCTATGATTACATCACTCTGTTTCATCTCAATTACATGGAAACTTCCAGAAAAGCATCTAGTAGAAAGAGTAAATTCAAGGTTTTCAACATATCCTTTCATGTAGTGTAATCCTCCATTGGCCATCTCTACAGGTGTAGTTATCTGCATATTTAGGGCTATCCCTAGATTCTGTACCAATTTGAAAGATAGAAAACTATTCCGTTGCAATGAATCTGCTTCTATTTGCCTTCTGCAAATTGAACTCTCCATCTTCTCAAAGTTCTCAGCCATCGTAATAGCATCAAGAAAATCAATGCATCCAGATCCCTTGACTTGATAGCGAAGTTCCTCACGAAGCCCTTCAATAAATTTACTCTTTAGAGCATTACCACTAACCTCTAATGCATATTTATGAAGGCGTAGGAACTTCTCTTTGTACTCATCAAGAGATAAGCTATGCTTATCACTTTCATGTTGTCAGAAATTGAGAACTCCATCTTCTTCTCCATATGGTAGTGTGGAGAACAATAGCATTTTTCAGCTTGTTCTCTAAATTCCTTTCATAGAACTGGACCAGAACGTGTTGGAGTCTACATATATGACTTCCACCATAGCTTCGCGATCCCACGCAGGTGCAGGATCCCAACTTTTGCCTTGGACTCTTCACTAAATTGTCGAAGATCAAAGAAATCCTCTAGTTCTTCAATCCATGCCTCAAGATCTTCGCCACTCTTCTTCTCGCCATCAAAATCATTCAAGACTGCCTTCTTGAAGACTTGGTTAAGGGCAAACTCACCTGGCTTCATATCTTCATAATTGCGTTTTTGTTTTCCGCAAGGTACACTAGATGTTCCGGCACCTTCATCTACTTCATCGTTCAACTCCACAAACAAATTTGTTGCTCCTTCTAGTTGCTTTCCCCCTTGTTCTTTGTGCAATTCACCAAGAAGCTTTTGAATAAGCTCCTCTTGTTCAGGAATCTTTTGTGTTAGACCTTTCATTGTTCCCCAGGATTGATTCTGCTCTGATACCACTTGTAGCGTTTCCTCAATCACAATCTATCCCCAATCACAATCTTTTGATCACTCAAAAATAACAGTGGAGAGACAAACACAGAGATTGCACAAGGTAAAAGAAAATCTGATGCGGAAGAGTAGAAACAAATATGACGCAGAGAAGGAAGAATTTTGATATTTTAGATGTGAATCAATGGTTACAATAGCTTTGGAAAATAGCTTCTTGATGAAGCCTCTACCTCCCGACCACCCCCCAGCTATCACAATCGCATTCACACTTGCACTCTCAATCACACTCTCACTCTCACTCTCACTCTCACTCTCACTCTCACTCTCACTCTCACTCTCACTCTCACTCTCACTCTCACTCTCACTCTCACTCTCACTCTCAATCACACTCTCATTCACAATGTAATTCTCATATTTCTGTGTGTCATCCGTGTTGATGCGCAGATCTCCCTATATCAGAGTTTGATCGCAGCCCTCCTCCCCAAAGAAGTGTGCGATCCACCAAATTTAGAAAAAGTCGAGTTTCTCCAAAACTTTCACAAAAAGCCATGCGATCGTAGTGTACTTTCTTTCTTTAGCATCCCTATCAAAAGTAGGAGAAAAACAGCAAAAAAAGACATATCCAAAAATATCCATAATTAGACATGATGACACGTGAGCATGAGAATCACGGATTCGAATAGAATAAGATAAGCCCTCATTTTTTTTTTTAAGTGTTGAAAAAAATGGCACTTTTGAAAGCCCTATAACGCAAAAACACTCAGGAATTAGCTTAAGCTTGTGAGAGACACTTTTATTCAATTTTTCGATCTACACGATAGTGTTAGAGACGTCCGAGATCCAAATCCACCTCCAAATGCCACTTTTGAGCCCTCCAAGTTTCAAAATTCTAGAGAGAGAGTAAAATCAAGGCATTTTCTTACAATGAACTAAATGTAGGACCCTGAACGAGGTACTTAAAACATGATTCACAAAAATTTCACACTGGCACTTTTATTCTCTTATACTTGCTCTACCTTTCCCTCATACAAAGTTTTCCTTAATTCTTTCATCTTCACCTTCAAAATTCCACTAGAAAACATGATGGGAATAAGGTCTAGAGAGAGAATATAAAACTTGTCAACCCAAAATTTTTCCTACATGCATAAAATGACCTAATTATTCATTCTAAGCATTATCCACGCAATGAAATTTAGAAAGTTCAAAATGAATTATTTCACTAGAAAAGAGGCCTATTACAATTCTCCCCCCCCCCCCCCCCCCCCCCCCTTAAGAACTCTGTCCTCAGAGTTGGAAAGAAGGATAATGTGTTAGAAAATCATATAAATTCACCCAACTCGAATCTTCTACTTGGTATGAATTTTACCAAAATTTCTACTATATATCTATTTCTAAGAAATCTTTCCTTCCTATCTAATATTATTTCCTGTTGAAGCTCAAAAGACTCATCATCTTTCAGCTTATACTTGTCCTGCAAAACATGAGCAACATTAGATACACATCTTTTAAGTAATCTAACATGAAATACAGGATGCACATTTAAATGTTTAGGTAATTCCAACAAATAAGCAAGAGATCCAATCTTTTTCAAAACTTTAAAAGGGCCGGCATATCGAGGAGAAAGTCTATGATCTTTCCCTAGCAACAAGTTAGATCGGTGAGGATTAACTTTAAGAAATATGTCACTCTAGCACAATGGCAAGTACCAACGTGAGGAGCTTCACCTCATAAATGCCAATCCGTGGAGACGTGAGGACCGATATGAAGACCGTGAGCAAGTGATGGCACAAGTGCGTGAGTGAAAGCACATAAGCATGCACACACATACACACACACACGCACACAAAGTAAGAGCAAAGAGTGGAAAAATGGAAGGATTTTGATTACACAAGAGCTCTCTTACAAAGCTGAAATCTACAACAAGCTAACCCCAAAAATGAGCTCTCCAGCACTTTTTATAGTTTTTTGAGTGGTTTTGGCCCTGTCCAGACCTAGTGTCCATCCTAGTTAAAAAATAGGTTCCAGGGCTTATTTGGGGGCTCAAACGGAGTCTAAAAATTATGAAAATTGGAAAGATGCTACTTCTAATACTCCTCAAGCTCGAGGACTCCTCGGCTTGAACAAAATGGAGTTAGAAAAATGGAAAATGGTATTTACAATGGTTTTTAGTGATAAAAATCACTATTTTTATAGGGATTTCTTCTGAAAATTTGACATGTGCTTCTTCGAGCTCCCTACTTGCTCCTTCTTCTTGTGTGTCCACTTTGTTGATGCGCTTCCTTGCTTTGTCCTTGACCCTGTTTCAACACTCCCCCCTCTAGAGTCTGTCGTCCCTGACAGACCCTTGTTGTAGTAGTTGTTCCAGGTAGTACTTGGAGAGGTAATGTCCTTCATGTATCAACAAGAGCGGTCTATCAACTAGATGTAGCTTGGTCAGTTGTCTTTTTCTTCAGTTTGGCACTACTAGCCTATGAAATTTTTGGTCCCTTGTATGTACTTCTTCTTATGGTAGCTGGATGGCATAGTTGTGAGCTTTCAAAAAGTGTTAGTTGCTCAAAAGAGGTTTTCAATGTGGATTTTGAGCAGCTGTGGACTGTGAATTGCTCCATAGGTTTTGTTGTAGCCTGAATGTCTTCTGGATCTTTTGAACATGGCTTTCACAATGTATGCCAAGTACTTGTAACCCATAACGAAGGATGGGTAGGTGTGTTAGTGCATGGGTTGAAGAAAATATGTGCCTTGTGCACGTCCTTACAATGTGGCCCTATGTATGCGTACTTTGGAAATGCATTGGAAGAAGTATGGTGCAACAAATGGGGTCTTGAGCAAAGTGCTCAAGGGTATGCTAACGAAGAGGTTCCCTAATCTATCATGGTTATATTGTTGGAGCATACAATTCTGACCATGGTGAAAGGTCTGTGAATAGTAGTCTCTTCGTGTTGTACTCCCATCATGGTGATTGACCATGGACTTGTCCTTCGTTGCAGATGGATGTCCTTGTTGATGATCCACTAGTGAGATTCTTGGATCGCCTAGTCCTGTTTCTTCTTCTCGGTTTTTTTTGTGTGCTCGTGATGGCATAAAACAAGCAGAAAGATGTTAGCATAAAAAATATTTTACATGTGTCAGATGTGTCGCATGTGCCTGTGATTCTCAATTGTGTCTATGCATGGCCGTGTAAGGTGGCCCTATATTAATGCACACTTTGGAAATGCATGACCTGAATGGTGCAAAAGACAATGTTATGCCAAAGGCACATGGTTGTTGTTGGTCGAGGCTTTTGATGTTACTTGCATACTTGATGCATTCTTTGTTTGGAGGTGCTGATTGGATCTTGAAATGATGTAATCCTCCTGATTGGAACCCATTTTAGAATAGTATTTGGCCTTGTAGAGATCACCCTAGGCCTCTTCATCTTTGGATGCTTCTCGAACTTTGGTATCCAGTGTGGTTGGCTCTTTGGTTCGGTGGATGCTGTTGGTGCTTTTGGCTTCCAAACCCATATCCTTGATGAGTGCCTACTTATTTTTGCAGAAGAGGTGAGTTTATCTTATTGTGGTCTTTGTACTTGGTTCTTACCCTTTTCTCTCCTTGACTTCTTTGTTAAGACATTTTGCATGGTAGGGAGCATAGCCATTGTGTATGTAAGAGCTTCTTGGGTACCCACATCTGTAATCGCCCTTGTTGAGCTGCAACTAATTTCTTAGGCACCCAGATTTGTCGGAGATCTTTTGGTTGAGGTGGTCCAGGTTGCTTGTTTCTTGTCTTCGCATGGTGGGCTTGCCTGAGTGAAAATTGTGTTGGCAAGGCTGGTGGTTGCTCTCCTTTTCGAACCTAGATCTCTTTCATGCCCGGAACTACTTTCTTCTTGAAATCTCTTTGTCTATTTGATATAGCCCTTGTCTTGTACTATTTTGATTGTCCTTGTGGTTGAGTCGTGGTTGTGGCATTAGTCCTTGCATGAGAGGAGGAGTCCGCTTGTCTTTGAGCCAGTTCTTCCATGATTGAGTTCTTCTGGAACACAGGGCTTTTGACACATACAACATCTTTTTTGCTAAGATTGGCCCTAGAAGAACTAAGAGAATGTGTGACATCTGGCTTTGTGAGCATGCAATTCTCTAATTCTAATGTGATGCATTGTTCCTGTACCCAAACTTTAAGAAGTTGACTTCTTAGGTTCAAGTTGACTGCATGGTCATAAATCCAGTCTTGACCCAAAACAAGTGGCTCTATGAGGTCCTCATTGTGACATACTAGCATTTTGACTGTCATTGGAACATCTTGAAGGTAGATGGGAAGTTCCACCTCGCCCAAACAAGGGGCTTCCACACCTCCCAATCCTATGAGATATGCTTCTATGGGATTGATGTCCAAATGCAGGTCTTGGCAGTATGAAAGTCTAATTGCACTAGTTGCTACACCTGAGTCAACCAATGCTCTCACAGTCCTTACACTCTTTCCTTGTCCTACCTCTATGGGCACAAAGGGGCGTCAATCAATTATGCGAGAAGTAATTGTGCCCGATTTTTGGCACATGTCCATGTGATATTTTGGGGCTTTTGGATTGACGTCTAGGCCTAGTCGCCTTAACTGATTTCTTCTGATGCGCTCTCTAGCCTTTGCTTGTGCTTCTTCTCTAACCCTTAACTCCTCTTCTTTTCGCTTCTTAGCAGTGTTGAGTCTCATGAGCATATCCTCTGTAAGAGGTTCTTGATATAACTTGACTCAACAACCACTTATATAGTTCGGCAAGATATCACCTTCTAAAGTAGCCAGTTGAACTGCACCACTAGTGGAAATTCTATTAATGATCATGGGTCCATATCCTCATTTTTCCAGCTTACGTGCATGTTGTTTTAGCGTATAAACCAACACTAGATCTCCCTCTTTCAATCCTTTATCTTTGATGTGTGCATCAAAATATGCCTTTTGTCGTTTCTTTGCAGCATAAATGCTTGCTGCCACTCGTAGCCTCGTTTCACCTAAGCGTTCTAGATCAAAGATCCTAGAGGACAATTCATGTCCATTCCAATCATGCTCTTGTGCTACTCTTAAATCTGGGATAAAAAAATCTAAGGGTAGCACAACATTCTGTCCGAAGACCATCTAAAATGGGGTGGCATTGAGTACCGTTTTGTAGGCAACTCGGTAAGCCTAAACAACATGATGAAGCTGTTTGTCCCATTCAGAGCGTTTATTATTTACCAGTTTTGTCAATACATTGCATAGGATCTTATTTGTGCTCTCGGCTTGTCCATTAGCTTGCGGATGATAGGGGGCGGACTTCTTATGTATCACCATGAATTCTTGAAGGAGATTTTCAATGACCTCATTCAAGAAGTGCGTACCTCTATCACTGGCCAACTTTATTGGTAACCCATATCTGGTGAACACATTCTCAAATAAGAACTTAGCCATTGTTTGAGCATCATTCTTTGTTGTGGCTTTTACTTCCACCCACTTTGTAAGGTAATCAGTGGCTACAATAATGTCCTCTGCATGGGAGTTCCTAGCTGGGGGATTAATGGGACCTACAAAGTCTATACCCCACTTCGAGAATGCGCGTCCTCCCATCATAGGCCTCAAAGGCATCTCATCTTTTCTCATTGGATATTGTGCACGTTGGCATGTGTCGCATTTCTTCACATAGGTATGTGCATCCATATGGAGAGTGGGCCACCAAAGTCCTGAGAATAGAATGGTCTTAATTACTCGGTCAGGCCCAAAGTGTCCACTTGCAACACCACTATGTGCAGTTTCTAAGACTTTCATATAGTCTGATTCATGAATGCACAATCTAAGGTAACCATCCTTGCCTCTTCGATATAGGTTATCTCCTATTAAGGCATAGTCCTGAGCCTCTTGCTCCATGCTTCGTCTTCTTGCTAGACTAGCCTCGCTGGCTAGTGTTCCCGATCTCATAAATTCTACCAATGGAGCACTCCAATCTGGAATTAACGACATGTGATAAAGAGTGGCATGCTCCACTAGGGGTCTCTTCTGGCACACTGGACAATTCTTAATCCACTCATGTATTTCTTTATCCATGCTAGGCCAATATACTCCTAAACATTTTAGATTCTACCATGTTCATTGTTTACGATAGTGATTTCCTAGCAATCCTTCATGGGCTTCTTGCAACCAACTACTATGTTCATCATCCTCGACACAACAAGCTAATACACCATTTGTATCTTGTTTGTACATGCTTCCTGCTAATATTTGATAATTTTGTGATTTTACAATTTCTTCTTTGTTTGTTTTTACATTCTTATTTGCGGGTCTGAAGGTTAGGACAGGTACTAACTTATTTGCCCAATTAGGAACAACTTCTAAATTGAATACATAAGCATCGGGCAATTCATCAGACACTCCTTGCGGTGGCTCTCCTGAAGTGATGCGAGAAAGATGGTTTGCCCTAAGGTGGGTCCTACCTTTCCTAACAATCACTTCAAAATCGTATTCCATTAGTAAGAGGAACCATCTTACTAAGCGTCCTGTATTGCAAGGTTTATTGACCAAATATAATAAAGCTTGATGATCAGTAAAAAACTTGAACTTGTTGGCCAATAGATAGTGTCTAAACTTCTTTACGGCATATACCATGCCTAAGCCTTCTCTTTCTGTTATGGTATAATTTTGTTCAGCTGCGTTCAACTGTCTGCTAGCATATGCGATGGGTAAATCTAGATTTCCTTCACCTATGGGTTGTGCTAGCACACATCCTATTGCATGATTGGAAGCATCTACATGAACATGGAAGGGTTTACTCCAATCAAGAGTGGTCAATATTGGTGTTGAGCACAATCGTCTCTTCAGCTCATTGAAGGAATTTTCGCATTCGTCGTTCCACTGAAAATTTGTCAACAATCCATAAAGAGGTTTAGCAATGATGGCATACATGTGGATGAACCTACGGTAATATCCACAATGGCCCATGAAGGCTTGTACCTCTTTAACGTTCCTTGGCCTAGGCAACTCAGCTATGGCTCTAACTTTGTCCTCGTCTGTTGATATTCCGTTCTTAGAAACAATGTGACCTAAGATTTTACCTTGGCGTACCATGAATACACACTTTTTTGGGTTCAGACACACTCGATATGCTCTACAGTTGTTGAAGATCTGTCTGAGCTCAGGGATGTGGTATCTTCTTTCTTGGGAATGAGTGCATAAATCATCCACATATACTTCTAAGCTCTTTCGCAAGAACTCTTTGAAGACATGACACATGAGCCTTTGGAATGTTGTAGGTGCATTGGTGAGACCAAATGGCATCACACGAAATGCAAAGATTCCCCATTCTGTGGCAAAAGCCATTTTGTGTTGATCTTCTCGGGCAAGGCTACTTGGTTGTAACCTGAAAATCCATCAAGGAAGCTATAAAATTCCTTGCCTGCAACACGCTCCAATAGATGCTCGGTGATTGGAAGTGGATAACTATCTCGAATCATAGCAGCATTAACTTTTTTAAGGTTAATGCACACTCACAATTTTCCATTCTTCTTGGGCACCCCTACAATGGGGGACACCCATTCAGTATGCTCAATTTCATAGATGAATCGAGATTCAATCAACCTATCAATTTCTTCTTTTATTTTTGCAGCATAAGTGTCATTATATGTGTAGGGCTTTTGTTTGGTGGGTTTGGCATTAGCAGTCATGGGTATAGTATGAGAGCAGATTTTTGGATCTACTCCCTTCAAGTCTCTATAGTGCCATGCAAACACATCCCTATATTCCCTTAATAGAGGAACAAAGCTATGCTTCTTCTTTTGCACTTAGGTCATCTCCTATGTATGTGCATCTCTCTTCGTTCTCTTCAATGGTTACGACAACTTTTTTGGTCTTTTCTTTATTATCATATGATTCTCCTACGATGGCCTCTCTCTTAGGCATTTGTACCAAAATTTTTCGGTCTTCCACTTCGTATTTCTTGAAACTTTTTGGTACTTCAAAAAATGATTCCTCCTCTTTCTGTTTCCCTGCTTTTCTCTTCTTTTTCTTTTCACCTCCTTCACTTCCATCATTTGAATTTATAGTTTTTATGCTTGTGGGAGGTTCTTCTTCTTTTTGGGTTAACACTCCTATGTCTTCTAAATAGTGTTCCTCCGAGTCAAAGAAAGTATCCATCACAATGGATTCTAGATCATCGTCATTCTCTTCTTCTTCTATGACCTCACTAGGATCACATTCTTCCAACAAGGGCTCACACATGAACACTGACATATCATAACCCTCCTCATCACAATGAGGTGTCCATTGTTCTTCATTGACTGCAATGTCCATGGTAGCTAAGATTTCTGCCCAACCGTGAGGCTCAAATTCCTCATCTGAAAATATCATCGGTGTATAGGTTGGGTCTTTAATTGGTCTATCTCCTGAAGAAGTTCCTTCTTCTCTCGCTTTTAGGTGCTTTTCCTCTTCCTCTGCGACCTTGCACATCCACAAATGAGTATCTTCATGCAGCCAAGATGGATCAGGTGAACTTCCAGAATGCACGGAGGTTGAATTTCCTTTGCTTTGTGGATAGGATTCCACTGTAGGGGTGGTACATCTCTGAAGGTTTAATCCTTCAAGTTGACCTTGGTGGTGACCCCTAAATGCTATAAGTACAAGGAGTTGGTTCCCCAATCCTGTACTATTTGCAATTGTTGTAGGAAGGGCCTTCCTAGGATCATCTCATAGACATTATTTTTCTCAAAGTCACATATAGCAAATGTGTGTTCAAACTCTACACCACAAGTGGTTAGAGTTATGCCTTTGAGCAATCCTAGAGGTCTTTCAAAATGACTCTCTGCCATTTGAAGCTTCATTCTTGTTGGTCTTAATGTGGGTTTGCCCCATCACTTCCACAAGGAGGTGGTCGCAATAGCAACACCTGCACCCAAATCTACGATTGCTTTGGTTGTGTAACCTTGGTAGGTGATTGGAAGATAAGTATTACCTTCTTCACCTTCACTCATGTCTCCTGTCTTGTCTAGAGGTATCTCTAGAGCTTTTTGCTTAGAGCCTACTTTTGGCATATTGGAATCAAGTTCTAGAACTTGATCCTTCACATGATTCCATAGCTCAGGTTTTGCTTTAAGGAGCTCTTCTACAGTGAGATGACACTGAACCTTAGTGTTCTTCACTACATCAGTGTTCCTTGGAACTATTGAGTCTTCACTTCTTACCAATATTGTGGGAGCTCTGATCTGAAGAGATTCAGATTCCCATGGGCTTGTGAATTGTGGAAACTCTTGTAAAGAATTAGATTCAAAATCTAATCTTTCATCTTCTTGTTGCTTTGCTTGGTCTCCATAAATGGAAGGAATGTCTTGGGGAAATTGATCATGAAGATCATCAATCTTAGGAATAGGAGGGGGATTACCCTTTCCTTGGCCCATTTTTCTTCTTGTATTTCCGGCAAGAACTCTTGAGAGTACTGTTGATATGAAAGAGGTGCTCCCTCATCTATGGAATGAGGAACATAAGATTTCATTGGTGGTAAGCTTCCTCTTTCAATAACTGGTTGAGCCTATGGAGGTAAAGCAACCTCGGGTTTGTTTACCAATTGCTCTAATCTTTCTAATAAGCCCTGGAAAATCTGGCTTGACAGAGTTTGTCTGATTGAACTTTTGACTAGTCTCAAGCATAGCTTGAGCTACTTCTACCATTTTCATGCACCTTTTTGTCCGTTCAATCTCTAAGTCTACTCTAGGGTAACTCTTATCTAGGTTTGCAGTTGTTGGCCCTTCTTGAAGTCAAGCCTGATAGGCCTTGAACATCATGTCCAAGCCTTCTGGGGTTGGATCTGCAAGAACATACCCTGGTTGTGGGTTATTTACAGTGGATGGTGGGGTGGGATGAAGTGGAGTGGATGGAGCTTCAGCCTGCAAGGGGCTTTGGGATGCAATGTCTTCTATTTTTGTTTTGGTATCCCTTAGGCTTTCATCTAGTTCGGATATCTTTTTGTTCCACTTGCGATTAGCCTTCTCTCTTGTATCCTTCCATGTTCTTGGTTTCCTATGGTGACTATTGGGCTCGGTTGATCTGGCTTAAATCTCCAAAAGACTTCCTCCATTTCTCTATTCAAGAATAGCTCTATGCTTTTGTTGTCTTGGGAAATCCATTCTAGAGTGATCACCCTAGTCAAGACTGACTTACCTCTAGGGGTCTTGGGTTCTCATCCTAGGTCTCCTTGCTCTAGGTCTCCTATCTCGTTCTCATGAATGATGTTTCCAAACTCATATGTCCTGTCTGGTAGGCTGGTAACCACATACATGGTTCCTTCCTTATCCACGTATGCACCCTCTTCGAACTTGACCACTGGGTGTTCAAGTCCAAAGGGTTGGTTAAGATTTTTGAGTTGGACCACTGATCGCCTGAGATCATCCTCATAGATGCGAGCACCTAATTGGTTGGTCCTGATATACTCCAATTGCGTCTTATAAGGACCTTTTGGTGTTTGTAAATAGGCAGTACCTAAGGTACGTGTGGGTCTTTCCATGCTAAAGGACATTTCTGAGTCACTTGTTTCGGAACTTAGCACGTAGGGATAACCACTTAGTTGTTGTGCCCAAGACTTAGCTGTATGGTTGACACTAGCCTCAGATGATCTAATGCTTTGTCTATCCTTACCTAGGTGTCTGCCAGATCTCAGGTTCATAAGCCTTGTCTACAAGTCCCAAATTTCCCCTTGTATGGATCAAAATCCTTTCGAGCTCTTTGGTTTCCTAGCCCACCTGAGGGTCAACTTCAAAATACTTCAAAATACTTTAAAATACTTCAAAACGGATTTCCTATGAGAAAGTTATGCCAGTTCAGGGTTCTAGGGGTTAAAACAAGGAAACAGGATCTCTCTCGGAGCTCAGAATAGTCAATACGATACCAGATTTTCACGATACGATACCTTTGTATTACACGATACCACTTTAGATGATACCACCTTAGATGATATGATACCACTGGGATGAATGCGATCGTGATACCAAATTCCATGATACGATACTAGAAATGGTCACGATACGATACCTCTGAGTTGCACGATATGATACCAACCTCACGATATGATACTAGTCTATAAACGATACGATACCATTTGACTTGAAGCGATACGATACCAAAAAATCAGATGATACGATACTGACTCTTTGCACGATATGATACTAAAGGATCGGACGATACGATGCCAAAACAGGAGGCGATACGATACCAACTTTGCTCACGATACGATACTTATGCAAGTGGCGATACGATACCACTGTCACGCGCGATACGATACTGCTTGTGCTACCTGATAAGATACCACTAAGCCGACACGATACCATACCAGAATAAGAGACGATACGATACTAAGATAGGAGGTGATACAATAGTGCACGATCAACGATACAATACCAAGACCGGCACGATACGATACCAGGTGGACCACGATACGATACCACCGAGGTGACCGCGATCGCGATACCAGCACTCGACGATACGATACCAGAATGGTATCACGATACCTCAAGTGGGCGTGCACAATATGATACCTCGACAAGTATCACGATACTCTGGAATTCTGGTATCGCGATACCAAAACTCAACCGAACATGATACTTGGAGATTTTTAAGCCCAAATTCAAAAATTTTTGCAAATATTTGTACCTTGGGTTCTCCTTATCAGTCCTAGGTGCCTATAGATGCAAAGTCACACTAGAAACCCATGATACCACCACCGTGATACCAAACACTGTTCCTCTCATGCCTTAATACTATCGCCCAGATTCTGGTGTTTTTGAGAGTTTATCAAGAGTGTTTCTTCAGCGTTTTAGATCTGAACGACCTCTATTCCTCTTGCTCGCAGCCACACATGAAAAATGAGATGAATGTATAGTCGAAAGTGGAAAAATCAGAGAATATGAAGAGGGGAGAAGATGGTGGTGATGATGGAGATGAAGAAGAAGAAAAACTCAAAAAGTAAACTGAAAATGGTGATTTTTTACCTTCCAACATCGCTACTCTACGTCTTACCGTCACACGCTCGTCCTCCAAGCTCTCTCCCCAGCATTGGTACTTGTCACTCTAGCACAATGACAAGTACCAATGTGAGGAGCTTCACCTCATAAATGTCAATCCGTGGAGACGTGAGGACTGGTATGAAGACCGTGAGCAAGTGATGGCACAAGTGCGTGAGTGAAAGCACACAAGCATGCACACACATACACACACACGCGCACAAAGTAAGAGCAAAGAGTGGAACAATGGAAGGACTTTGATTACACAAGAGCTCTCTTACAAAGCTGAAATCTACAACAAGCTAATCCCAAAAATGAGCTCTCGAGCCCTTTTTATAGTTTTTTGAGTGGTTTTGGCCCTGTCCAGACCTAGTGTCCGGCCTAGTTAAAAAATAGGTTCTAGGGCTTATTTGGGGGCTCAAACGGAGTCTAAAAAATATGAAAATTGGTAGGATGCTACTTCTAATACTCCTCAAGCACGAGCACTCCTCGGCTTGAACAAAATGGAGTTAAAAAAATGGAAAATGGTATTTACAATGGTTTTTAGTGATAAAAATCACTATTTTTATAGGGATTTCTTCTGAAAATTTGACATGTGCTTCTTCGAGCTCCCTACTTGCTCCTTCTTCTTGTGTGTCCACTTCATTGATGTGCTTCTATGCTTTGTCCTTGACCCTGTTTCAACAAAATACCATATCATCAACTTGAAATTCAAGTGGTCTTCTCTTTAAATCATAGAACTTCTTTTGTCTTTTCTGAGCTTCTTTTATGTGTTTATTAATTTTTCCAAGTTCTTCATCCATCTTATCAAGCATTAATTTGGATACTTCTACATTATTTGGGAAACCCAAAAAGGAAGGTGGAGTCAAACAATTATAACCATACATAGCTTCAAATGAAGTCATTTTTATAGATGCATGCCATGCACTATTCTATGCAAACTCAACCAAGGGTAAATATTCACTCCAATTATCCTGCTTTTCATTCACATACATACGCAACATATCTTCAACTACCCTGTTAACCCTCTCGATTTCCCCATCAGTTTATGGATGGAAAGTCGTACTCATACGAAGTTGAGTTCCAATTGATTCAAACGTTGCTCTCCAGAAGTTTGACGTAAATCTAGAATCTCTATCAGAAATTATGCTTTTAGGCATTCCATGCAATCAAAATATTTCTTTTACAAATATTCTTGCAACATTCAATGCAGTATCAGTCTTTCTCATAGGAAAGAAGTGTGCCATCTTGATAAGCCGATCGACTACAACAAATATGGTATCATGCTTACTTCTGTTCATAGGTAGCTTAGTGATAAAATCCATAGAAATAGACTCCCACTTCTGATTTGAAACATCCAAAGGTTGAAGCATTCTAGGCATCCTCTTAAACTCAAATTTCACCTATTGGCACTTCAAACATTTACTTACATATTTTCTAATATCCCGCTTCATACATGGCCAAAAGTAAGAATACTTTGTTTTAACATAGGTCCTTGAATAACCTGGATGTGCAGAAAAAGGTGCATCATGACAATCATGCAATATTTTAACTTTTAATGGAGATTTAGAAGATATGCATAGCCGATTGTTACAATACAATGTTCCATTCTGCAAATGAAATTTTTCCTCATACATCAATCCCCTGTTCGCATTCAAAGCATTCAAAATAGGTGCATAAAAAGGATCTTGTTTTATCTCTTCTTGAATTTGATTGAGAAAATCAGAATTTATTACAGAAACAAGATTACACAAAGGTCTCCGACTCAATGCATCAGCAACCTTATTTTCCTTACCAACCAGATACTTAATGTCAAAATCATACTCACTTAATAATTCAATCCAACGCTTCTACATGTTTTTAAGCAATGGTTGTGTGAAGATGTATTTTAGACTCTGATGATCTGTTTTCAATTCAAACTTAACCCCTAACAATAGATGTCTCTAATGCTTAAGTGCATGCACAACAGCAAGCATTTCTAAATCATGAGTAGGATAGTTAAGTTCATGTTTTCTTAGTTTTCTGGACTCATATGCGACCACCCTGCTATCCTGTGAAAGAACGCATCCTATCTGACTACCACTTTCATCACATGCAACCACAAAAGGCTTTCCCATTTCTGGTATTTTCAAAACACAATTCTCAACGACTTTTTGTTTCAATGTTTCAAACGATTTTTGACAGGCATCACTCCACACAAATCCTATATTCTTTTTGGTCAATTCTGTGAGGGGAGTAGCTATCTTAGATAAATCCTTAATATGTGCTCTTTCATATTGTGCCAACCCAAGAAAACTTCTAACATACCTTACAGTCTTAGGAATCGGCCAATCAACTATTGTTTTTACTTTATCTTCATCTATAAGGATTCCTTCTTTTGATATTACTCTTCCTAGATACACAAGTTTATCCTTAGCAAAGAAACACTTACTCTTTTTTCCCATACAATTTGTGTTCTCTAAGAGTTTGCAAAGTCTTCTTGAGATGTACTGCATGCTCAGAACCATCTTTAGAGTACACAAATATATCATCAAGGGATACTAAGATGAATTCACCTAGGTAATCGTGAAAAATATTATTCATCAAGCACATAAATGTGGCAGGAGCATTTGTTAGTCCAAAAAGTAGAACCGTAAACTCATAGTGACCATATCTTGTTCGAAAAGCTGTCTTAGGAATATCCTTTGTTTTGATCCTAATTTGGTGATATCCAGATCTTAAGTCAATCTTTGCGAATACAGTCACTCCACTTAATTGACCTAATAAGTCATCTATGTGAGGGAGTGGATACTTATTCTTAATTGCTCTTTTATTCAACCCCCTATAGTCAATGCATAAACTATAAGAATCATCTTTCTTCTTCTAAAATAAAACAGGTGCACCCCAAGGTGAGACACTCGGTCTTATTAAGCCTTTCTTCAAAAGCTCATCTAACTGAATCTTAAGCTCCTTTAATTCATCAATGTTAAATCTATAGGGTGCTCTAGAATATGGTTCACTCCCTGGATATAGGTCAATGGCGTGGTCAATCTGTCTAGGTGGGGGTATACCAGGCAAGTCTGTTTACTGATGTAATTACTAATTAGTTTGCCTTATCTATGAAACTTTAATGGTCATAAGTCCATTAAGTAAATGTTTTTAAGCATGCTTATACCTTATTGATGTTTGCAGTGAATGCATATTATCATGCAATGAAATTCTTACCTAAAGGTAAGTGCATAAATATGCCATGAGATGGGAAAAATTTTGGCAACATTTCTCCAAGGAAATGGAGTTCCAAAAAATCTTACCCATAATCAAGCATAAAGGGGTTTAGCATTCCTTTGAAATTAGAGAAAGGTAGTTAACATTGTTGTGGGGATTGCAAGGCAACATATGGATCTATTAATGCAATGAGTTCAACATTCCATATGTGTAGAGTTATGGCTGCCCATGACAAAGTATTTTTTTGGTTTCCTAATGCTAGTTATGGTAGGTTACTTGAGCACTATGGACTCGTAGACTGAATTGCATTCCAAAAATTATAAATTGAAGGTGTATGTGTATTCGACAAAATAATGGGAAAAAGAGCTTCATAAATCTTCAATACCTAAAGAAAGCATATCCATAATAAAATTTTGAAGGACTTTAAAGATCAATTATGTTGCAATGGCACTAAGTTCAAGATACTGAGCTTGATCAAGAGAAAATAGAGATGATCGTACATGGCCTTTTTAATTTTATTTTATTTTCTATATTTTTAATATAGTTTAAACTTCTTTGTAAATCACTTGATACTCCTCTTACTAAGAATAGGCGGTTCAAATTCAAGGGTATCAACATAAGAGTGTCTCTCATTTTTTTGTGGAGGTATTAGGGATGATTGCTTTCTTGATTTTGATATTTATGAAGATGCCTTGGCATGATGATTCTTAAATAAATTTTACATTTTAGGGTGGGCTTCTTAAGAAGAAGAGCATAAAGTTCATGGTTTTTGAGTTTGTGCTCATGAAAGCTTCTTGTTGTGATTGTGCTTTAATTTGAATATTTTCATGACAACAATTCGATTTCTCCTAATTAGAGTGTTGGTGCTGATGATTGTGATGATTACACATAAATGAATGTAGAAGTAAATTTCTTTGTTAGAGTTCAAATAATCTAGTAGTATTTCACCATGTCTACTATTCCTATACTTATTTTTTTGTACTTCATAGACACCATTCATGGTTATGCTTTGTGTTTGATGTTTTGGTTATTGTTGGTGCAAATGCCAAGCCTTCACACTTGGCTAGGCATTGAAGCTATGTGCAAACTTTTGAAGGACCACATGAACCATTACTTATGATTTTTTACCATTAAATTTTGTAAAAGTCCTTTGACTTGCAGGAATATTGTAATGCCACTAAACTCATGAAGGTATGAGAACAATAAGCTACGAGTTCTCATGAGGGAATATCTCCTTCTCTGTTATGTCTACTCAGAACAGTGTACTTGTGATGACCATATCTTAGTGAGTTGTTATCCATTTTCCATGCTCTATAGCTTGTTGGAACAAGCTCATAGTCGACTTCAAGCTGGCAATTTTTGAAGGCATTTGATTCAGCCAATTGGAAGAAAAGCACCTCGAAGCAATCACTGTTCATTCTCTGCACATCTCCTAAAAAGTCCAGGGTAAGGCTTCAGTTGCTAAATTGATTGCTTAGTGTGTAGTCTATCATTTTAAGTGATTTCACTTGGAATCATTATCTCTTTAAGCTAATTTGATTCAACCAAAAGGAATTTTCCTAATTGCTACTTTACTGTGAGCACTGAGCATAATATCCAATAGGTGTCAAGACCAAAATAGCAAGTTTTTGGTCACAAGCTAGTTGCAAAGTTATCTATTTTGATCCAATTGTTTGAAGCATCATCTCCAAAGTACATATGTAATTTATTTGTGTCATTTGCAAGTTAAGACGGCCTAAAACACAACTTTGAAGAAAAATAGGGCAGGTACTAAGCAAGATTTGTGAGTACCAACTCATTTCTTGAGGTGCCCATCCATCTTTCTCAACATTTATTATCTTCAAAGTCATTGATGTTTTAGTTATGACTATTGTGCATGGGACTAGTCTAAGTCATTTCATAATAGATTTTGTTTTTATCTTTGAACTACGTGCATACTTGGGACAACTCTCTCAAGGATTACATTTAGAAATTCACCATGGATATTAGGTGGTGGATATGGTAATAAGGGTTAGATATCAGAGATACTTAAAGGAGTCCTTCTTTCCCACTTTGAAAGCTTTTTTTAATTTAGAGTTTGTGAGAATAATGTTTGTTTAGAATTTGCTTTGAGTGTTGGATGTACAGGTTATCTCCACCAAGCTTAGATATGAAAAATGACATATGTGGGAGAAATTATTCCATTGTCTTCATTTATGCGATTGGTTTGTAGCATTGTGTGAAGTTAATTTATTCTTCTTTTTTGACAAGATTCTTTACAATCTTTGTCCATCTATTGATCATATGTTGGAGAAAGTATTATGTTGTCTCCACTTATGTACTTGGTTTGTAGCTTTGTGTGTGAGTGGAATTTAATCTATTCATATATTTTGACAAATTCTTTATAATCAATTTCCATCTATGGCTAGGATTCATACTCACAAATCTTGCGTATTTTCTTCTCGTAAAAAAAAATTGATTTTATCACGAGTCTAATGGCTGCACTTTTTTTCGTTAAGATTGTGTTTTTGCATTTGTTTTATCTTCATTGAATTTATTTTCAGTGTTATAGTTGTGTTTAGTTAGTTGTTATTTCAAGCATTGGATGAAATGGAGCTTGTGTTTAGCCTATCCATACCACGCATGTTGCTTGTTACAATCATTCAGGATGTTTTTAAGAGATATGCATGTGAGACTTGTTTCAAGTATTTAGCATGAATTCACTATCGTAGTTCAAGAAACTCTATTATTTACATTGACTGATTTTCAACTAGGACTATTTATTGGTGCTGGTTGTCGTGTTTCCTAGTCTAATTTTGCAACTTTTTATCAATTTTCATGCTAGCATCTCAATGTTTTTCATGATAAGCACTGATGAATACCTCGTATTAAGTGACTAGTACTAGGTGTTCTATAAGTTACTTCTCATTTTCATCAAAATTATTGCTTAATACCTTGGATTACTTACATTCATCAATTTTAGATAGCTATAATTATGTACTTCTTAAGTTTTTTGCATACCTATTGATGCTTTGTAGATATTTTGCATGCAAAAATGATTATTTATTCATGTTGCACCTCTATTTAGTAAAACTCGAAAATGATGGCATATCATCATAGTTTATGGTTGTATAGAGTGGCAAGTTGTGTATGTGAATCCCATTTGGATCGAATGAATTTGCAGACATTCCCTTTTTATGGATAGTACATAAAGAAGATTGATTTTTCATAGGTAAATTCAACTCATGAAGTCAAGGACTTGGGATAGAAATTTTTAAAACCACATTCATGTCTCATATGATTATCTAAATATCAAGTTGTTTCCTTTTCACTCATGAATGTTTCTATGTGGTGGTTACGAAGATGTAAGTTTGGTTTTTGTAGTGAGACTTGAATAAGCAGATTTATTTTGTATTTGGTGTGCATGTAAAGTGATATCGTAGTATTTCAAGTACATTGTTTTTCTATATCTTGGGGGATTCTTGGATGAGAAGGAGGTTGAGAGTTTGTAGGAGAAAGAGAAAAGAATAGAAGAGGAAATCACTTTGGAAACTTCTGCAGAAGCACACCCTGAAATCTTGAGTTTTGATTACAGTAAAACAATTACAATGTTGAACACAATCCGAGTCAATACTTCTGTGCACAACGACAGAGAATGCTCAATTACAAAAGACCAATTATCCCAAAGTCTTCTTGCCGTCGGCCTCTTCTGCACCAGTCCTCCACTTGCTTCAAGCTTATCCTTGTGCACACCTTGCACCAAGCTTCCACCAAGATGAGGAATGGATACCTTTTGTCGGCATGCACACAACAAAGAGACCTTGTGATCCTTGGGGTCTAGCTTCGCACTCCCTGCACTCTTCCTTAGCCACTCTTCTTGCACTCTTCACTTCCACCTCCCTGTGTCGTCGCACACTCGTGACTCTTCACTTCTCTTTCTTGCTTCTACTTAGACTCCTCTGTGCTTACTCTCAAATGTGTCCCTTAGAATAGCCTTTGCCTTCCTCTTTTGAAGTGTGTTGGTCCCGTACGCTCCTAACTGCAATAGACTCTTAGGCTCACTTTGATGTCCCCAAGATTGTCTTTTTAGGAGGCGGCCAACGACTCACTACTTTGTCTTGTAGTGACTTTAGACCAAAAAAAATAAAAAATTGATTGGGCGGCCGTATTTCCATATGCCGCTTCACATACCTTTACCTTTTCCTTTTAATTCGTCACTTTTGCACCAAAGAGGGGTTCACCTGGACCTTCCAACTTACTTTGAAACACCCTTTGACTTGAAGGGAATTAGAAAAAATACTTCTGCAATACTTTCCCCATTTAATACCTCTTTTTTGTGAACAATTAAAAGTCCCCCTTTTTTATGAACAATTGAGGGTGCACTACCTGTGCACTTTGACCCTGGAATTTTGATACTTTACTCTTGCCTATGCATAGCTGTGACCTTGACTTTGCTAGTTTCAACCGGTTAGGGCTCAACAGATGCCCACCACCTAAAGTGCTCTCCGTCCCGGAGAGACCACAATGACACAATGCAAGGAGGCTTCAATAACAGAGAGAAAACATCAGAAGAACCACAGAGGAGACGGAGGCAAGGAAATAGAGAAAGAGTGCTATTATTGATGAAGCATGAAAAAAACAACAGATAAAGAGTGCTACTAGAATTTATTAACCCGGATCATGACAAAAGGAGAAGGATGATGAGATGTGTTGAATTTCTAGAATGGAAGCTGAAGCCCTAAATGCGAAGTGAAGTAAATTATTGCTAAGGGGGATTGAGAACTGCAACTGAGGGTTGGGGAGAGGAGGGCAGTGGAGCAGAAGCTTGTTCAATCATGTGCTGGAGAGAACTAAGGCACTGCCTAAGGTGGTCCCGTTCGCGTTTGATACGACGGCAAGTAGCATTATCACATAACCCTAAGGAAGAGCGATTTTGAAGATCGGATAAGGCCTTTAATGCAGAGTCGGTCATATCTCAATATTTGTCTCGCTCATCTTTGAGTAAGCGGGCCGTTTCATTGAGCGATTGCCATTGAGAATGAGCTATTCGATTGATGTTGTCTATGGTAGAAATGTATTGTTGATGAATAGAAGCTGCGACCGATACAGAATCCAAGGACACTTTGGAGGCATGAGCACTGCCAGAAGCAGCTGCACTGGCGTCGCGGAGTAAATGTAAAAAGGAAGGGGCGGAAGGGAGATCAATTGGAGGGGAGTGTGCAATAGGTGGATCGGGATGACTGAGAGGAGATGCAGGCGGAGTGGGTCGCGTGAATGGAACCGCAGTGGTCGGAGTGGGGGCGGAAAGGGGAGGACGAGGTGGTGTACAGGTCGGGTTGTGGGTGTTGAGCTGCATTTGAACGAGCGGCCGAAAAGCTGGTTTGGAAGAAGGGCCATGTGCCAGAGCGGGATCAGGGGTAGGAATGGGTGCATTAGCCGAAGAGGCGGAAAAGATATTCAAAGAAGAGTGTGGAGGGAGGGAATTGAGATCAGGGGGAGCGGACAGCGGTGTGGAAGCGGAAGCCGAGTCGATGGAGATTATAGGGGAGGGGGAAGGTATACAGGGATGACTATTCCGTTGGCTAACAGGGCTGGGCTGCAGCTGAAGTAGAGCGGGATTATGGTCAGAGTTCGAAGGTATTTGATAGAGCCAAGCTATGAAGGGAGCAGAATATAAGGAGAATGTGCAAGAGCCCCTGGAGACAGCTTCATGAAGGCGACGAGAGCGCAAATTTAAGGAACCATAGATGAGGGCGGCGTAAGGGTATGGACGGCTATTTAGGAAGCAAAAAAGCGGATCAGCAATGCGAATATCGGACCAATGTAGTGAAGATGTGGGACTACGAAGCAAAAAGAAAAAAATGAATGCATTAAGTATGGATGTCATGCCGATGGAAAATCGGGCATTAGTGTCGAAGCGATCTCTACAAAAGGCAATTGTGGCAGAAGCTGACAATCCAGAATATAAGAATGGAGGATTACTAAAATCGACGGGGGAGGAGTCGAGACTGGCAGCAAGAGCGAGAATGGAGAGAGTGCCTGTGCAAAAATTAGGAAAGAGGCGGAGAGCTTCATAGACGTCACTATAATTGGGGGGATCATTCAGGAAAACGTTGGCCAAGCCCCAGAGACCCGCCTGTTGAAGATTTTCGACAGAAAAAAGGCGACAGAGTTCAATAGTTGGGAGAGATAAGTGAATACGAATCTGCAGATCTAAATCGGGCGGATGAAAAAGGCGCATATAATCTCCTGAAGGCGAATTTGGTTGCGAGGTATGAGAAGCTGAAGGAGAAGGATGGCGAGGGAGGGGAGGTGGAGAATATATATCCATGGAATCAGATTGAACTGAATAAGTGGGAATATGTAGAATGGCAGGAGGAAGTGAGGAAGGCGATGTTAGGGGTGGCTCAGTGGAAATGGGCAACGTAGGGAACTGGTAGTGGAGGCCGGTGGGCGGTGTTGCAGATGCAGGAGGAGGGTAATTTGGATTGGTTGTATGCAGTGCTGAAGGAGTGAGTTCCGAAATGTCTTCCGGTGCAGTGGGATATGCCAAAGTGTTCTGCGTAGAAAGGTGGAGGGGGAGTGGTTGGGCGGGGGACGTGGAGGGGGAGTGTGGGGCGTGTGGGCAGGGGAAGTGGAGGGAGAGGCCGGTGTGGAAGTGGAGGGGTTGGAGGGGACTGGGGAGGTGGAGGGGGTGGAGGGGGGGCGGAGGAGGTGGAGGGGGAGGGTGGGGCTTGTGGGCGGGGGAGATGGGGGGGGAGTGCATGGGGCGGGTGGGCGGGGGAGGTGGAGGGGGAGTGTGTGGGTCGGGTGGGCGGGGGAGGTGGAGAGGGAGGCGGGTGTGGGGTTGGAGGGGGTGGAGGGTGAGGTTGTGGGAGGGGAGGGTGAAGGGAGGCGGATGATGAGGGGGGAAAGGGTGGAGTCGTGGGCGGGGAAGGCGGAGTTTGAGGGGGGGAGGGTGGAGTGGGTGGGCGGGGGAGGCAGATGGTGAGGGGGGTGAGGGTGGATTCGGTGGACGGGGGAGGCGGAAGGGGAGGGGGGGGAGGCGGAGTTTGAGGGGGGGGAGGGTGGAGTCGGTGGGCGGGGGAGGTGGAGGGGGTGGAGGGGAGTGTGGAGGTGGAGGGGGTGGAGGGGGGGCGGAGGAGGTGGAGGGGGAGGGGGAGGGTGGGGCGTGTGGGCGGGAGAGATGGAGGGGGAGTGCGTGGGGCGGGTGGGCGGGGGAGGAGGAGGGGGAGTGTGTGGGGTGGGGGAGGTGGAGGGGGAGGCGGGTGTGGAGGTGGAGGGGGTGGAGGGTGAGGTTGTGGAAGGGGAGGGTGAAGGGAGGCGGATGATGAGGGGGGAAAGGGTGGAGTCGTGGGCGGGGAAGGGAGATGGTGAGGGGGGTGAGGGTGGATTCGGTGGGCGGGGGAGGTGGAGGGGGTGGAGGGGAGTGTGGAGGTGGAGGGGGTGGAGGGGGGGCGGATGAGGTGGAGGGGGAGGGTGGGGCGCGTGGGCGGTAGAGATGGAGGGGGAGTGCGTGGGGCGGGTGGGCGGGGGAGGTGGAGGGGGAGTGTGTGGGGCGGGTGGGCGGGGGAGGTGGAGGGGGAGGTGGGTGTGGAGGTGGAGGGGGTGGAGGGTGAGGTTGTGGGAGGGGAGGGTGAAGGGAGGCGGATGATGAGGGGGGGGGGGGGGGGAAAGGTGGAGTCGTGGGCGGGGAAGGCGGAGTTTGAGGGGGGGGAGGTGGAGTCGTGGGCGGGGAAGGCGGAGTTTGAGGGGGGGGGAGGGTGGAGGCGGTGGGCGGGGGGGAGGGTGGAGGCGGTGGGCGGGGGAGGTGGAGGGGGTGGAGGGGAGTGTGGAGGTGGAGGGGGTGGAGGGGGGCGGAGGAGGTGGAGGGGGAGGGTGGGGCGTGTGGGCGGGGGAGATGGAGGGGGAGTGGGTGGGGCGGGTGGGCGGTTGAGGTGGAGGGGGAGTGTGTGGGGCGGGTGGGCGGGGGAGGAGGAGGGGGAGGTGGGTGTGGAGGTGGAGGGGGTGGAGGGTGAGGTCATGGGAGGGGAGGGTGAAGGGAGGCGGATGATGAGGGGGGGGAAAGGTGGAGTCTTGGGCGGGGAAGGCGGAGTTTGAGGGGGGGGAGGTGGAGTCGGTGGGCGGGGGAGGTGGATGGTGAGGGGGGGAGGTGGAGTCGTGGGCGGGGAAGGCGGAGTTTGAGGGGGGGGGAGGGTGGAGGCGGTGGGCGGGGGAGGTGGAGGGGGTGGAGGGGAGTGTGGAGGTGGAGGGGGTGGAGGGGGGCGGAGGAGGTGGAGGGGGAGGGTGGGGCGTGTGGGCGGGGGAGATGGAGGGGGAGTGCGTGGGGTGGGTGGGCGGTTGAGGTGGAGGGGGAGTGTGTGGGGCGGGTGGGCGGGGGAGGTGGAGGGGGAGGTGGGTGTGGAGGTGGAGGGGGTGGAGGGTGAGGTTGTGGGAGGGGAGGGTGAAGGGAGGCGGATGATGAGGGGGGGGGGAAAGGTGGAGTCGTGGGCGGGGAAGGCGGAGTTTGAGGGGGGGAGGTGGAGTCGGTGGGCGGGGGAGGTGGATGGTGAGGGGGGGGAGGTGGAGTCGGTGGGCGGGGGAGGTGGAGGGGGTGGAGGGGAGTGTGGAGGTGGAGGGGGAGGGTGGGGCGTGTGGGCGGGGGGAAGGGTGAAGGCGGTGGGCGGGGGAGGTGGAGGGGGTGGAGGGGAGTGTGGAGGTGGAGGGGGTGGAGGGGGGCGGAGGAGGTGGAGGGGGAGGGTGGGGCGTGTGGGCGGGGGAGATGGAGGGGGAGTGCGTGGGGCGGGTGGGCGGTTCAGGTGGAGGGGGAGTGGGGGCGTGTGGGCGGTAGAGATGGAGGGGGAGTGCGTGGGGCGGGGGGCGGGGGAGGTGGAGGGGGAGTGTGTGGGGCGGGTGGGCGGGGGAGGTGGAGGGGGAGGTGGGTGTGGAGGTGGAGGGGGTGGAGGGTGAGGTTGTGGGAGGGGAGGGTGAAGGGAGGCGGATGATGAGGGGGGGGAAAGGTGGAGTCGTGGGCGGGGAAGGCGGAGTTTGAGGGGGGGGAGGTGGAGTCGTGGGCGGGGAAGGAGGAGTTTGAGGGTGGGGGGAGGGTGGAGGCGGTGGGCGGGGGGGAGGGTGGAGGCGGTGGGCGGGGGAGGTGGAGGGGGTGGAGGGGAGTGTGGAGGTGGAGGGGGTGGAGGGGGGCGGAGGAGGTGGAGGGGGAGGGTGGGGCGTGTGGGCGGGGGAGATGGAGGGGGAGTGCGTGGGGCGGGTGGGTGGTTGAGGTGGAGGGGGAGTGGAGGGGAGTGTGGAGGTGGAGGGGGTGGAGGGGGGTTGGATGAGGTGGAGGGGGAGGGTGGGGCGTGTGGGCGGTAGAGATGGAGGGGGAGTGCGTGGGGCGGGTGGGCGGGGGAGGTGGAGGGGGAGTGTGTGGGGCGGGTGGGCGGGGGAGGTGGAGGGGGAGGTGGGTGTGGAGGTGGAGGGGGTGGAGGGTGAGGTTGTGGGAGGGGAGGGTGAAGGGAGGCGGATGATGAGGGGGGGGAAAGGTGGAGTCGTGGGCGGGGAAGGCGGAGTTTGAGGGGGGGGAGGTGGAGTCGTGGGCGGGCAAGGCGGAGTTTGAGGGGGGGGAGGGTGGAGGCGGTGGGCGGGGGAGGTGGAGGGGGTGGAGGGGAGTGTGGAGGTGGAGGGGGTGGAGGGGGGCGGAGGAGGTGGAGGGGGAGGGTGAGGCGTGTGGGCGGGGGAGATGGAGGGGGAGTGCGTGGGGCGGGTGGGCGGTTGAGGTGGAGGGGGAGTGGAGGGGAGTGTGGAGGTGGAGGGGGTGGAGGGGGGGCGGATGAGGTGGAGGGGGAGGGTGGGGCGTGTGGGCGGTAGAGATGGAGGGGGAGTGCGTGGGGCGGGTGGGCGGGGGAGGTGGAGGGGGAGTGTGTGGGGCGGGTGGGCGGGGGAGGTGGAGGGGGAGGTGGGTGTGGAGGTGGAGGGGGTGGAGGGTGAGGTTGTGGGAGGGGAGGGTGAAGGGAGGCGGATGATGAGGGGGGGGGGAAAGGTGGAGTCGTGGGCGGGGAAGGCGGAGTTTGAGGGGGGGGGAGGTGGAGTCGTGGGCGGGGAAGGCGGAGTTTGAGGGTGGGGGAGGGTGGAGGCGGTGGGCGGGGGGGAGGGTGGAGGCGGTGGACGGGGGAGGTGGAGGGGGTGGAGGGGAGTGTGGAGGTGGAGGGGGTGGAGGGGGGCGGAGGAGGTGGAGGGGGAGGGTGGGGCGTGTGGGCGGGGGAGATGGAGGGGGAGTGCGTGGGGCGGGTGGGCGGTTGAGGTGGAGGGGGAGTGTGTGGGGCGAGTGGGCGGGGGAGGTGGAGGGGGAGGCGGGTGTGGAGGTGGAGGGGGTGGAGGGGGTGGAGGGTGAGGTTGTGGGAGGGTAGGGTGAAGGGAGGCGGATGATGAGGGGGGGAAGGGTGGAGTCGTGGGCGGGGAAGGCGGAGTTTGAGGGGGGGGAGGGTGGAGTCGGTGGGCGGGGGAGGCGGATGGTGAGGGGGGTGAGGGTGGATTCGGTGGGCGGGGGAGGCGGATGGTGAGGGGGGTGAGGTGGAGTCGGTGGGCGGGGGAGGCGGATGGTGAGGGGGGGGGAGGGTGGAGTCGGTGGCGGTTGAGGTGGAAGTTGCTGAGGGGGAAGGTGGAGGGGTATGGAGGGAGAGGGTTGGGATGGCGGTGGAGGCGGAGGGGAGGCGGGTGAGGTAGAGGGGGATGGTGGTGGTGGCAGGAGGGGGAGTCGGGGAGGGTCGGTGGAAAGCCAAAGCGAAAGTTGAGGGTCAGTGCTCCTACTCAGGCTTCGTCAATCGAAAAAGACACGCAGGTGTCTGAAGAGTGTCTGAAGAGTCGGGTAGCCCCTGTGGACTCGGGCATTGTAGACTTCTAGGTTCAGTTGAGATGATCTTGCAGCAAGATGGAGTTGAAGGCGGAATGAATGAGGGTTCCCATTATATAGCAATGAGGATTAAGAGCTCACCTCATAGAAAGGGATGGTTGAGCATAAAAGAGTGTTCAAAAGAGAGGAGAAGCCAACTTTAATCTCATCCATCCAAGAGATAAACAAAGAAAGGGTTCTCATTTAAAGATGTTGAGTAGAATAAGAGCCATTAAAAAAATTGACGCCTAATTTCCATTTATTGAATTGAGTGCTTAATGAGAAAAAAAGAAAAAGTCGCCCAAAATGCGTTAGCATTTATAGATATGCTATTTAATTATTTTTAATTAAAAGAAAACCAAAACTATTAGGAAACAAAATTTATGAAAGTGCGATTGTTATGACAATTTATGATAAGCTTTGAGTTTGTAAATGTTTACTAATGGCAGGGTGTCGCCATCGAGTGTTTCTAACTGCACAGCACCCCACTACAGCATCTTCGTAATGCGAAAAGGTCCTTCCCAGTGAGGGATCTATTTTCCTTTGGTTTGAGTAGAAATCTGTGGTTTGTGTTTTAGAGCTAAATCACCAGGCTTCAAATTGTTGTGCCATAAATTTTTGTCATGAGTCTCCTTTCTTTGTATCTGAATCTTCTCTAACTGTTTGGAGGCTAAAATCCTTGATTCTTCCAGTTTATGCAAAGCAGTTAGTCGGGCTGGAACTTCTATCCCATTTTTCTCAACTCCTTCCGTTCAGATAGAGCCCTTGATGAACTCAAATGGTTCAATGGGAACAAGGCCATAAACTAGTTGAAAGGGAGAATACCCCGTCTCTTTATAGGCCAATCGGTATGCCCATAATGTACCAAGATAAGCATGTCCCCAAGAAGTAGGCTGTAACATACATTCCTTTCTTAGCATTGAAATCAATACTTTGTTGGTTGATTCGGCTTGACCATTAGCTCGTGGGTAGTATGCACAAGAAGTCCTATGTAAAATTCGATACCTGTTGGAAATTTCCTGCAGTACTTTGTTGACAAAATGAGTACCCTGATCGGTACATATTTCAAGTGGACATCCAAACCTGCAAATGATGTTACTGTATAAGAAATCAGCCACAGTTTGTGCAGTGCAGTCCGTGGATGCAATAGCTTCAGCCCATTTTGTCGCATAGTCGGTGGCTATCAGTAAATACTTCTCTCTTTTAGGAACTGCCACAGGGTAGATAGGCCCGACAAAGTCTAAACCCCACTTCTCAAATGGTTGCCAAGAAGTGGAAACAATCAAAGGATTATGCCTCTGCTTGGTGGGCTTAGGGCCACACCGCTGGCAAACATCACATGTTTTTCTCCATTCATCTGCATCCTTAAATAGTGTAGGCCACCATAGACCAGCATCCAGTATCCTCTGGCTCATGATATGTCCTGGAAGGTGCCCACCACCTGTTCCTTCATGTGCAGAGTGAAGTACTTCCCTCACTTCTTCTTCTTCCAAGCATTTCCTAAACCTGTCATCCTTGCCCTGTCTATATAATTTATCTTCAATGAAGGTATATGGTCTACTCTTGATTAGCAGTCTCTTCCTTTGTGCAGTACTAGCCTTTTCTGGACACAGCCCAGTCTTAATGAACTGCTTAATATCATCATACCAACCTTGAGCTTGTACAGCAAACAGATGAGCATCGGGAAAATCATCATTGATTCCACGGGCTTGATCCCTCATACTTATTCTGGACAGGTGATCCGCCATAACATTCTCCCTACCTGGTTTGTGAATTACCGAGAAATCAAACTCCTGGAATAACAATAACCACCTCCATATTCTACCAGTGGCTTGTGGTTTGTTGAGTAAGTACTTTAGAGGTTGGTGATCAGTTATAATAACAAATTTCACTCCCAATAAGTAATGCCGAAATTTTTGGACAGCAAAAACCATGGCTAAGGCTTCTCTTTCTGTGGTGCTGTAGTTCCTTTCAGCCTTAGTCAAAATTCTGTTGGCATATTGAATTGGTCTGTCCATCTTGAATTCTTCACTAGGTTGTGTTAGAACTGCCCCTACTGCATATGCACTGGCATCCACATGTAAATGAAATATTTTTTACCACTCAGGTATGATCAAAATGGGAGCAGGCACTAACCTTGACCGTAGTGTTTGATATGTTCTTTCCTCCTCTTCTTCCCATTTAAAAGGAACCTCCTTGCCTGTGAGTCTAGCCAAAGGTCTGGCTATATCTGCATACATTTTAATAAATCTGCGGTGGTATCATGTATGGCCTAGAAAACTTTGAATCTCCTTTGAAGATTTAGGCCTGGGTAATTTTAATATAGCTATGATTTTGTCTGGATCAGGTGCCATACCTTTGGAAGATACCACATGCCCTGACAAAGTACCTTCAGTCACCAAAAAGTGGCATTTGTTTGGATTCAGTTTCAGCTTCGTTTCTCTACACCTCTCAAAAACTTGTTTTAATTGAAGCAGATGCTTCTCTAAACAGTCCAATGAAGTTTCTTTGAGAGTACCTGAAAAAGATGAAAAGTCATCCATGAAGATTCTTAACGACTCTAGTAGCAATGGTCCAAAAATGAGATTAACTGTTCGGTTGAAGGTAGCTGGAGCATTTCTTAATCCAAATGGCATCTTCAGATATACATAAGTTCCCCAAGGAGTAATGAATGCTGTCTTCTCCCGATCCCCAGGGTGAATGGGTATCTGATTGTATCCACTGAATCCATCCATGAAGCTATAAATGGAATGACCAGCTACTTCTTCTATGACCTGCTCAGCAAATGGCATTGGAAATCCGTCTGGAATCGTGACCTTGTTCAATGCCCTAAAATGCACACAGATTCTGATCTTGTTAGTGTTTTTCTTTGGCACGATCACCATGGGAGATAGCCACTCCGAATGTTCTACAAGAATGATAATTCCTGCATCTTCCATTTTCCGAATTTCTGAATAGACAGCTTCAGCATACTTGGGATTCAACCTATAACTTTTCCCTCTCACCGGCTTTGCTCCTTCTATCAAAGGAATTCTGTGTTCTCCATAACTGGGTGGTACTCCTTCTAGATCCTTATAATGCCATGCAAAAACATCTGTGTAGTGGTTCAAGAATGTTCTGACCTTTTCCAGAAGCCCTGGGTAGTTCCACAACCAGGTGGCCACCAAAACTGGCCGGTTATTGTTTTGAGTATCTAAATGTATTTCTTTGACAGAATCTCTTTCTACCATACTTCCTTTGTGCTCAGTTCCTTCCTTGTCTTCTTCCACTAGTCTTTTGTGCATTACTTCATAAGCAGGTGTCTCCTGAATTTCAATGTGTTCCTCTTTTTCCTGCATCCATCTTGCAGGTATTTCTTGAATAGGAAAAGGGTATTCTTCACTAGATTCCGTTACCTTGCCTTTAGCCTTGGCATCTGCCTTATTTGTAGATTTGATATCCTCCTCTGAGTTGTAGTTGAGGGGTGTCTTCCTGCCCCTTCTGTGGTCTGTGATAGGCTCTCCCAATCCATCAACCTGGACTTTTTTGTCATCTTCATCATAATCTTCAGTTGTGCAAGAATTATTGAGAAAAATTCCAAAACAAGAAGAAGAGTTGCCTGCATGTAGCCACTTTAGAATATCTTCTTCTTCCTTGAAATCTATGTGGGGTTGATCTTCTGGTTCTAATTCCATGCAAATGCCAACCTTTTGCATCATGCTAGTGTTTCCTTGATTATCCGGACCTTCTTCCAAGTGAAGCTGTGTCAGATCTTGCCCTTTCTTTTGTACCCACATAGTGTCCTTGCCCCAATCATGGATGACACTTGCGTGTCTCAACCATGGTCTCCCAATTAAGAGGGGAAATCCTCTTTCAACCTGGGGCAATCTTAAAACAACAAAATCCAGTATGAACACATTACCTTGTATTTCACGTGGGACTTTTGGAATCACTCCGACAGGCCTTACTTTGCTCTGATCTGCCAGAGTAACGGTGAAATTTGTAGGCCTTGAAGGGTGGAGTCCAATCTTTTCCATTGTATGTTCAGGCATCAAGTTGATGCCAGAACCACCATCCACAATAACTCCCTGAAATTCATGACCTTTAATAGATATTGTCAGTCGAGGACTTTTATAATCTGTAAGGGGTGCTTCCCCTATAATTATCCCTTTCTGTAAAACAACAGTCTTTGCTACTAAACTTGTAGTAGAAGCCTCATCAATTATCTGCAATAACTCTGACCTGAATTTTCCATCCATCTTTATTAGATAAAAAATACTAACCTCCTTCTTCATAGACTTGAGTAGTTTTGAAGCTTCCGACTCTTTAAAGGAATGGGCTCCACTTGACTTATCCAACTCTTCGTGAGCCCTGATGAAAGCATGCCCAATGACATCACTGGTGCCTATGAAGTTTTCCTTTTGTTTTGGGTCTGCGCCTGTGGTTGCTTTGTCTTCAGCCGCAACCTTGTCTTTGTTGAATCCCCTAATCATTGATTCTTGACTTACATCCACTTGAGCCTTCCCCTTGCTTCTTGTCTGCACTGTAAAAGATTCAAGCTCTTCTAATTGTACCACCCTGGTAGACGGTGAGGGCTCATTGACCTGAGGTAATGTTTCCTCCTTGTGTACAGAAATCATTTGGATATGGGGTCCGGATGTAGAGGCTTGATTCTTAGGACAACAGTTTGTATAGTGATCCCTGGCCTCTGGACAGTTCCTGCAAGGAGGGGCATTTTCTGGAAGAGTGCACCTAGATTGGTAGTGCCCGCATTCTCCACATCTGAAACAAATGATGGGCCTTCTAGGCCCGTTTACAAAATTATTCCTTGGTCTAGGATTATAGTTGTTACCTTGGTTTGCTGCGGCTACCATTACATTTGCGAGTGGCAGAGGTCCTCCCTGTGTCTAGTATGTCGTTGTAGGCATTCCCCTGGATTGGCATTCGTGGGCCTCATGGCCAACTTTCTTGCATAATTGACAAGTCACGTTTAGCAGAGGACATTCGCTTACTATGTGCCCTTGCTTGCTGCACATTGAGCACCAGAGTCCACTCTTGATACCGCCTCCTTTGAGTTCTTGCAATTCCTATCTCAGCTGAGCTAATTCTTCTGCTTGGGCCTCCTCTTCCTTTTGGAGCTTGAGTGCTTCAATCTCCCTTCTCAACTGAGCCACAACAGTCTCCTCCTCTGTGTAGGGCTTATTCCTTTTCAAGCCCTCCAGCTCCCTTCTTAGCTGGATCACTGGGTCCTCCAGTTCTGTACCATATGTTGGTTGGGAAGAAGTTGCACCATACTGGTGCCTTATCTGCTCCAAGCGTGTGGCCGTATTGATGAACTCCTCAACAGAGGCGGTAGGTAACACTAACTCTTTTATTTTGCATTGGGTGACCACAGGTAGGGGTTTGGCTAACCACTTCTTGACAAAGAAGTCATGCGGTGGATCTGGTAGTTTAGCCATTAGTGCTTTGGCCCTGGTCACAAACTCTGGGAACTTTTCTCCTGGACCCAATCTCAGGTTTTCTAGCTCTTCTATGATGATCTCCGCAGTGTTGCCATGCTGGAACTGATTTTTAAACGCCTCTTTCATCAAATCCCAAGAGGTAAAGTGGTTTTCAGCAAACTGGCTAAACCACTTGTCTGCCAATCCTTCCAATGTGGCAAGGAAGAGTATCAAGAAGGCATCTTCCCTACCCATTAGACCTCTAGTCTTGCATAATGCCAGAAATCTTCGAATGTGCTCATCTGGATCCTCATGAGCTAAACCTCTGAAAGAGGGAAATTTTATGTTTAGTCTGGAGAGTAAGGTTTCTAGGTCTACCTGTCCTGCCATGCTTCTTACTGATGAAGTTGATGAAAGTGGACTCGATGATCTTCTGACCGCCTTTCTTCTTGTCTGCTTGCACGCGACCCTCAAGGTTTGTGACCGGGTCGCGGTCATGAGCTGTTCATAGTCCACTCAATATGAGACACTTGATATAAGTATGTACCTCTTAGTCAACTAGAGTATTACTGTCGACACTGGAATATTGTTCTCCAATTGCAATAGATCTTCTCCTATGCTCAAATCTCCTTGGATGTCCCACCAGGCGTGCCAAATTTGTTGGGGGATTCTTGGATGAGAAGGAGGTTGAGAGTTTGTAGGAGAAAGAGAAAAGAACAGAAGAGGAAATCACTTTGGAAACTTCTGCAGAAGCACACCCTAAAATCTTGAGTTTTGATTACAGTAAAACAATTACAATGTTGAACACAATCCGAGTCAATACTTCTGTGCGCAACGACAGAGAATGCTCAATTACAAAAGACCAATTATCCCAAAGTCTTCTTGCCGTCGGCCTCTTCTGCACCAGTCCTCCACTTGCTTCAAGCTTATCCTTGTGCACACCTTGCACCAAGCTTCCACCAAGATGAGGAATGGATACCTTCTATCGGCATGCACACAGCAAAGAGACCTTGTGATCCTTGGGGTCTAGCTTCGCACTCCCTGCACTCTTCCTTAGCCACTCTTCTTGCACTCTTCACTTCCACCTCCCTGTGTCGTCGCACACTCGTGACTCTTCACTTCTCTTTCTTGCTTCTACTTAGACTCCTCTGTGCTTACTCTCAAATGTGTCCCTTAGAATAGCCTTTGCCTTCCTCTTTTGAAGTGTGTTGGTCCCGTACGCTCCTAACTGCAATAGACTCTTGGACTCCCTTTGATGTCCCCAAGATTGTCTTTTTAGGAGGCGGCCAACGACTCACTACTTTGTCTTGTAGTGACTTTAGACCAAAAAAAATAAAAATTTGATTGGGCGGCCGTATTTCCATATGCCGCTTCACATACCTTTACCTTTTCCTTTTAATTCGTCACTTTTGCACCAAAGAGGGGTTCACCTGGACCTTCCAACGTACTTTGAAACACCCTTTGACTTTAAGGGAATTAGAAAAAATACTTCTGCAATACTTTCCCCATTTAATACCTCTTTTCTGTGAACAATTAAAAGTCCCCCTTTTTTATGAACAATTGAGGGTGCACTACCTGTGCACTTTGACCCTGGAATTTTGATACTTTACTCTTGCCTATGCATAGCTGTGACCTTGACTTTGCTAGTTTCAACCGGTTAGGGCTCAACACTATATAAGAGGATGGGTCATGTTATTTAAATAGATTCATTACTTATTCACCAAAAACTACCTATTTAGATATTGACATGCTTCATCCAATCAAATAATCCTTCAAGGGTTTTTGTGCTAGTAGGAATGTTGTTCAAGACAAAGGTTCGAGTACTAGTTCTCTTCATAGAAGAAGAGGAAGCACATAAAGCTACTCAGAGGATTTCATCTTGACAACAGTGATTTTTATCACTAAACCAATGTATTACATGTATATACATCCAATTATCATGAATGCGACTCCTTTTTGTGCAAGCCAAGGAGTCCTTGAGCTTGAGCAGTCTAAGTAGAAAGATCATACCAATTTTTGTAATTTTTGGAAGCCGTTAGATAGTTCGAATTGGAGGTAGAACCTATTTTTTTAACGATGCCGGTCACTAGATATGAAACCGGTCAAAAGTAAGCAAAAAGTATAAATAGAGCTAGAGAGCTCATTTTTGAGGTTGTTGTTAGTTTATGATTGAATATATGAACTAGAGCTAGAAGAGCTATTATAACTAGATGATGATGAATATGATTATGAGTTCTTATCTTGCCTTCCATTGATCTCCATCGCGACTTTCCTAGTGTGTGTGTATGCATGTGTGTGTATGCTCTTGCATTTCTCACCATTTTCTTCATGCACATCATTCACTCTTGATCTTCATATCGGCATAAACTCTCTGCGGATTGACAATTACGAGGTGAAACTCCTCACATTGGTACTTTCCATTTTGCCAGAGTGACACCAAATTTGGCCTCATTGTTGAGGATAAGCCCTAGGTTGAGTGTGTGATGGTAAGTGTATTGGAGAAAATCGTTGGAAGGTAAAATTTCTTTGTTGTTTTATCATTTTTCGTTAGTTTTCACACACTTTTACTACTCTATTCCTCTAGTATTATTCCCTACAATTATCTCAAGCTCCAAAAAATCACCAAAAATCAGTCATATTTCCCCGTTCTCGTCTCTTTCCCTCATTTGTGTGTGTGCGAGAGTGAGAGAGAGAGATTTTGCAAGTGTATGCTTATGTTTTCTGGTGCACTAACCTTGTAGGGTAGCCTCTGGATACTATGGATTTGCTGGAAACACAAGTAAAAACTCCATTTTTTTCTCAAAAATTTGTCGTTGAAGCTGACCATCACGACTGTCAGGAAAGGTATGAATTTGTGCAATTTTTTTGCATGAAGGAGGAGCCTAGGTAAGTGCTTGCACGCATCTATGCTCGATTTTGTGAAATTGCATAATCTTCTGACCATCAAGATGATGACACATCATCGTGATTGTGTCTGACCATCGCGACAGTCACTAACCATCGTGGCAATTGGCTCACGCCATCGCGATCGCGTCTCACCATCATGACAGTGACTCACCATGGTGATGGTGCTTGAAAATCATGATCCTCAGTGGTTGCACTACAAGAAAAAGGGGGGCGTAGCGACGCCCCCGAATTGGAAAAAAAATGGGAACCGTCGCTTATGCGACGAGGTTGTCGCATAAGCGACGGTAGGAATTTTGAATTTTTTTTCCCTGACCTTCGTCGCATAAGCGATGCTAGCGTCGCTTATGCGATGCTAATTAAAGAGCGTCGCTAATTTCGTCGCTGCCTAGCGATGGTGTGAGTGATGTTGGCAAACTGCAGAGCGTCGCATATGCGACGCTCTCGAATGTAAAAGAAAAAAATTGATTCCTCCCGGCACATTTGTGCCGGGACTTGGACGCGAGCAAGAAGAGACCGAGAGAGAGAGAGAGAGAGAGAGAGAGAGAGAGAGAGAGAGAGAGAGAGAGAGAGAGAGAGAGAGAGAGAGAGAGAGAGAGAGAGAGAGCGAGAGAGAGAGGGCCACACAAACTAAGAGCAAGCAGGTATGCACACACACACACTTACACACATACATATGTACACACACACATATACACACATAGACACGCACACATACACATAGACACACACACACATACACACAAATACACACACATATACACACATACACAAATAAGGTTGCATACACACATGCACACATAATGCATACACATGCACACACATATACACATACATATACACACACATACACACATACAGAGACACATACACACACACACATACACACACACATACACACACATACACACACACATACACACATACACACACATATATACATACACACACACATAGAGAGAGACATGCACACACATACACATACATGCATACATAATGCATATGAATATGCATACATCCATACATACTTACATGCATACACACACATATGCATACATAATGCATATGCATATGTGTACATACATACATACTTACATGGATACACACACATATGCATGCATAATTCACATACATACATACACATACATAGTGCATATGCATACATACACATACATAATGCATACACACACATATGCATACATAATGCATACACACACATACACACATATGCATACATACACACATAGACACATACACACATAGACACATACACACACATAGACACATACACACACACATAAACACATACACACTCATAGACACACACACATACACATAGACGTGCACACACATACACACACATATACACACACATAGACACATACACACATAGACACATACACACATAATGAGGCATTCACACACATACACATGCATACACACATAGACACACATATACACACACACATAGACACACATATACACACACATATACACATATACCTACACCCTCATAGACACACATAATGATGCATTCACACACATACACATGCATACACACATAGACACACATATACACTTACCCATCCAAACATACACACTCATAGACACACATTCATACACACACACACATCCAAACATACACACTCATAGACACACACACATACACAGACGTGCACACACATACACACACATATACACACACACATACACACATAGACACATACACACATAATGATGCATTCACACACATACACATGCATACACACATAGACACACATATACACACACACATACACACATACACACATACACACATACACATATATGCATACACACACACATAGAGAGACATACACACACATACACACATACATGCATACATATGCATACATAATGAATAAGCATACATACACATACATAATGCATACACACACATGTGCATACATAATGCATACACACACATACACAAACCTATGCATACATACATGCATACACATACACACATACACACATAGACACATACACACATAGACACATACACACATAGACACATACACACATAGACACATACACACACATAAACACATACACACTCATAGACGTGTAGCGACACATACACATACACATAGACACACACACATACACACACATATACACACATATACACAAACACATAGACACATAGACACATACACACATAGACACATACACACATAGACACATACACACATAGACACATACACACATAGACACATACACACATAATGATGCATACACACACATACACATGCATACATACATGCATACACATACACACACATAGACACATACACACATAAACACATACACACATAGATAAACACACATACACATAGACACACACACATATACACACACATGCACACATAGAAACATACACACATACACATGCATACACACACATACACATGCATACACACATACAGACACATATACACACACATACACACACATATATGCATACACACACACATAGAGAGACATACACACATAAACACATGCATGCATACATAATGCATATGCATATGCATACAATGTACATACATACTTACATGCATACATAGTGCACATGCATAGATACATCACACACAGACACATACACACATAGACACATACACACACATAAACACATACATACTCATAGATACACACACATACACATAGACACACACACATACACACACATATACACACACATACACACATAATGATGCATACACACACATACACATGCATACACACATACAGACACATGTACACACACATTCACACACATATATGCATACACACACATAGAGAGACATACACACACATACACATACATGCATACATATTGCATATGCATATGCATACATACATACTTACATGCATACATAATGCACATGCTTACATACACATACATAATGCATACACACACATACACACATATGCATACATAATGCATATGCATATGCATACATAATGCATATGCATATGCATACATAATGCATATGCATATGCATACATAATGCATATGCATATGCATACAAACATACTTATATACATACATAATGCACATGCTTACATACACATACATAATGCATACACACACACATACACACATAGACACATACACACATAACGATGCATACACACACATACATATGCATACACACACATATGCATACATACATGCATACACATACACACACATAGATACATACATACACATAAACACATACACACTCATAGACACACACACATACACAAAGACACACACACATATACACACACACATACACACATAGACACATACACACGTAATGATGCATACACACATACACATGCATACATAGACACACATAATGATGCATACACACACATACATATGCATACACACACATATGCATACATACATGCATACACATACACACACATAGATACATACATACACATAAACACATACACACTCATAGACACACACACATACACATAGACACACACACACATATACACACACATACACACATAGACACATACACACGTAATGATGCATACACACATACACATGCATACATAGACACACATAATGATGCATACACACACATACATATGCATACATACATGCATACACATACACACATAGACACATACATACACATAAACACATACACACTCATAGACACACACACATACACATAGATACACACACACATATACACACACATACACACATAGACACATACACACGTAATGATGCATACACACATACACATGCATACATAGACACACATAATGATGCATACACACACATACATATGCATACACACACATATGCATACATACATGCATACACATACACACACATAGATACATACATATACATAAACACATAGACACTCATAGACACACACATACACATAGATAACACACACATACACACATAGACACATACACACATAATGATGCATACACACACATACACATGCATACACACACATATGCATACATACATGCATACACATACACACATAGACACATAGTCACACATAGATACATACATACACATAAACACATACACACTCATAGACACACACACATACACATAGACACACACACACACACATATACACACACACAAACACACATAGACACTTACACACATAATAATGCACACACACACATACACATGCATACACACATACAAACACATATACACACACACATACACACATATATGCATACATACACACATATATGCATACACACACATAGAGAGACATACTCACACATACACATACATGCATATATATACATACATAATGCATATGCATATGCATACACACATACATACATACATGCATACATACACTTACACATATACACATACATACACACACACATATACACACACTGTTGAGCCCATAACAGTCATGTTGGTCAAGTCAACTGTAGTCAAAGTCAAATGGTCAAAGTCAACTGGTCAAAGTCTACAAGGTCAAAGGTCAAAGTCAATAGGTGCAAAGTCAAAGTGCAGGTGTCAAAGTGCACAGGTGGTGCATAAGTAATTGTCCACAAAGGGTAAATCGGAGAAAGTGGGTTGCAGGTTGCAGAGGTATTTTCTCTAATTGCCCCAAGTTCAAAGTGTGTTTTAAAGTGTTTTGGAAGGTTCAGGTGAACCCCCCTTATGTGCAAAAGTGAAGAATTAAAAGGAAATGTGAAGGCATGTGAAGCGGTAAAGTGTACGCACAGGTGAAAGTATGGCCCCCATTAAAATTTTTGGTTTTTAGACTAAAGTCACTACAGGACAAAACAGTGAGTGGTTGGCTGCCACTTGTGAGAGCAATCTTGGGACATCAAAGTGAGCATTCACTTGCAGTTAGGAGCGTACGTGATCGACACACTCAAATCAAGGCAAGGGCCATTCTTGGACCAAGGGTAGAGTAAGCAAGAGAGCATAGGCTAAAGTGGAGCAAGAGAGAGAAGTGCAAGAGTCACCAGAGTACGTCGCACAGAAGTGGAAGTGCAAGGTGCATAGAGAGTGACCAAGGATTTTGGTGCAGAGAAGTGCTAAGCTATAGTTCCCCCAAGTATCTCAAGGTCCTTTGGCAGTGTACGCTTGCCGACAGCAGGTATTCACTCCTCCCCCTTTGTGGAAGCTTGGTGCAAGGTGTGCACAAGGAGAAGCTTGAAGCAGGTGGAGGTTTGTTGCAGAGGAGGTCGGCAGCAAGAGGACTTTGGGATATTGGATATTTTGTAATTGGGCACTCTGTGGGATTGTGCACAGAGGTATTGGTGTATCTTGTATTTCAAACATTGTACTTTTCTTACTGTAATCAAACGGCAGAAACTTCCAAGGTGTATTTTCTCTTTTGGTCTTTTCATTTTCTCCTACAAACCCTCAAACTCCTTCTTGTCAAAGAATCCCCCAACACACACATAGACACATATACACATAATGATGCATACACACACATATACATGCATACACACATACACACATATACACGCACATACATATACACACACATGCATACATACACATACTTAATGCATACACACTTACATATGTACACGTATATATATTGATTTCTAACCATTTTGTTTTATATGTTAGGTATTATGGATCCCAGTAGAGAGAGAAAGGCGAAACTCACTCTCATAAAAAGTCTTATGAGAGCAAGAGTTCCGTCTGATACTCTAGGGGCCATAATGCGTGATTACTCAGAGATGTCTGATGAAGAGCTGGATTATACGATCCAGATGCTTACCCAGCGATCAGACGAGGGCTCTTCTGCGGCTCCACATGCAGGAAGAGAGCTAGCTGCTCATAGGTATGTTTTGTTTTCATAAACTTTTTTAATGATATTATAACACATATTTTTATTTATTTCTATCTCTCTATTTTCAGGACACCTATACCACCTCCAGCACGTGATAGCAGAGCAGAGCTGCCTATGAGGACATGCATAGGCACCTTAGGACTAAAGTGCGACATAGAGCCAGAGGGGAACATTGTGTACATAGGGAATGGATTGGAGTTCAAGAGAAGAATGCGGGCACTATGCGACTCTTACCTGCGCTTTATCCACTTACCGTGGAAGTAAGTAAAAGTTTTACATATAAATTGAAATATATATCTTATGTTTTATTTACATTATGTTTTTTATTTTTGTAGTGAGCATGATGAGAGGGATAAAAAATATGTACTTAGTTCACTTGAGACAGAGTTTGGGACAGGATGGTCGCTTAAGTGGTGTTTAAAAGAGATGCGGACACTTATGGCTCATCTTCGACAATGCACGGTATGCACTGCTTTTATGTATATATATGTGGATATGAGTATGTGTGTTTATGCATGTATGTATGTATATGAGAGAGAGAGAGAGTGAGACTAGAGGTATAAATACACGCATACACACACATATACATCATACATGCACATTTACACACATATACATATACATGCACATTTATACATACACACACATACATGCACATTTTTACACACACATACACATGCAATGTTACACACATATAATGAATACACATAGACACATGCACATACTCACATACACGTACACATACTCACATACACATACACATGCATAATCATATGTACACACACATAGACTCATATATTCATATTTACATGCATATATACATATACACATGCATATATACACACAAAACACATGCATATGCACATATAGATACACATACATACACAACACATGCATACGCATAAATAAATAAATCCTATTTTGAAAATCCTAAATTGAAAACACTAATTTCGATTTTAGGGTTTTGAAATCCCTTATTTAAAAACTCCAATTCAACCTTTTAGCCATATGTTTGAAGTATATGTACACCTCGGACGTCCTACTAGAGAGATGTCTCTCCTCCCAACCTTATGCCTCTATATATAGCTACTCGAATCAACGAGGATCATAATATATGTAAAGATATATACACATCATGTAGATAGGATACATAAATATAAAATGGAGTAGATATATTATGCATCACACATACATGCCTAAATGCACACAAAAATATATATATACATACTAAAATATTTACATGTACACATTTACACATAGACATATATACATATATACATGTACACATCACATATACATGCCTACATGCACACATAAACATATATATACATGCATACATATTTACATGTACATATTTACAGATAGACACATATACATATAATATTTACATGTACATATTTACACATAGACACATATACATATATACATGTACACAATTATAAAAACTTTCATATATTACATGAATACATGAATATTTTACATAAATGCATATGCATATATACACATATGCATATTTAACACATGTATACATATATCACACACATGCAAACACATACATATACATGAAATGCATATATATGCATACTAACATATGTATACATATAATACACATGAATACACACACATATGCATACATACATGATAACAATTTGCTCCTCGAAGATAAAGCTATATATTAAATAATCAGGCATACCCCCGAGCTTCATGTTCTAACTTAGAAGAACATGATTTCATCTCTCTACTAGGATTCATCGTTATTCAAGTTAATAAAACAAACCTATTATCTGATATCCATTCAGAAGCTTCAAGTTATTGATCGATAACTAGAGTAGAATTTACTATCTAATCTGCTCATATGTTTTCATTATTGCCATCATTTTGATAAGACATCAATATAGTCTCATCTTCATTATCCTTATTGATTTCATTTATTTCTTCTATTGTTAAATCTATGTTCTCATGAATCACATCATCTATTGATGGATTAATATCTATTTCTGGTAATTCCTCTTCCTCATCAGTAGAATCAGCATGTAGAGAATTATCCTCTTCATCAAAAAGATTAGTATTATTATCACATATAATGATTCTAATTTCTATTTCAGATGTTGATGTATCAGTATCTGATGTTGAATCATCAAGAGGACTTTCTTCGATCTCTCTAACAATAAACTGTTCAAACAATGACCTACCTCTAGGTTGCACATGAATGACTTGCCACCAAGGATGAGCATCTGGGTTTTTATAAAAAAATGCTTGTTCAATATGCCTAGGAAGAATATATGGTTCTTTAGTAGATCGCATTACCTTGGAAGAATCAATTGCCCAAAACGCAGATAATTCCTTTCTTAATGTAGAATTACTACCTTCATACTCCGCTCAAAACCAGACAACCTTCAAAATGACCTATCAAAATATATAACAACAAAAACCCATTATTAGGTGCTTAAAAAAATAACTAACTCTAAAAAAAATATATAAACTTTTTTCTACATGTTTGAATGTACGAAATGAAATTTCGTAGATACCAACAATAGTTCCTACATAACCAAGTTCGCTATCTATAAGGTTCGTGTCTTTTGAGCTAGCACGTGATAGTTGCTTGAAAGAAGCAACAATACTAGAATCCTCTGTTTTACGTAAAGAATCAATGGCTTTGATTCTAATATGCTGTCCAAAAGCCCACATATTCGTGAACATTCGAGCCTGCAAAATAAATTCAATTAGTAAATTCAATTAGTAAATAGAAACTAACATACATATATGAACAAAATAAAATATTATTTTAATAAAATTACCTTTCGTTCAGTAAACGGCCCCATACGGTGCGATAGTTGACTGAGTTGTAAACGTAAACTAACTACGTTTACAACACGTATTAGCTACGCCCCATAGGTGCTATGCGAACCTATCATTAACTCTCTTTGCTCATCTGCGATTTCTTCATTATTTGCGTTGGCGCGTTGCAAACGACTATATAGCCAATCTGTGAAAGAAGGTATATCTGTAATCTCATTATTATCGAGATTACGTCTAGATCTTTTGTTTTTTCACCTTTTACTTCGGAGACTTTGAAGTTCCTCATACTCGCTAAGGAATGCTTGCATGCATTCGCTATTATATGCTACAAAAGTAGAAACATCAATTTTTTCTTGAAATGTAAATAAGAATGGAACCCCTTTACCTGATAATACCTCATCTGTTATTTTTGAAGAAGACTCGTTGGTCCATGCACGTGGAGCTTCTTCATGAACTCTTTCAAGGTACTCACTAACGTAATACATGCACTCTTCAAGCATCCAACCCTTTGCCATGGATCCTTCTGGTTTTGCTCTTTGTCGCACATAACCTTTTAGTATTCCCATAAATCGCTCGACCCAAAACATCCATCGAGTGTTGACAACACCTGCAATCTCTATCTCATCTACAAGATGGACTAATAAATGAACCTGAATATCAAAAAATGAAGTAGGAAGTTCTTTTTCCATCAAACATAGTAGCTCTTTGCATTCACGTTTTTTTTTGTGGGATCGAATTTTTATCGATCTCTTTGGATGTAATCCACCTATACATATCATAAAAAAAATTATAAAGAAGTTACTTAAAAAATAAAAAGATATCCAATATTCATACATATTAAATATAAAAGTATCATAATTACCTTATAAGTGATCCAAGACGATAGATCACATCTTGTACTCCTTTCGTTGTACATCCATCGATAACCAAAGGTAAAATATGTTTCAAAAAGTTTTGCCAGTCATGGGTCTTTAACCCAGATAAGCTCTTATCATCCATAGTAAACATGTTTTGAAACGATGCTCCATATCCTATAGGAGTCTTAATCAATTGAATTCTATTGTTGATAGTCTGTATCTCTTTTGTTGTAAGTACCCAAGGAGCAGATGCATAAGTTGTTTCTTGTCGATGTCTATCCAAAACTGGCCATAACTTTGGTTTGGATTTTTGATCTTTCAAATCATTCCTTGATGTTGTGGTATCTTTTAGTCCAAGAAGATGCTGACATAGTGAATAACCAATATTTTTGGATATATGCATAGGATCAAGAAGATGACATACTTTTAACTCTTTCCAATACTCCAAAGAATACCATATTGATATGTTCTCTACGAGTGCCAATTTTCCTTTACCTCTCTTCACATACTCATTATCTGAATCATCACTGAAGATTTCTGCTTCTGGATCTATCAGAGGTCCATCTGTCCATTTTTTATACCAATCCATAGGCATCATAGGTTTTGGATACTGGCCTGTTTCAAGCTTTCCATTAAAATGTATCGCTTCTCTTTTAGATCTTATGGATGATCATCAGGCAAGAATCGTCGATGTCAAAGATAAATATTTTTGTTGAGATTCTTACTATAGATTGATCTCAACCAATCACCACAATATGGACCAAGCTTTATAACCCTTAGTAGATATTCCTGCATCATGGAAAATGATAAAAGTATAATTAGATTAAATCATATTTCTTTACATGCATATTGAATAAAAAAATTACATCAATACCTGAACAAACGCCATATCCAGGAAAATCGTGAATAGTCCAAGCCACAATACCACGAACCGTAATATGTCTTTCATTGATGCTTTTTGATACATCAATGACATTAATACCTCTCCATAACTCTTGAAGATCGTCAATGAGAGGAGCAAGATATACATTCATATCTTTAACTTGTCTTTTGCCTGGGATTAAAAGTGAAAGCAATAAATGTTCCTTTTTAATGCTAAGATATGGCAGAAGATTGTAGTTTATGACTACCACTGGCCATGTTGACCATTTACTAGATTTCATGGAGAATGGATTAACCCCATCTAATGCAACTCCTAACTTTAGATTCTGTGGATTTTGTGCAAATTCAGGCCATGTAGAATCAATATGCTGAAAAGCAACACTATCATGAGGAATTCTGATTATTCCATCAGTACTTTTGTGATCATGTCCCCAAGTCAAAAGCTTTGATAATTTGGGGCTTTGAAACATATGTCTAATCCGTGGAGCCAATGGAAAATGTCTCAATACCTTTTTTGGGATTTACCTTCTTTACCCTTATATCGAGGAGATTGACATTTGGGACATGTCAAAGAGTCTGCATATTCACCTCTATATAAAATACAATCGTTAGGACATGCATGTATACATTGATAATCTATACCAAGATTGTTGATTATCTTCTTCATTTCATCATGTGAGGTAGGAAGAATATTCTGACTTGGTAAAAACTTTTCAGATAATAACCTGTAAGTTTATCAAAAAAAGATATATTAAAAAAGGTAAATAAATAAATATACATATATACATGTAGGTTTTTATTCTTACTTTAGATAAGGTAAGAACAAGAACTTGAATTGAATGGACACTTTTTGTCCGCGCATCTTTTAAAACTATTAATGCATCTTTCAAAATATTTACACAAAATTTGATTGTTTTGGATGGCACGAGACTATTGTTTGTTTTGGAGGATATGAAGTATGTACCTTCATTGAATGATTTGTCGATTCACACTTTCAAACTGAACATATGTGTGAATCGACAAATCATTCATATCCTCCAAAACAAACAATCGTATCCTGCCATCCAAACAATCATATCCTGCCATCCAAACAATCGTATCCATTCAATTCAAGTTCTTCTTCTTACCTTATCTAAAGCAAGAATAAAAACCTGCATGTATTTATATATATATATATATATATATATATATATATATATATATATATATATATATATATATATATATATATATATATATTTATGCATATATATATAAATAGATAGAAAATTGAAAATTATACCTTAATAGTGTCGAAACAGATACATTACTCCATCCAAAACGATTTTGAAGGTTGAGAATAAGTAAGCTTGCACTTAGTCGTGTCAAACGACTTCCTTCATATACATGCTTTAGACATTCCTATCGAAGATATTTCTCATTTTCAGGAAATATCAATGCTCTCACTGTCATTTTGATACCAATCCTCAATAAAATCTGCCATGCCATCATCTTCATCATTGTCACACAAATCTTGTACTTTATCGTCTTTTGAATATAGATCTTTCAACTTTGCATATTGCACAGGATTAGTTTTGCATAGCCTCCTCATGGAAGCTTCTGATAATCGTGGTCTTATTGGTAATTGTGAATGTTGTGGACGAATATCATCATCATACGTTGGAATCTACACATATAAATAAAACTCATTAGTATTCCATAAATGAATAAAAAGTAAACTTCAAATATAAAATTAAGTATATAACTTATTAAATATGGATAGCAAAATTTTTATTCTCTCTAGCTAAAAGGTGCTCTTGGAGGTCTACGCCATCCATAATTCACTAATAGTTCATCACCAGCATGTAATGTAGTAATAGCATTGACAACTATGTATCTTGATACATCTCTACTCATGTATGGTGATTCATGACTATTTTCACGCTCCTCAAATGTGCAATTAGTCCGTGAACTATTATGTAACCCTTGACTACTATTTATTAAACCTGCTATTTTTCCATGTGTGTAAGGTCTTCCATCAATATATAATCTTTCATTTTCTGCATGTAAAATCCTTCTACTAGTAAGGGATGTTGCGTTCAAGCATATTCCATAAGTACTCATGCTTTGAACATAACGTGAAAGTCGATGCCAATCTCCCCATCCATATATAGGACCACAAAATGACATAAGAGTGACTTCAGAGTTCGGAGGCACATACAAATCCTCTACAATAAAGAGACCACGACCAGCATTAGTAATAGTTGATGGAGCAATCATATAGCGATTACCCCAAAAGTTAAAAACCTCCCCATCTAAAGGAAGTGGTCCTATATTCCATCCTCCATATCTTCTTCTATCATATGTTTGTACTAAAGTCGATCACGAGCTGGCAATGGATAATCTCCAGCCCTTTCATTCTCTAAACCAGGAGGTAGAGGATTTCTAGAAACCTCTGCTTGTAATTGATGAACAGCAAGTCCATGACGTGTACGAGGTATATTAACATTATGAGAAAAATCATCATCATCATCATCGAGAAAGTATTCCTGTATATCAACAATAATTTGATTTTATATATGGTTTTTAAATAAAATAATGACATTAATATATATAGAAAATACATACCCAAGCATTATCACCTTGACTAGGTGATGGTGCACGCTCAAAAGTACCATACTCTACCTCATGTTCAATACATTCCAATCGTGGTCTTCGATACGTGCCATAACAAGAGTTACACCAACATATAATATGCTCTTCATAGTAAAATTCATCATAATTCCTATCAGAGGACACATGTGAAGTCGTTGCATGGGTAGGAGGTGGTGGAGTACCCTCTGATTGATCAGAATTTGCACATAATAAGAAATATAAAAAAAATATAAGTTATGTATCCATCAAATATATTTAAAATTAAATATTTCATATACTTACAGTATAAAGTCGTTGCACGAAGAGGAGACGGTGGTGGAGTTCCAACTGATTGATCAAAATCTACAAATAATGGTATCTGATATTAATAGTTTGATTATCTACATAAACAAAAAATTCACATATACATATTTACACATACACACATATTCACATATACACATTTACACATACACACATATTCACATATACACAACTACATATTATTGTGGGATAAATGCATGTATTTTGTATGAATGAGTGTATATGCATGCATGTGTGTGTACGTATATATGTGGATATGTATATGTGTGTTTATGTTATATATATGTATATGTGTATATACATGTATGCATGCATATATGTTTGCATGTATATGTGTATGTGGGTATGTGTATGTGTATGTGTATGTGTGTGTATATATGTGTATGTATTCTGACTTTTTTTTCTGTTTGAGATTAAATTAACAGGAGATATTGTATGGTAAAAAAAAATAAGAGGCGAGCTAACATACCACCTGAGTCGTGGCAGTTTTTTTGTAGACAGCTACATCTTCAGGAGTCATTTCCTCAGCAGAAGGTACACAAATTAATAGTTTATATTTATAATTTTTATATATTTTAGTAATTTTTTACATTTAATTTATGTATTTTTTTTCTTGAATAAACAGGCTGCTGCAAAGAAGAGAGTGGAGGCGGGCCACACATCGCACCTAGGCCAAATGGGCCATAATGGTTTTGTAGCTACGTTTGTAAGTATAGGTGTTATTGTGAGTATATTTTTTATTTTAGTTAAAATGCAAGCAACTAATGTTTTTTATTTGTTTCATTGCAGCGGAAGGATTATGGCCGATATCCTACGAAATAGGAGATGGAGTATGCTACACATTTTGGATATCGACGTTTGAGCGAGTATATGCAAGATCATCATGATGCCTTTGTGAGTATTTTTAAGTTTTATATAATTATTTTGTTGTTATGAATGTTTTAATTATTTTATTTATTTATGTTTGTTATATGTGATACAGGAGTATTTTGGAGAGACAAATATGGATGAGGTGGAGAGACAGACACAGGAGGGACGATCTCGATCGTCACAGGGTGATCATGACGATGAGGATGAGGAAGATTAGAATGATCATGATATTGCTGATGATGATGATGATGATGATGATTAGGATTTTAGTTGATTATGAGATTGGATTATATGTATTTACATTGATATATATATATATATATATATATATATATATATATATATATATATATATATATATATATATATATATATATATATATATATATATATATATATATATATATATATATATATATATATATATATAATTTCAGTTATGTTTTGAATTGTGTGTATGGTATTAAGTAATGAAGAGTTTTGTTCTATTGATTGTTATTATTGTTTATATTAGGCATGTGTTTTAATACTTTAATTATGTATGTGTGTGTATATGTATGTGTGTGCATGAGTATATGTGTGTATATGTATGTATGTGCATGTATAAGTGTATATGTGTGTATGAGTATGTGCATATGCATGTGTATGTACGTTTGTGTATATGTATATGCATGTATATGTATAACTCTATGTGTATATGTGTGTATGTGCATGTATATGTGTATATGTAGGTATGTGCATGTGTGTGCATGTGTATATGTGTTTTAATACTTTAATTATATAATTCATTCATATGTGTGTACCTAAGTGTATATGTATGTGTGTGTATATGTATGTATGTGCATGTGTATGTGTGTGTATATGTATGTATGTGCATGTGCATGTATAAGTGTATATGTGTGTATGAGTATGTGCATGTTCTTGTGTATGTGTGTGTATATGCATGTATATGTATATGTGTGTATATGTATATGTATATGTATATGTGTATATGTATATGCATGTGTATATATATGCATGTGTATATATATGCATGTGTATATGTATGATGCATGCATGTGTATGTGGATGTGCATATACATGTATTTGCATATATGTTAATGTGTGTATGTATATATATATATATATATATATATATATATATATATATATATATATATATATATATATATATATATATATATATATATATATATATATATATATATATACACACACACACAATAATGCATGCATGGACGTCTTTTTATGTGGTTGTAGGAATGTTTGTGCATATGCATGTGTATATGTGTGTATGTCTAAGTGTATGTGCATGTGTATATATGTATATGTGTGAAAGTGTTAGGCAAAACAACAATTCTGCATATACTTGCTTCAGCTCGTAAGCGCAGCACAATTGCGAACGTTGGAGAGCTCTTCGATCGGATGCGTGAAAATGCCAATCGCAGAGCCTCCAACGTTTTAATTTTTGTCCGTCAACAGATCGTCGTGTAAGCGATGCTATTCGTCGTCGTATAAGCGACAATTTTTAGTGTCGCTTATGCTTCGGCATGTAACGTTGCCTATGCGATGCAGGAAAGCATCCCTTATGCGACGCTTTTAAATTGCGTCATTTTAGCGATGTTGTATGGGAACGTCGCAATCCCGTCGCGTCACAAGTCGCAAATATCATCGTTTTATGCGTCGTTTAATCGAAGATGGCAGACGGACACATAGAAATACCCTTAGGATTGTTGGAAGGAATTACTCTATCCACTTGCGGAGTAGAATTTGATCAGAACTTTGCAATATGCGATTTTGAAAAGAATCGAGCATATGAGATGCTCTTAGTGTCGAGGAGGTACTGGGGTAGCCACTTCCAACAATATCAAATTGTATACATTTCCAGTACTCCGTCTACTCAAGGGGGGTTCTCCTTAGGGAAGTATACCCTGTGACATTCCTGTGTGCAGGTACCTTCACTGATAATAGAGAAAACAATAGAAGCGAAAACGTATAGTTGTAGAGAAAGGATCAATGACAAGTGCTCTTGAGAGAGGAAATCACTTCGTAACTTTGAAAATGATTACAGAGAGCTAAAATACTACAAAAGGATGTAACAGTGGACTAGCATGCCATTCCAAAACTAACTAGCAACAATACAAGAGTGAGACCAACAAAGTGAATACAATAAAGAAGATGACTTGATCCTGAAGAAATTCACCGATGCATGCCAATGACTAGATCCAAGCCACTCAATCACACTGTAATGCTAATCACCAACTCCACTGGAGGCCCACGCTCTGTATAATCATCACAGAGTGACCTCCCACAGTGTGCCTGTAGCAACAGAGTGCAGAGAGTAGACCAAAAAAAAAAATAGCCTCAACTAGCATCAACAAATGATGATAGTGATGATACGCAATAGTCCACACGATTCTGATTACACCCCAAATGAGTGCCAAACATCTGTTTATATAGACTCCAGAGTGGCCAAGGGTGGCCTTGCCAAATTCCAGGCTTAAGTGCCGCACATGCCAAAGTGGTGGTCAAAGAGGTGGAGGAGAGGACTAATTTTGGCTCTGGTAGCCAACTTCAATAAGGCCCCCAATTTTAGCTTCTGACACCGCCAAAGCTTAGTGGCAATATTCCCTGCATTCCTTTTCACTCTGACATATCACTAATAATATATATTCCACCTCATGGTGGAGCCCGTCATAAGTCGGTAGTCGCCCGCCAAGGATGTCTTCACCTAGCCGCCCAATGATGTGGACTTAGCAAAAGGTGGTTGGTGGCCTTGCCTTCTTTTTGTTAGGATTAGTAGTCGCCTAGATTTGAGAAGCCCGAAAGTTGGTGGTCGCCCATGTGCATGTAGAAGGCGAGTGATCGCCTAATTTGTTAGATCTCCCCTTCATGTGTTGCAAAAAATAAGTTAGTTGGTCGCCTTAGTAGAATGATGGTGGTCGCCCAAGTGAGCCATGAAAGCAAACGGTGGTCGCCCAAGTTTTTTCTTCATAAGTAGTCGCCCTTATTTTTAGTCGCCTCATCCTCCATGCTTTCACCATCATATGGGCGTCGCCATATTCCATGTAATGCAAGAGTGAGAGTCGCCCATGTTTTCATAAGTGAAATGACAAGCATTCAAGGCGTCGCCTAATTCCTTCTTACCTCACCATATGGGCGTCGCCCCATAAGCTAGAAAGGCGTCGCCTTTTCTTCTTTCTACCTCACCATATGGGCGTCGCCTCGCCCTATAAACTATTGTGGATAAGTGAAGGCGTCCCCCAACATGCTTATTCCATGGTTTACAATAAAAACCACTTATTGATTTCCTAAATTCAAGGCGCCAAAGTTCTCATACTTTGAAGAAATAAAGAGAAGAGTGGTTCTTTATCAAATAAGAGTTCCAATTTCTCAAAGAGGGTCGTATGGGCGAAGGGGTCCCTTCATGGAGCAAAAAGACCAGAGCTCTCTCCTGCAAAGTGTTCCGTAGACTTATAGGGTTAAGGATTACCCAACTTGCAGCTACTTGTGCTCAAGAGCCTTTGCTTCGATTATCTTTGCATGTTCTTGATTTGTTTACCTTTTCTCGATGTTGGAAAACGTAGGGTGTGGCATAGGGAGTGCCACCAAGCCCCTAGAGTGAGGGTTGCCCAAGGTGGCCAAAGACCCCCCCCCCCCCCAAGGTCTCAAGGTTCACTTTTGAAAATATCCGGATCCCAAGTGGTTCTTAGCAAAGGAACAAAACATCTTCCACCTGCTCTACAGACCCCCACATCAAGACTTTGCACCGTCCCGGTGCAACAACTCATTTATTTGCTTATTCCATCAAACAAAATGAACTGCAGAAAATGAAAAGAACTATGGTATGTACAGTGAGTGAATTCCATCTGCTTGCATTAATTCAAATAGCTTTTCACCCTGGAGATGTTGACCAGGGGCAGCCTTTCACCCTGCAAGTCCTCTAAATGAACTGCTCCTTGTGATAATACCTTTATCACCTTGTAGGGTCCTATCCATTTAGGTGCCAATTTGGTGGATGCTGGCGGGATCTGATGCACCAAGACCAAAGATCCTTCCTGTACCTCATTAGTCCTTAGATACTTGTCATGCAACCTTTTGCGTTCCTCTTGCTTTACCTGCAGTTTCCTCATTGCTGCTTCCCTATATTCTTCCAATGCCACAAGTCTTCTAATGGGAGGCTCAATTCCGATGGTTCTAGCTCCAATTTCCTTCTTGATAATAAATTCGAATGGTGCCAAGTGAACTATTTGAGGGTTCTCTTCATCTCCAAGATTTACTACTTGAACAAACTTTTCAGAATTGGACTCACTTGAAAATTCATCCCCACTCTATGCAGGAGTGGAGTTCAATTTAAGATCCACAATATGTTCCTTGATCCATCCTAAAGGTATATTTGAAAATGGGAGTTCTTGAAGGTCAAAATTAGCCTCCTCAGATGCACGCACAACTATGTCACTTTCAGGTCCTGTAAGCATAAAATCATCCAATTTTTCATGTTTACCTGTCTTCTCTTTACATATCATTGTAGTGGCGTCTATTGTCAAATTTTGACTATCCGGGTCTACTGGCCTAATAAGTGGTTCCGGTCCTTCGGGAGGTGCCTACAAAAGATAAGCTCGACTACCTTGCTTCAGAGAAGTAGTGAGTTCGAGAGGGAGGATTGGCCCATTTTGGCCACTATTGGCTAAGTGCCCAACTTGGGCCTCCTGTCGCCCACTTGGGCCACCACCTTGGGCCTCCTGTCGCCCACTTGGGCCACCACCTTGGGCCTCCTGTCGCCCACTTGGGCCACCACCTTGGGCCTCCTGCCGCCCACTTGGGCCACCACCAGCTAGGTGCCCAACTTGGGCTTTTTGGTGCCCAATATGAGCGAGGTGCCTAATTTGGGCCTCATGGTGCCCAATTTTTGCTTCTTCCTCTAGTTTCTTGCGATCACATATCTTACTCTCTTCCATACTGTTCAAGTGAAAAACATCAATTTTTTCCTCTTTCTGGCCTCCTTGGGCTGCTTCTATAAAATCCTCATTTACTTCACATATCTCCACTGTGCAGCATTCTGTACTCCCCATCATCCAATTTAATAGGGTATCATCTTCAGAGGGCATTACCTGAGCGTCCATTGTATACCCAGTAGCCTTGTTGATGTCTGATCCTTCTTCCAAATGTATATGTAATTGATTGTTAGTATATGTGGAAATCCATAACTTGTTCTTTCCCCAATCCTGTAGAGCCCTTGCTTGCCTTAGCCAAGGCCTTCCCAAGAGTAGAGGGTATGAGGTCTCCTGTGGCAGGGCAATAACAACAAAGTCTAGAACAAAGTGACAACCCTGCACTATCATAAGTACCTTTTCAACAATGCCAAGTGGTGCAACCCGACGTTGATCTGCTAATGTAACTGTGAAGGGTGCTGCCTTTGTGGGATTCAACTTTAGTTTCTTCATGATGAAATCTGGCATCAAATTGATGCCAGAACCTCCATCTATGATAACACCTGTGAGAGCTTCATCCTTTATAAAAACAGATAATCTTGAGCTCTGATAGTCAGCCAGGGGTGCAGGGGGAAAGTCAACCATAAAACCATCTATGCTAGGAGGTGGGCACAAGCATGCAGTGTATAATCTTCAACAAATCACTTCTTACTTTTGAATCCATCTTTATGAGTTGGTACAGACTAATCTTATGATGAATACCTCTCAAGATTTCCTCAATGTTCACCTCTTGTGTGTCTTCCTGAGGACTTGTTGGTTGATCTTTTAGCAAAGTATTCACCCTCTCATAAGCTCCTTCAATGTCTACTTGGTCAGTCCATCCCACCTTCTTTTCCTCATCTCTATCTTTGAGTCCTTGTTGTTCCTCCCTATAGGTTGTTGCCGCTCGCCTGGCTCTAGTCATCATTGGCATTGACGGAGATGAAACAGCATAAGACTGAGTGGTCATACCTTCTACTTGTGGGGAGACTGCAATCATGTGAATTGGAGGAGGGCGGCTCCTTGGGCAATCTTTGGTATAATGATCCTTAGCATCTGGACAATGCTGACAGGGAGGTGCACCTTCTGGTAGGGAACACTTGTTCTGCATATGGCCATACTCACCACAACGATAACACATTAGTGGCCTATTATATCTAGGCCGAGTTGGACGTGTCTCTTCTCTGTTAAGTGTATTCGACATACTAGCATAGTATGAATCCAAAGCTTGATGGTTACCTCGTTGTTGTGCTCCCTTGAGGTAGTAGCAGTCTCTAGCTTCATGACCATCTTTGCCACAGAATTGACAACTGACCTTGTTAGGACAATTAACATTGGAATGTCCGCTATTGCTACATATTGTACACCAAACCTGTCTTCGTATGTCCTGTGTAGTCCGCAAATCTTTGAGCTCACGACGAAGTTGAGCTACTTCATCAACAGTGTGGGGCGGGGGCGGCGGCACGACCTTCTCTTCTTGGCGACTTTGCTGCATTCTTAAGGCTTCCAACTCCTTCCTGAGTTGCCCGATAGGATCCAAGTCTGATGCATAATTTGGTTGGGCCTCCCCTTCAAAATGTAGTCTAGCCTCCTCAATGCGCGATGCAGTTGCAACAAAATCATCAAGTGTTGCATCCAATCTAAGAGATTCACGAAGCTTCTGCTGAGATGACTTGGGCAGCGCTTTCTCTATCCATTTTTTTACCAAGAAATCACCTGGAGCATGTGGTAGACGTGAAACAAGTGCTTTTGTTCTAGTGTGAAGTTCATGAAAGGATTCACCTGATCTCAATTTTAGGTTCTCTAGCTGATCTAGAGCTCTTTCAGAGGAGTTGCTTGGTCGGAATGTCTGCGAGAATGCCATCTTCAGTGCCTCCCATGTAGTGAAGTGTCCGTCTGCATATTGACTATACCATTTGTCTGCAAGGCCTTCCAATGTAGATGGGAAGAGTACCAACATTGCATCCTCTCGGTTCTGCAATCCTCGTCCACGGCATAACGAGACGAATCTCCTCACGTGGTCATCCGCATCCTCATAAGCCAATCCCTTAAATGTAGGGAACTTGATGTTCAACCTAGAGAGTAAATGAGAAAGTTCCTCCATTGGCACTGGTGCTTCTTCTGAAGTATCAGAGGAAAAATCTAACGTCCTCCTCAGCTTCTCTTTTGAAAGCAGGGTTGAAGCCAAATCGATGGAAAAATTTAAGGGTAGAGGGGTACTAGCCGAAGGTAGAGCTGACTTCTTGAGGCTCTTTTGTACACGAAGGGGCTCTCTGTCTACTCGAGTGTGGGTCATGTACCCACTCACAGAATGCAAAAAATCAAGAAATTAATGCAATGACAACTATATAGTGCACACTAGATACCTCACACAAAAATGCAAGGGTCCCACCGGGCGTGCCAAACTGTAGAGGAGGTACTGGGGTAGCCACTTCCAATAATATCAAATTGTACACATTTCCAGTACTCCGTCTACTCAAGGGGGGTTCTCCTTAGGGAAGTATACCCTGTGACATTCCTGTGTGCAGGTACCTTCACTGATAACAGAGAAACCAATAGAAGCGAAAACGTATAGTTGTAGAGAAAGGATCAATGACAAGTGCTCTTGAGAGAGGAAATCACTTTGTAACTTTGAAAATGATTACAGAGAGCTAAAATACTACAAAAGGATGTAACAGTGGACTAGCATGCCATTCCAAAACTAACTAGCAACAATACAAGAGTGAGACCAACAAAGTGAATACAATAACAAAGATGACTTGATCCTGAAGAAATTCACCGATGCATGCCAATGACTAGATCCAAGCCACTCAATCACCCTGTAATGCTAATCACCAACTCCACTGGAGGCCCACGCTCTGTATAATCATCACAGAGTGACCTCCCACAGTGTGCCTGTAGCAATAGAGTGCAGAGTAGACCAAAAAAAAAAAGCCTCAACTAGCATCAACAAATGATGATAGTGATGATACACAATAGTCCACATGATTCCGATTACACCCCAAATGAGTGCCAAACATCTGTTTATATAGACTCCAGAGTGGCCAAGGGTGGCCTTGCCAAATTCCAGGCTTAAGTGCCGCACGCGTCAAAGTGGTGGTCAAAGAGGTGGAGGAGAGGACTAATTTTGGCTCTGGTAGCCAACTTCAATAAGGCCCCCAATTTTAGCTTCTGACACCGCCAAAGCTTAGTGGCAATATTCCCTGCATTCCTTTTCACTCTGACATATCACTAATAATATATATTCCACCTCATGGTGGAGCCCGTCATAAGTCGATAGTCGCCCGCCAAGGATGTCTTCACCTAGCCGCCCAATGATGTGGACTTAGCAAAAAGTGGTTGGTGGCCTCGCCTTCTTTTTGTTAGGATTAGTAGTCGCCTAGATTTGAGAAGCCCGAAAGTTGGTGGTCGCCCATGTGCATGTAGAAGGCGAGTGATCGCCTAATTTGTTAGATCTCCCCTTCATGTGTTGCCAAAAATAAGTTGGTCGCCTTAGTAGCATGATGGTGGTCGCCCAAGTGAGCCATGAAAGCAAACGGTGGTCGCCCAAGTTTTTTCTTCATAAGTAGTCGCCCTTATTTTTAGTCGCCTCATCCTCCATGCTTTCACCATCATATGGGCGTCGCCATATTCCCATGTAATGCAAGAGTGAGAGTCGCCCATGTTTCCATAAGTGAAATGACAAGCATTCAAGGCGTCGCCTAATTCCTTCTTACCTCACCATATGGGCGTCGCCCCATAAGCTAGAAAGGCGTCGCCTTTTCTTCTTTCTACCTCACCATATGGGCATCGCCTCGCCCTATAAACTATTGTGGATAAGTGAAGGCGTCGCCCAACACGCTTATTCCATGGTTTACAATAAAAACCACACGCTTATTCCATGGTTTACAATAAAAACCACTTATTGATTTCCTAAATTCAAGGCGCCAAAGTTCTCATACTTTGAAGAAATAAAGAGAAGAGTGGTTCTTTATCAAATAAGAATTCCAACTTCTCAAAGAGGGTCGTATGGGCGAAGGGGTCCCTTCATGGAGCAAAAAGACCAGAGCTCTCTCCTGTAGAGTGTTCTTTTCTGCCGTAGACTTATAGGGTTAAGGATTACCCAACTTGCAGCTACTTGTGCTCAAGAGCCTTTGCTTCGAATTTCTTTGCATGTTCTTGATTTGTTTACCTTTTCTCGATGTTGGAAAATGTAGGGTGTGGCCTAGGGAGTGCCACCAAGCCCCTAGAGTGAGGGTTGCCCAAGGTGGCCAAAGACCCCCCCCCCCCCCCAAGGTCTCAAGGTTCACTTTTGAAAATATCCGGATCCCAAGTGGTTCTTAGCAAAGGAACAAAACATCTTCCACCTGCTCTACACTTAGGTAGACCTTTTATGCGACAGTTGTAGGTTGTACAAGATTGGGGAACCACTCTTTGTACCTACAACACCTAGGAGTAACCACAAAAGTGAACCTCACAGACTATTCACATAGGGACGTACTACCTTTGCAATGGAATATGGTAGACAAAAACAAAGAGGAGAAGGAATCGGTACATTCCTTAACATCAGATCCATCGTGGTTGCATGAGGATACACACCTCTGGATGTGTAAAATCACAGCCAAGGAGGACCGTGCTATAGCAAGGACATCAGAAGTGGGACACACCTCTAGACCATTGAGGATCCAGCATATGTCCCGGTAGTGTTTCCAGACACGGAATTCGAACCCATGGCTGGGCAGAGATCTTAGCGACTATAGATATTGCAATTAACGAAGAACAATGGACCCCCCATTGTGACAAAGATGGTTATGATATATCCATCTTCACTATAAGCCTAGTAAGAGAGAAAACAAAAGAGGATAATCCTAAAGAAGAAATCTCGGATTCTAGTAAGCAAGTGAATGGCATGGAATGGGATGTAGATTCAGATATACCTAAATGTTCATCGAAAGAGGAATTCCTAGGCAGGGTAGAAGCCATGTCCCCAAAACTCACCACCCCTAAGGTGAAAAAGGAAAATTCGAGTACCAATCAATGAGATCAAAAGGTGAGGAAGGAAAAGCGCGTGAAAATCAAGGAGGAGGAACCCTTAATGGAAGTTCCAGAAAACTTTAGGAAATATGTGGTGGACGACCAAAAATTCATGGTCCGAATGCCCAAAAGGGACAAAAATTTGGGAGAAGCTTATGACAATAAGGAAACCACGAAGAATGTCATAGTGGCAATCGATGAAGGAGCAGAACGATGCACGTACATAGGGCATGATTTAACTCACGAGGAGAAAGAATATTTGATTGCTCTATTGAAGACGTATAGGGATGTGTTTGCTTGGAGTTACAAAGATTTGAAAGGGGTAGATCCTGACATATGTTCCCATAGGATATCCATGACCACTGAGGCAAGACCCACTAAACAAAAGCCCTATATGTATAATGACAATTATTATTAAAAATCAAGCAAGAAATAGACAGACTCATAGAAGCGAGATTCATCTACGAAATAGAACACATCGAATGGGTCTCACCCATCGTAGTTGTGCCTAAGAAGAACGGTACGCTGAGAGTGTGCATTAACTTAAAAAAGATCAATGTTGCCACAATTAGGGATAGTTACCTCTACCCATTACAGAACACCTATTGGAAAGAGTCACAGGCAAGGAAGTGTACAGTTTCCTTGACAGATTCTCAGGATATAATCAAGTTGCTATTGCCCCCGAGGACCAACACAAGACGACATTTGCCATTGAGTGGGGTATCTTTGCATTTCACGTAATTCCTTTTGGGCTAACGAATGCACCTACAACTTTCCAAAGGTTGATGTGCCAGGTGTTCAAAGAGTTTTAAGAAAGAACCTAGAAGTGTATATGGATGACGTGTGTGCTCACTCAATGCTTAGACCACAACATATCCCTGAGCTCGAACACATCTTCGAAAAGTGTAGGGAATATCAAGTCTGTTTGAACAAGAGAAGTGTGATTTTATGGTGAGACAAGGCAAGATACTCAATCATATCCTCTCAAAAAAATGGAATCTCCATAGATGAAAATAAGGCACGAGTAATCAATGAATTACCCAGGCCAAAGAACATCAAATAAGTACAAGCATTTATGGGCCATTGTAGTTATTACCGATGATTCATACATATGTATGCAATCATTGCCAAACCACTCTACAACCTGCTAACCAATTTTGAGTGGACAGAAGAATGCGAGAGTTCCTTTATTGAGCTTAAAGGACGATTGTGTTCTGCACCTTTTCTAGTGGTAGATGATTGGAACAAATCTTTTCATGTACATGTAGATGCTTATAATCATGCCATAGGATGTGTGTTGGCAAAACCCACAAAAGAAGGAAATATAGATTTACCCATTGCATATGCCAGCAGGCAATTGAATGCTGCAGAGAGAAATTACACCACTACTGAACAAGAAGGACTAGGAATGGTCTACGTAGTGAAGAAGTTTCACCATTATTTATTGGCAAATAAGTTTAAATTCTTTATCGACCACCAAGCTCTTTTGTATTTGGTCAACAAACAATGCAACACCGGTAGATTAATACATTGGTTTTTACTCTTGATGGAATATGATTTTGAAGTAGTAGTTAACAAGGGGAAAACACACTTAAGAGCAAACCACCTCTCTTGGATAACTTCCAGAGAAGCGGCTACTAGGGTAGCAGATGAGCTACCAAATGCATATCTCTTCAATGTTGAGATTGTCCCTGAATGGGCCAAGTCTTTGGTTCTAGTACTGACATATGGACCTAATAACCCTCAAGTAAAAACCCAAGAGAAAGACGTTGTGAGAGCATAGAGATATCAACTTCTCGCAGGAAGTATTTATATGCAAGATCATCACAATATCCTTGCCGATGTGTAGAAGAACAAGAGTACAACAAGTGGTTGCAATTAGCACATGTAGGTGCATTGGAGCAACACCATTCTAGACAAACGACACTATCAAACTTAAAAAGGATAGGTTTGTATTGGATGTCAATGGAAAAAGATGACCGACGATTGTGTGATGAATGTCCTAAGTGCGATAATAGACCCCCAATAGAACATGCCACTTTGTACCAGGTAACCCTAATGCCAGACTGAAGTGAACCTTTAGTTACTTACCTAAGGACATAGACCTTTCCAAAGGACATGATTGTAGTCCATAGACGCAGCTTAGAACAAGAGGCCTTAGAATACAGTCTCATTGGTGATAACTTGTATAAGCGAGGACAAGATGGTTATCTGAGGATATGTGTGCACAAAAACAAATATCTTAACCTATTGGAAGCTGCACACCAGGGTGCAGTAGGAAGCCATTTTGGACCCGATTGCATTATCAAGGCCATATTATTTTTAGGATTATGGTGGCCCACCTTGCATATGGATGCCCACACCTACATCAAACGATGTGATGTATGTCAAAGGACTTAGTATCCCATATGTAGGGATGAGATGCCCCTATGACTCATGATGGGAGGGCACACATTCTCAAAATGGGGAATAGATTTTGTGGGACATATTAATCCCCCTGCAAGGAATTCCCATGCTGAGTACATCATAGTTGCCAGTAACTATCTTACGAAATGGGTAGAAGCTAAGGCCACTAGGAAAAATGATGCATGCACCACTGCTAAGTTCTTATTCGAGAATGTCTTCACAAGATATGGACTTCCTATCGAGCTTGTAAGTGATAGGGGCACTCACTTCTTAAACAAGGTTATTGAATATCTATTATAGGACTTTATGGTTGTACAAAAGAAATCAGCACCATACCATCCACAAGCTAATGGACAGGCTGAGAGTACTAATAAGATTTTGTGCAACATTCTCACCAAAATTGTGAACAATCAACATTTAGATTGGGATCAACAACTAAACCACGCCTTGTGGCCTTATCGTGTAGCCTATAAAACAGTGCTTAACGCTACACCATTCCAAATGGTGTTTGGCTAGAATGTCATGTTGCCTTTAGATTTTTTGATACCCACACTCAAGATCGCTCAGGAGTACAAATGGATAGGTCATGAGCTTTCTGGAAGAATACTTGACTTAGAGCGTTTGGGAGAGATAAGACTACGAGCAGCAGGAATTTATGCTGCTAAGAAGATACAGAAATCCTACTTTGATGCTCATATTAAAGACAAGGGATTATGTGTAGGATATTTGGTGCTAGTTTACACCTTGAAACAACATGCTCGCAAGTTACAAAAACGAGGTTACGGACCCATGATCATCAACAAGGTATCAACTAGCGGTGCAGTTCAGTTAGCAACACTTGAAGGTGAAGTATTGCCTAATTATATTAGCCGTTGTCGACTTAAGCTATATCAGGAATCTTTAATGCAGACATGCTTAAACAACTAACTCTTGCCAAGAAGCGAAAGGAAGAAGAGGAACGAATCAGAGCTGAAGCTCAACCAAAAGTGTTGGAATGCATTAGGTGAACGAGACTACAAAGGAGAGGACTAGATAACGAACCTCAATTGGTGGATGCCCCACGATACCCTGTAGCTATGTGCCAACTTGGAGGAAGATATGTCCCCAGCATCATTGATAGGAGGCCGTTCATTAATATCACTCTAGGCCAGGAATCCATGCGCATGCAGTGTAAGGCTTGAATTGAATCGGGTGCAGCCACAAATGCAATTCAACTCTCTCTTTCTAGGGAATATGAAAATAAGCCTCTTGAAGCCTATCTCATCGGACTAGGTGGATTGAATTGGGTGCAACCATGAATGCAATTCGAGTATCCCTTTCTAGGAAATATGAAAATAAGCCTCTTCAAGCCTATCTCATCGAACTAGGTGCATAGACAAGGTTGAGCTACCCATCTTCATCGAAAACGTGACCTTGATGGTAAAACTGTTGGTTTTTCATGATGATGATCTAATAGAACCTATGATCCTAGGCCAAGAATGGTTATACCATTACTCAATGAGTTTAAATCTTTGTAGAAGTGTGCTTTGGTTGGAACTTACAGGACAATATCATGAATTGCACCTCCAAAGTCGACACAGAGAGGTGTTGGATGTGACAGAAGTTCCCCCAACCTTGTGCATGTTAGCACATCCTATCGAACCCACACAGGAATTGTTGGTGTAAGAAGCAAGCCTACACATTTGGCTTGGAACCTATCATGAAGAGTTCACATGTATGGACAACCATAGGAACATAGGCTAGTGGTTTATTACCACTTTACCTCATGTAAAAGTCTAAATGACTTGGAATCTTTATGTAACACCTACCAAATTGATTCGTGGAAAATTAGATCACTTGATGGAGAGAATATCTCCATACTTTTAGAAGCTTGATTATAGGTAGCCAAGAATTTGAATTTGAATTCAAATTCCTACACACTTCCTATAAAACATGTACTTGAAAAGTCGCGGGTGTGTGACTACATTTGACTCATTTTCCCGAGGCCAACTCTACTGAGTTTGAGTGTGTGTGAGGAATATACCATAGACTACACCTCTCTAGACCATTTTACATTACTTGTCATGCAAATGGGATTGTATACCAATGTGAATTAATACATACATTTACATCTCTCATTTGTGTTCTCTGGTTTTTGTCTACTCAAAGTCTGCCAACTTCTCAAGGGCATATCTCAGTGATTACTCCTCCAAATTCATGATTTAAAGCTTGTTGGATTCAGCTCAAAGTCATCTACATGCTGACAAAGTTTCAAGTGATTTCATTCAGCCATTACAGAGAAATCTTCGTCGAAGTGCTCTCTGGTCTATCTCTGCAACTCTCCTAAAAAGTCGGGGGTATCACTTATTTTGCTAAATCAATTTCTCTTAGCATAGTTCATCATTTTACTTCATTCCACTTGTGAATGGTAGCTTGCTAAGCTAATTGAATATCCCTAGAAGGAATTTTATCAATTGTTAGTATGCTGGTCACACTGAGTGAAACTCTGAGCAGGTATCAAGACCAAATTAGAAGGTTTTAATGAAATTGTGAAGTACAAACTTGTCTGTTTTGATTCAACCAATACTCACATCATTTCCAAAGGACATATATCATTTCCTGGTGTCATTTGGAAGCTAAGTGAGTCTACTAATCAACTCTGGAGCACAAGAGGGCTGGTGCAAAGCAGGTTTAGCAGCATCTACTCAATTTCTTGGATTATCCATCCATCTTTCCCAACAGTGGTATCAGAGCAAATCAGGTAAAATGGGAGATGGTTTTCCTTCATTCATTGACAAATTGGACAGGAACAACTATCAAGCTTGGTCTCTAAGGATGAAGACCTACTTACAAGGAAGGAGTCTATTTGGATACATCTCAGGAGATGAGGAATTGCCCTCATTCAAAGCAAGAAGTTTACCCACCAAGGAAGAACAAGAGAAGCTCAATACCTGGTGTGCAAAAGATGCTTTGGCAAGGTCTTATCTACTCAACTCTATATCTCATATTCTTTTACCTCATATCAGAAATTGTAAGACTTCCCAAGAGACTTGGGAAACCGTGTCATCATACTTTTCATCTAATACAAGAGCAAGGAAAAATCAGTTGTGGATTGAGTTCACAACACTTAGGAAGCAACCAAAGCAAGCTGTTTCAAAATTTGTGACTAAGATCAAGGATGTTGCAGACCAGCTAGCAAGCATAGGTGAAGAAATTGAAGAAGAACAAATAGTGAGGCAGGTAATAAATGGAATCAAGGCTGATGACAAATGGGAGAGCTTCACCACAGCAATGGATCTCTACATGGACATGCATACCCCAGATTTCACAACTCTCATGGGCCAACTATTTACACATGAAGCAAAGCTCACAAAGAATGGAGACACATCAAAAGGTAACAACTCCTTTGCTCTATATACTGATAAGAAGGTTAAGGATAAAGGTAAGATTAAGAAGGTAGATGATGAAGGCTCTACCTCCCAAGCTAACTAGGCAGGGAGAGGTAGATCTTCAAGAGGCAGGGGCAGAGGAGGTAAGCAAGGTACGGGGAGACCCTACAATTCATCACCATGTAACATTTGTGGTTTATCCAATCACACCATAGATGAGTGTTACAGGAACTACAAAAATCAGAGAGGAAGAGGCTACCAAAGAGGTGGATACACTCAGCCTAGAGGAAGGTTCAACCACCATCAAGGCCACAACAATAATTACAACAACAATTACAACAACAACTACAATGGTAATTACCAAGGAGGATACAGAAATAGGAAGGACTACAACAACTACACAGAGGAGCAAGATGACTCTCTCTTGATCATGAACATGACTTCAAAGTCAGGTACAAATGATGATCATTTATTTTATATTGATTCAGGCTGTTTAAATCATGTGGCTGGTAATGTGGCATTACTCTCTGATTTGGAGGAACCTAAAGGTAAACACCAAGTTCAAATAGGTGATGATACAAAACATTCTGTAATTAAAATTGGTAATGTGAAGACAAGTGATGGTAATCAGAATTTGTTGAGCAGGGTACTTTATGTACCAACTATTACAAAGAACCTAATAAGTGTAGGTCAGATTGTGGAGAAAGGTTTGCAAGTCAGATTCAATCAACATGGAGCATTTGTGGAGGACCCAAGACATGGATTCAAAAGGATAGCCAAGGGAGAAAAATCAGGTAGACTTTTCACTTTTGAGTTAGAGAACACAAAGAATATTGCTTTATACAGCTATAAGGATCAGACACTTTCAGAACTTGATATTTGGCACAAGAGGCTAGGGCACATAGGAGAAAGGACCTTGAAGCAAATGAGCAGGAACCAATGTGTGCTTGGGATACCCAATGTATCCAAGCAACACATGATCTACAAGTGTGGTGCTTGTCAATTTGGTAAGTCTCACAGGTTACCCTACTCAAGAAAAGGATTTATGCATGAAGACTACCTAGAGTTGGTGCACACAGATGTTTGGGGACCTAGCAAAGATCCCTCAATCTCAGGTTCAGGGTACTATGTGTCTTTCATTGATGACTATAGCAGATGGACTGTGTTATACTTTATGAAGCACAAGGATGAGGTGTTTAATTGTTTTAAGAAATATCTTGCATTAGTTGAAAACCAAACACGAAGGAATTTGAAGAGGCTAAGGTCAGATGGAGGAGGTGAATACTTCTCCAATGAATTTGAGAACTTCTTGCAGGACAGAGGCATTAAAAGGGAAATAACCACAAGGTACTCTCCTGAACAGAATGGGGTAGCTAAAAGGAGGAATAGATTAATTGTTGAGACAGCTAGATCTATGCTTAATGAGAAGAAGTTGCCTAACTATCTTTGAGCAGAGAGTGTCTCTACTGCCACCTATCTCATAAATAGGTTACCATCAAAGTCACTTGATGGTATGACACCTTATGAGGCTTGGCATGGCAAGAGACCATCATTGGATCACTGCAAAATCTTTGGATGTGTAGCATATGTACACATTCCCTCACAGGTAAGAGGAAAGCTAGATCCAAAGGCTGAAAAATGTATTTTCATTGGGTATGATTTAAATAAAAAAGGTTACAAGTTTAACAACCCTACCAATAAGGGATTCATGGTAAGCAGAGATGTAATCTTTGATGAAAATGACTCTTGGTATGAGAATGAATGCAGGAAAGTCAACCTACCCTATGATTTGGAAGAAGAGTTTCCAAAGCTCACAAAGGAGGAACCAAATCAGAAAGAAGACTCAAGTTCAGATGATGATGATACAATCAACCTTGAAGAATTCAAGGCTTGGAAGTCCAAAGGCAAAATGAAGATAAAGAAGCTTGAGGACATACCAGAATCTTCAACCCAATCAATCAGAAGGTCTCAAAGAGAAAGTAAAAAGCCTATCAGATATGGGTATGATACTTCTCTTGTTACTAAACATTCAGTTTATTTAGCCAAGGATTTGTCAAATGAAGAACCAGGTTCATATGAAGAAGCAATCACAACATCAGAATGGAAAGAAGCTATGGATGAAGAGATGGAAGCACTCAAGGAGAGTGATACATGGGACTTGGTACCAAAGAAGGACTCAATGAAGGTAATAGGGTCCAGGTGGATCTATAAATTAAAAAGGAATTATGATGGCACAATGAACAGGTACAAAGCTAGGTTGGTAGCCAAAGGTTTTGCACAAACCCAAGGCATTGATTATGAAGAAACATTTTCTCCTGTGGCCAAGATGCCAACAATCAGAGTGTTTATTAGTGTGGCAGCATCCAAGAATTGGAACATGTACCAATTAGATGTCAAGAATGCTTTCTTGAATGGATGGATCTCAGAAGAAGTTTACATGTCACAACCTCCTGGCTATGAAGACCCCAAGAAGGTAACTTATGTTTGCAAATTAAAGAAGGCTTTATATGGATTAAAGAAGCAACCTAGGGCATGGAACTACAGGCTGACAACATACATCCAAGACCAAGGGTTTAGTATGAGCAAGTCAGACACTTCATTGTTTATCAAAAGAAGCAATTCAGAGGTAATTTACTCCAATGGAGGTCAACCTTAAGCTAAGTGCCCATGAAGGTGATGAAATCCAAGACATTACAGGTTATCAGAGTATAGTGGGTAGTTTGAATTATTCTACTCTAACCAGAATTGATATAGCATATGGAGTTAGTGTACTCAATCAATTTATGCACAAACCAAGGGCACCTCACCTAGAGGCTGCCAAGAGGATCTTGAAGTATCTCAAGGGTACACAGAATCATGGTTTATATTTTCCTTACACTTTTGACATTGACATAAAAGTTTATTCAGATGCAGATTGGGCAGGATGCAAGGATGATAGGAGGAGCACATCAAGATACATATCTTTTGCAGGTGACAAACCTATCTCATGTTTTGCAAAGAAGCAACCAACTATGGCATTGTCTTCTACTGAGGCAGAATATAGAGGACTAGCTAATGCCACTCAAGAGGCAATGTGGATTAAACTATTGTATACAGAGTTAGGTCTATATACTAGACCTCCAATTGTCTTTGGAGATAATACAAGCTCTCTACACCTTGCAGCTAACCCTATCTATCATGCCAGGACCAAACACATAGAAGTTCATTACCACTATGTCAGGGAGAAGTTGCTAAGCAAGGACATTCAGTTGACTTATGTGTCAACAAATATGCAATGTGCAGATTTACTTACTAAAGCTTTGGATGGAACCAAACTTTGCAGATTCAAATCCATGATTGGATTGCAGGATGTACTTGAAGACTGAAGATGAAGACTTAAGCCAAAATGTTTGGCTTGAGGGGGAGCTGTTGGTGTAAGAAGCAAGCCTACACATTTGTCTTGGACCCTATCATGAAGAGTTCACATGTATGGACAACCATAGGAACATAGGCTAGTGGTTTATTACCACTTTACCTCATGTAAAAGTCTAAATGACTTGGAATCTTTATGTAACACCTACCAAATTGATTCGTGGAAAACTAGATCACTTGATTGAGAGAATATCTCCATACTTTTAGAAGCTTGATTATAGGGAGCCAAGAATTTGAATTTGAATTCAAATTCCTACACACTTCCTATAAAACATGTACTTGAAAAGTCGCGGGTGTGTGACTACATTTGACTCATTTTCCCGAGGCCAACTCTACTGAGTTTGAGTGTCTGTGAGGACTATACCATAGCCTACACCTCTCTAGACCATTTGACATTACTTGTCATGCAAATGGGATTGTATACCAATGTGAATTAATACATACATTTACATCTATCATCTGTGTTCTCTGGTTTTTGTCTACTCAAAGTCTGCCAACTTCTCAAGGGCATATCTCAGTGATTACTCCTCCAAATTCAGTGATTTAAAGCTTGTTGGATTCAACTCAAAGTCATCTACATGCTGACAAAGTTTCAAGTGATTTCATGCAGCCATTACAGAGAAATCGTCATCGAAGTGCTCTCTAGTCTATCTTTCCAACTCTCCTAAAAAGTCGGGGGTATCACTTATTTTGCTAAATCAATTTCTCTTAGCATAGTTCATCATTTTACTTCATTCACTTGTGAATGGTAGCTTGCTAAGCTAATTGAATATCCCTAGAAGGAATTTTATCAATTGTTAGTGTGCTGGTCACACTGAGTGAAACTCTAAGCAGGTATCAAGACCAAATTAGAAGGTTTTCATGAAATTGTGAAGTACAAACTTGTCTATTTTGATTCAACCAATACTCACATCATTTCCAAAGGACATATATCATTTCTTGGTGTCATTTGGAAGCTAAGTGAGTCTACTAATCAACTCTGGAGCACAAGAGGGCTGGTGCAAAGCAGGTTTAGCAGCATCTACTCAATTTCCTGGATTATCCATCCATCTTTCCCAATAGGAATTACCACCCATCTAGGAGTGGAAATTGGGTAGACAGACAAGAATTTGACAAGTATGGCGGCATAAGACTCAATCTTCAAATGAATGTGTTGGAAGCAGCCAGAGGCACAGACGACGCGGAAGCATGTAACGATGGAGCAGTGAGCCAGTCAAATCTTTTTTCAAAGAATCATGTTTTAAAAATACTTTTCAAAAACCTCCAACAATGATTTTTATCACTAATGTAACATAGAAAATCCCTTTTCTTAATTTCTTGCTCCATTTTGTGCAAGCCGAGGAGTCCTCGAGCTTGAGGAGCTTAGGTAGAACAAGCGTATCAATTTTCGTTATTTTTAGACATCGTTTACCCTTCCAAATAGCATCTAGGACCTAATTTTTAACTAGGCCGGTCACTAGATGTGAAACCGGTCAAAACTAGTCTAGAAACTATAAAAAGAGCTAGAGAGCTCATTTTTGAGGTTAGCTTGTTTGAGGTTAGAGTTCTTTTGAGCTTGTAATAGTGTTTTTGAGTAATAGAGTTGATTTCTCACCTTCCATTGTGTCTTGCTTGTGTCTTCGTTGTGTGTGTGTATGTGTGTATGCATCTCTATGCTTCTCACCTTCACTCTCACTTCATCTCACATTCACGATCTTCATATCACTCCTATCTCTTCCGCGGATTGACAATTAAGGAGGTGAAGCTTCTTAACGTGGTTCTCACCATTGTGCTAGAGCAACACCAAATTTGGCGCCATTGTCGGGGATCGAGTCTAGGACGAATGTGTGATGGTAAGAGTATAGCAAGAAGTAGCGTTGGAAGGTAAAAATTTCAGTTTTTGTTGTTGTTTTTACTTAGTTTTTAGTGTTTTTCACCTCCCCCACACTCCATCTTCATCACCGCATCATCATCTTCATCTCCAAAAAAATCAGAAAATTCACCATATCCACCCATTCTCCTCATTTCCCCTCATTTGTGCATGCGAGAGAGTGAGAGAGAGCTTTTGTGCTTGTGTGTACTTTTGTTTTCTTGAGTTTTCTTGCAGGTACAGAGCTCCAGTGCATCAGGAAAGCTTGGAAAAGGTAAAATTCTCAGTTTCTATCAAAAATTTCCGACTGTGTCAGACCATCGCGATGGTCTGCAAAGTTCAGAATTTGAAGAAGGCGACCACACCAGCGTGTAGAGCACACTTGCGCCTCTAGGAATCCATACTTGCATTGCAAAAACTCATACTTTGGTGGACCATCGCGACGGTCTCAAACCATTGCGATTGTGTCACACCATTGCGATTGGCTCATGCCATCGCGGCGGCTCGGCCGGACCATCGCGACGGTCTCACGCCATCACGACGGTTCATTTGGACCATCGCGACTGTTCGGTTGACCCCACACCATCGCGATTGGCTCACGCCATCGCGCCGACGGTGCCACGTGGCAAGCTAGACCATCGCGACGGTTCACACTTCACGCCATCGCGACGACACCCTTACACCATCGCGACAACCCAAATTTCTGACCATCGCGATTGGCTCACGCCATCGCGCCCGGACCATCGCGATTGGCTCAAGCCATCGCATCTGTGACCATCGCGACGGTTCACTTTGGACCATCGTGATTGTTCACGTTGACCGTTGACTCACGCCATCGCGATTGTCCGCCTGATCGAGCCATCGCGACGGTTCACACTCACGCCATCGCGATTGCTCACTTTTGGACCATCGCGACCGTGCACTTCAGACCATCGCGATTGTTCACCCTCATGCCATCGCGACGGTCCCAGACCATCGCGATTGTGCACCCCCATCGCAAATTTTAGGGTTTCATTTTTTGGCCAATTTTGGGGCTATTTTTGGATTTGGAGAAACACCGGTTTGTCAGTTTTTACCCCCCAGGGCCTGAACGGTCATAACTTTTTCATCCGAAGTCCGTTTTTTGAGCTTAATAGCTCATTAGACAAGCTATTTTGAGGTTGACCTAGTTTGGGACTAGAAAGCCAGGGGGCAAGCATTGAAAAGTTGGGCAAAAGGGAAGGGACTTAAAAGGTGTATATACTCAAGTGCTTGATCATCCAACTGTGAATTGGTCTAATCTTGGATTTTTCCAGGTCTAGCAAGGGCAATCAAAGGCAACCAAAGCAAGGCAGAAGGGGCATAAAGCTTGGGAAGCGCGGCTTCTTGGGCATCAGAGCAACCAGAAAAGCTGACTCGAGGTTGGAAGATTACTCAACCCCCTCAGTCAATTCTTAGCTTAGGATAAACGTTAGCATTGTGGATTTAAGACGATAGGAACACCTCAAGTTCAAGAGAATTAAATTTATCAAGTCCAAGACTAAAGATAAAGGTGTGTGACACGAAAACCTAAAGGAAAGAACATAAGTCTGACGGAACGAGAACTCAAAGTACCATAGAAAGTCGAATTCCTGACGCATACATTAAGACAAGAATCTAAAGAGAATTTAAAAAGAATCAAGAAAGTAATAACAAAGAATCATTGACGATCTGAGCGTGTACTGAGTGTGCAAGGAAGAAAATTAATGAACCTTAGATCGGGCAAACATATAGGCAAGTCAGACCGACGAAGCCTTAGATCATCAGAGGCACGTGTAAGAACTACTGCTCGATCGTGGGCTTAGCAATTGAATAGTAATTACCCCTACGAGAGCTCAGACACTAGTCATTCAGAAATGGCATTTAGCACAGAAAGACCAGAAGTAGGGTCAAATGTAGCATACTTAGAAAAACCAGAAGGACCCTATAGAACACAACTAGAGTTTCTCCGAACCAACCGATTAGGTGCTCGCATCTATGAGGATGGTTTGCGAAGGCAAGTGGTGCAAATGCACAACCCCGATCAACCCATTGGATTGGAACGTCCAGTGGTGAAATTCGAGAGAGACGCATACATAGACAAGGAAGGAACAATGTACATCTTAAGTACGCAGCCAAACAATACCAACGAGTTTGGCGTAATTCAATTAGAGACGGAAGCTAAATCTCAAGGAAAAGAACCATTAGAAGAGCCTAGAACACCTAGAGGGAAATCTGTACTGACACGAGTACTAATCCCGGAATGGATCCCTCAAGACAACAGAAGCATAGAGTTGTTTGTAAATAAAGAAACTGATGAAGCCTTTTGGAGATACAAGACAGAACTACTTAGTGAGGTAGGTATCATCACGATATACGAGTTCAAGGACCCGGATACACCTGGAAAGGTTGTATACCTGGATGAGACTTCAAAAAGAGTCTTTGTGGTGCCTGACCACGCTAAAAACACATACACATGGAGAGGTGAATTGGTATTCCCTCTATCTAGAACAAACATGAATACAAGCCAAAAGGGGCAGGAACATCCTCAGCCCATGGCATGCAAAGAGAAAAGAATAAAGAAAGACCCGAAGTAAGCTTCACTCATCCCATAGGGAGAGATAGAACAACCACAGACACTAATAGAGCGGATGGACAAAGAGATCATGGAATACCAGGTGGTAGAGATGATTTTCCTCTACCTATACCACGTGAACACGCAAGAATATTGAGACCCACTCAGTTAGTGAAATCCATGAAAAATTATTTTGATGGGACAGGAGATCCCTATGACCATGTCGTAGAATTCAAGCAAGTATTAAGAGCAGAACAAGTCGAAGACATGTTCACGCAATACAACGCATTTGGACTAACGTTAAAAAATACCGCTTTAACTTGGTTCCAACCATTGCAACAGAGGCAATTTAGAGACATCCATCACTTTTTAGAGTCATTCATCACTGAATTCTCTAAAAGTGGGATTAGACATGACACGTCTTCGTTGATTCATAGCTTTAAACAAACCCCTCAAGAAACAGTAAGACTGGCAGGACGTAGGTTTAGACAATATGTTGAACGATGTCCAATGCAAGAGCTACCCTCACAAGCTAAACAAGTGTCATTGTTTCTAGATGGCTTGTTGAGCTCTAAACTACGCTCCTTGTGTACCTAAAGGAACCCAGAACGCTAGAGCAATGTGTAAGAATTTGTATAGACATTGAGGACAACTTAGGAGACGAGTTGGAACTCTCAAAGGTCTATAAGGACTCAGACTGTTCATCTCTAGCTTCCACAAAATTGTCTAGCTCAATAGAAGACCTAGTAGAAAAAGTGGCCCAGAAACTAGGAGTTTCTAGTAAACCTAGGGTACTAATGAACAAGCGTTGTTACACCTGTGGTGGTGATCATATGGCAAATGTGTGCCCCAATGCACCACAACCACAAGCCAACCCTAGTGGCCAATACTGTACAATTGAAAGAAGATACACGAATCATACGGCTCAGGATTGCCCATACAACAAACAAACAGTGAGACATAACTACCCGCAAGCATACCAGCAGCCAGGTAGGTATCAAGGCCATTACAATGCTCAGCCTTATTACTATAGGCCTCCTCAGAACTACCCATACCAGGCTTAACAGAGACCTCAACCTGTCTTAGCTCAGCAGCCACCCCCACCAGCGAATGTCATCTCAGTCAAATACGCTGCTGCAGAAGAGAACCTAAGTAGGGCCTTAGTGCCTTCTTCACCTTTGATCACAGAGGGAGACCCGAACTCAAACAGTTTTGACTCTATGCATGTAGATAGTCCACCCGCTTATTACACGGAGTCACCAGAACATGTGGAGACATATCATTATGATAGTCCACCAGTGGAACCTAGTTGGGAGCCAGACTATGCTAATGTGATGTACACAAACCCAAATCCACGGCCCCAATTAAGACAACAGAGACCACAGGGCCCTAGAGGACCATGCTTTAGGTGCCAAGGAGACCATTTCATAAAGGATTGTCCACATCCTCCTATAGCAGGACAATCACAGTACTATAACATCCAAGGCTTTTGTGCCGATTGTGGCAAAGAGCATATAATCAAAGATTGTCCTAAGAACCCTGTTAATGCTTCGAATGTGACACCGATCAACGTGATAGGTATTGTAAATAACGCAGATGGATCCAACCCTACATACGTGCCTATCCAAGCTATAACAAGAGCCCAGGCGCTCTTACAAAACCAACAGCTTAATCAAGAGAAAGCGGCCGGAAGTAGTGAAGTTGCAGAATCTAGCAGTAAAAAGACAAAATCTTGGAAAGATTCTAGAGAAAGAATTAAGAGAAAATGGAGTAAAAAGATAACTGAGTTGGAAGGAAGTTTAAAGGAATCTAGAGCCAAAATCCTAGAATTAACTTCACAGGAATTGAATCAAGAGAATCCAGCTCAGAAATCAGGATCAGTTTTAGCGGAACCCATACCAGAAGATCTAGACATGATGTTTTGTGCATATCAGGCTAGATTAAAAGAGGGACCTCAAGTAGCTGAAATGAGTAAGAACTACCCTCGAGCTGATCTAGAAATTGAGAGAACTAAACTTTGCATGAAGATGGTAGAATTAGCACAAGATTTTTTCGAAGCCTCTAGATATCTTAATTGGAATAACATGGCAAAACCGGAATTACATTTTCAAGGACTAATGGAGAGGCTAGAATATTTGATTGAAAGCAAAGAGAAAAAGGATCAGCATAGGAACCCTATTGTCTCAGAGACACAGGAAAGGAATGCACCATCCCTGTCTCAAGTACCCAATACAGAAAGTCAAGACAATTTGTCTTCCATACATAAATATTCACATGAATTTTTGAGAGAAATCCAAGAAGAGAAATGGAGAAAGGAACAAAGAACCCATCCTCCTATTCAAGAAATAGATGACTTGCAGGAGCAATTTCCCCAAGACATCCCCTCTATTTACAATGAGGTAGAGGAGGAACAACTGAGTGAACACACAGCTTTTGAATCCAATTCTTTACAAGAATTACCTCAGTTCACAGGACCTTGGGAAGCAAAGTCTATTAATATGAGAGCACCCACGATAATAGTGAGGAATGAAGAATCAGTAATCCCTAGAAACACGGAAGTGATCAAGAACACTAAAGTACAGTGTAATCTCACTCTAGAGGAGTTGTTAAAGGTAAAACCAGAATTGTGGAAATATGTAGCAAATCAATTCCCCGAGCTTGCTACTACTCCCTCACAAATAGGATCACAAAATAAGGTACCAGAGATACCCGTAGAAAAGATTGGAGATGTAAGTGAAGGAGAGGAAGGTAACACGTATCTTCCAATAACCCATCAGGGCTACACCACGAAAGCCATCTTAGATTCAGGAGCCGGAGTAGCCATAGCTACCACCGCTTTATGGAAACGTTGGGGTAAGCCAGTATTAAGACCCACCAGGATGAAGCTACAAATGGCTGATGGACACATAGAAAAACCATTAGGCTTACTAGAAGGCATATCTCTCACCACTTGTGGTGTAGAATTTGAGCATACCTTTGCCATTTGTGACTTTGCAAAAAACCATGCTTATGAGATGATATTGGGACGACCATTCATGCGTCAGTTGCAAATTGTATAAGATTGGGGAACTAATTCTTTGTACTTGCAACATTTAGGAGTGACTACCAAAGTCAATCTTAAAGACTATTCACATCGAGATGTACCCCCAATACAATGGAATACCATCCATAAGACACCAGTAGAGACGGAATCCGTGCACTCATTAGAATCAGATCCTTCTTGGTTGCATGAGGATACTCATTTATGGATGTGTAAAGTAGCAAAACAAGAGGAAGGAAGGTTAGAAGCCAGGACCTTAGGAGCAGAACAACATCCACGAACCCTTCAGGATCCAGCTTATGCACCTGTAGTATTTCCAGACGAAGAGTTTGAACCCCATGGTTGGGCATAAATCCTAGCAACCATGGATGTAGCCATCAATGAAGAACAATGGACACCCCACTGTGACGAGGATGGCTATGACATATCAGTTTTCACGATAGAGCCAATCATGTGCGATTCAATTTTAGAAGAGTGTGAACCTAACACTGATGCATTTGAGGATGCAAGTGATTTTGATTTAGAATCAATTATCATGGACTCATCCTTTGCATCAGAGGAAGAATATTTTCACGAAGTAGAAACTCACCCTCAGAAACAGGAAGAAATTACAAATGAGGTGAGGTTAGCCACTCAAGTGACTAGCAAAAGTGAAGGCAAGAAAAGAAAGAAGAAAGACACCATGACAGAAAAAGAAGAATCTTTGTTTGAAGTACCCGAGAATTTCAAGAAATATGAAATCAAAGATAGAAGAATCATGGTACAAATGCCTAATAGAAAGGCGAATGACGAACAAGTATATGATAACCGAGAGAAAACCAAGAAAATAATAGTAGCCATAGAAGGAGAAGAAGAAAAATGTACATACATAGGGCATGATTTGTTGAAGGAAGAAGAAGAAGAGCTAGTTGCCCTATTGCGCGAATATAGAGATGTGTTCGCTTGGAGTTACAAAGATTTGAAAGGAGTAGATCCAGATATATGCTCTCATAGAATCCCTATGACTCCAGATGCAAAACCGACAAAACAAAAACCGTACACGTACAATGATAACTACGCTGCGAAGATTAAAGAGGAGATAGATCGCTTGATAGAAGTAGGATTCATTTACGAAATTGAGCATACCGAATGGGTATCCCCCATTGTGGTTGTGCCCAAGAAGAATGGAAAATTGCATGTGTGTATTAACCTTAAAAAAGTTAATGCCACCACAATTAGAGACAGTTATCCTCTTCCTATCACAGAACATCTATTGGAAAGAGTTGCGGGCAAGGAAGTTTACAGCTTCCTTGATGGTTTTTCAGGCTATAATCAAGTAGCCATTGCTCCAGAGGACCAACACAAGACGGCATTTGCCACTGAATGGGGCATATTTGCATTTCGCGTAATGCCATTTGGCTTAACAAATGCACCCGCCACTTTCCAGTGACTCATGTGTCATGTTTTTAAGGAATTCTTACGCAAGAGTTTGGAAGTTTATGTCGACGACATATGTGCTCATTCAAATGTAAGACAGACACATATCCTAGAGTTAAGGCAAATATTTGACAAATGTCGAGAATATCAGGTTTGTTTGAACCCAGAAAAGTGCATTTTCATGGTCAGACAAGGCAAAATTCTAGGACACATTGTGTCAAAAAATGGAATCTCTACGGATGAGGAAAAAGTGAAGGTAATTGCAGAATTACCTAGACCAACTAATGTGAAAGAGGTACAAGCATTTATGGGCCATTGCGGTTATTATAGGAGATTCATACACATGTATGCAATCATAGCCAAGCCTTTGTACTCTCTTTTAACCAACTTTGTATGGACAGATGAATGTGAAAATTCATTCAATGAACTCAAACGACGCTTGTGCTCAGCACCCATATTGACTACCCCAGATTGGAGTAAGCCATTCCATGTACATGTGGGTGCATCCAATTACGCCATAGGATGTGTGTTAGCACAACCCACGAATGAAGGTACATCGATCTCCCCATAGCTTACGCGAGCAGACAATTGAACGCAGCAGAAAGAAATTACACCACGACGGAACGAGAAGGATTAGGGATGAACTATGAGGTAAAGAAGTTTAGGCACTACTTGTTGGCCAATAAGTTCAAGTTCTTTACAGATCATCAAGCCCTATTGTACCTAGTCAACAAGCCATGTAACACAGGACGACTAATACGTTGGTTTCTATTACTCATGGAATATGATTTTGAAGTTGTAGTTAGGAAAGGAAAGACACATCTCAGAGCTGACCACCTTTCAAGATTAACCTCAGGAGAAGCTCCTCAAGGAGTAGTGGATGAGTTACCAGACGCATATTTGTTTAACCTTGAGATAGCACCAGAATGGGCTAAGCCTATAGTCCCTATTCTGACATACGGACCCAAGAATCCTAGGATAAAGATCAAAGAAGGAGAGATTACCAAGTCTCAGAGATACCAAATAATGGCAGGAAGCATATGTAAACAGGATAATCAAAAGATTCTTGCTTGTTGTGTAGATGAATCAGAACATGCGAATTGGTTGCAATTAGCACACACAGGTGCATTAAAGCAACATCATTCAAAACATCGAACATTACAGACTCTGCATAGATTAGGAGTATATTGGCCTTCGATGGAAGCAGATGTCTACAAGTTGTGTAAAGAATGCCATGTTTGTTGTGAAAGACCACCAGTAGAGCATGCTACACTATATCACGTGTCTCTCACACCAGATTGGAGTGAACAATTAGTGACATACTTGAGGACGAAGACATTCCCTCAAGGAATGACTTTAGTACGACAACGCAGTCTAGAGCAGGAAGCTCAAGATTATTCACTTATTGGCGATAACCTATACAAAAGAGGACGAGATGGATATCTAAGACAATGTGTTCATGAGAGCGATTATCTGAGCATACTAGAGACTGCACACCAAGGTGTTGCAGGAGGTCATTTTGGACCCGATAGGATAATCAAAGCCATCCTCTTTGCAGGATTATGGTGGCCCACTCTTCACATGGATGCTCATACCTATGTAAAGAGATGTGATGTGTGCCAAAGAACTCAGTTTCCTACTCGCAGAGATGAAATGCCATTGAAACCCATGATGGGCGGACGTGCATTTTCTAAGTGGGGTATAGACTTTGTAGGACCCATTAACCCCCCTGCAAAAGGTACACATGCTGAATACATTATTGTTGCCACAGATTATCTTACGAAATGGGTAGAGGCAAAAGCCACGAAAAAGAATGATGCACACACAACTGCAAAACTCTTATTTGAGAATGTCTTTACAAGATATGGACTGCCTATAGAGTTAGTGAGCGATCGAGGCACTCACTTTCTAAACCAAGTCATTGAATATTTGTTACAGGATTTTATGGTGATTCACAAGAAATCCGCACCATATCATCCTCAGGCCAATGGTCAGGCTGAAAGCACTAATAAGATCCTTTGTAACGTACTGACGAAACTCGTGAACAACAAACGTTCAGATTGGGACAAACAGTTACACCACGCTGTTTGGGCATATCGAGTGGCCTACAAGACCGTACTCAATGCAACTCCCTTTCAGATGGTTTTTGGTCAGAATGCTGTGCTTCATTTGGACTTCTTGATACCGACCCTTAAGGTTGCACAAGAACATTAGTGGACCGGCCATGAATTATCAACAAGAATAATGGACTTGGAACGATTAGGAGAAACCAAGCTAAAGGCAGCAGCAGGCATATACGCAGCAAAGAAGCGACAGAAAGCATATTTTGATGCACATGTGAAAGATAAAGGCCTAAAAGAAGGAGATTTAGTTCTAGTATATACGCTAAAGCAACACACACGTAAGTTAGAAAAGCGAGGTTATGGACCTATGATCATTAACAGACTCTCAACAAGTGGAGCACTACAGTTAGCCACTTTAGAAGGAGATATAATGCCTAATTACATTAGTGGCTGTAGAGTCAAGTTATATCAAGAACCTCTTACTGAGGATATGCTTAGACGCCTCACGTTAGCAAAGAAGCGTAAGGAGGAAGAAAATAGAATACGAGCTGAAGCTTAGGCAGAAGCTATAGAACGCATTAAACGCATGAAGTTAAGAAGACAAGGACTAGGGAGAGAACATTATAACCATCTGGAAACTACACCCAGATATCCCATGGCCATGTGTCAAGTAAAGTCAACCACTCATCCTAGTATAGTGGATAGGAGACCATTCATTACAGTCAGGCTAGAGCACGGCAACCCTTGCCAAGAGCTCAGGGCTTTAATTGACTCAGGTGCTGCGACTAGTGCGATTAGATGGTCCCACTATAAGGATTCAGGAATAGAAATGCGGCCAATTGAGGCATACCTCATAGGGCTAGGAGGCATGGAAACCCCTTGCATGGGTGAGGTGGACCTTCCTATCCTCATTAAGGAAGTGACGATGACAGCGATTAACTAGTGTGCCATGATGACGACCTGATAGAACCCCTAATCCTTGGCCAAGATTGGCTATACGATCACTCTGTGGACCTAAATCTTAGACAAGGCTCCTTACAGATTGGAACCTTATAACAGAAGCGAGTGATACCGCTTGACTTCCCTAACGGCATTCCAACTGAGGTTTGTAACCCTAGACCCTATGAAATGCATGTGACGGAAGACCGGGAGATCTTGGGTCAGATCAGTCACGTTACGTCTACACCAACCCACTCGGGCTTGGCTATAGACAATTGTCAATCGGAAGGACGACAGGAGATCTTCCCTGGGGCTTCCTACAAACTAGAAGGGGCAGCTACCTAACCGCTAGGGCAGATGGGCACAATCAGCGGTCAGGTGGGTTGCATCAGCGACCAAATGAGCACAATACCCTGCGGTGCTCATCCTTCCAAACTTGCTGCGGACTGGCCTAGATTAAAGATAAAGAACGAATTACTTCCTAATGGGCAGGTCACGCAAGTGTTGGATCTCCCTTCTTTTCCAAAGCAGAGCGTCCAATGGACCTCTCAAACCCAACCACGAACGAGTCAACCACAACAGAGGAACCCAGACCGACGACACCACCAGACAAGGCAAAGAAAGCAGTAGTATCAACATCACAGAACAAGTGGCACGAAACAAATATGGGTGCCAAAAGGACAACAACCACAGGCTACTGGCAACATTGCAGACGAGAACAGGACAAAGTTTCAACAGAAGCAGAGTCAGCATCCAAAGTCCCCTCGATCTTCTTCCCCAAGGACAAATACTCGGCAGATTTGGATCGCCAAGAAGTATCTTATCAATCGACCCACACCCATGCAGATTTGGGTACCCAAACAATGTATTATAGCCCAACCCTCAAGCCATGTAATATATACCCCTCAGAAATCTTTCCATCCTTCAATACCACCAAACCCGATACCACTTTTCGTCCCTCATCAGAAACACACCACCCACTCAAAGACTCTTAGGAAATGGATACCGAAACGTATCCAGACGTCTTCTTGTACCCCCTTATCTAACAATTCTCCCACCCCGTTTAAACTCCACCCTTGTAATAATTCACCCTCAACCAAACCTTGTATAAATTCATACACCAAAACCCCACATCATGCATAATAAAAGCTCATCAAGAAATGTATGCATAATCTGACAATGTAGGCGTCTAGAGACCTGCATTAGTTTTGCAAATAATCATTGCATCAATCACTTCATGACACTTGGCTACACGGGTTACACATCGGTTATGGAAAGGGATTGCGGTCTCACCTTAATGGGATCATAATTAATTTCCATACTAATGTGCTAATCTTTTGTAGCAGATCTTTTCCATTAGCTCGTCAGTCATCATGCAAACCGAAGAAGGACCATCAGATGCTGGCCCAAGCACACCAATGGCCAATATTGAAGAATTACTCACGGAATCTTATCCTACGATGCAACCACCAGAGTTTCAAGGTTTTCCAGGACCCATGCCAATCGACGATCCTCCTAGAGGATATACTGAGAAGATTCATCGTAACTCTCACTGGTTTCAAGGCCTAGCAGGACCATTAGCAGACGCTGATTTCATATTTGAGGCCAATTTGGCATTTGATCTTCACACATGGACCAAGTACCAGTTCTTTTCAAGAGAATTTGAAGGACTGCAGAATACACAAGATTTAACGCACGTTTGGGCACGAGTGGGATTTACAGAATATTTTAGTGACCCTTTGCCTAAACCCGATTTTTACAGATGCTTTTACCTAGTAACCACCTTGACAGCTTCAGAGAACAAGGATCTACCCGGAACATTCATGTTACCATCCTTGGTAAATGACCCTCCATTCAGAAGGTTTTATTTTTCCAAAGATTTAATTTGTGCAGCTCTCAAAATACATGGAACGCATACTCCGACGGAGAGAGAACGGCTAGTCCCAGAGCAGATGAAACGTGGTGACGTAACTAAGTGGGAGGATATTTCTGCTATAACACCTGAGCTCTCTAAGCCATTGCGGATATGCATGCAGCAATTTGCTTTCCCAGATCAGGATCGTTTTACCATGCCCCACAAAAGAATCTGGTTTGGATTATACTTAGCATGTACTGGACCCTAAACGGTTGATCTAGCTAGCTGGATAATTGATCAGCTCTATTTGGCACAACATAGATGGGAACGAAAGAAGGTCATCAATGGGTGTTGTGCACTTACAAGGATTATATATATGTGTCTGGCATATGATTTACCCATAGAGCGCGCCATGACCAGTGAGGAACTGAAGGCATTCAAAGGGACCACTAAGAAGGCTAGAAAGTCAGCAAAGGCAGAGCCGGAAAGCGGATGAGAGGCACTATCCCGTGCCTACAAGTCCTAGAATCACCCTCGCCACAACCATCTCCAGAGCAGTCACCAACAGCAGCCACTCCCACGGTACCACCAATTCGTATACGGTTATCAAGACCAGTTACGCCGGAGGGCACCACCAGTACTGTTGCACCCCAAGCAGCCACAACCACAGAACCTATCACCACAGTAGCTGAACTTCTCACCACTATTGGTGCGGAAGCTTTCTCTTTTCCAATACCCCATTTAGAAGCAGAACAAGCAGAGCCACTGAACACAACGTTTGATTTTGAGATGCCCGATGCATTCTCCAATGAGTTCCAGTTTTCAAAAGGACAATTGTTTTCTCAAGAATTTGAAAGGCCTAGTGTTGAAGCTCAAAGTCAAGGACAAAGCATGGAAGCACATCAAAAGGTGGACACACAAGGAAAGGGAGCAAGTAGGGAGCTCCAAGAAGTGTATGTCAAATTTTCAGAAGAATCCCCTACAAAAATAGTGATTTTCATCACTAAAAACCATTGTAAATACCATTATCTATTTTTAGTAACTCCATTTTGTTCAAGCCGAGGAGTCCTCGAGCTTGAGGAGTATTAGAAGTACCATCGTACCAATTTTCATAATTTTTAGACTTCGTTTGAGCCCTCAAATAAGCCCTGGAACCTAATTTTTAACTAGGCCGGACACTAGGTCTGGACAGGGCCAAAACTAGTCAAAAAACTATAAAAAGAGCTAGAGAGCTCATTTTTGGGGTTAGCTTGTTAGAGAATAGAACTTTGGTAAGAGAACTCTTTTGCAATCTAAGCTTTCCATTGTTCCTCTCTTTGATCTTACTTTGTGCGCGTGTGTGTGTATGTGTGTGCATGTTTGTGTGCTTTCACTCACGCACTTGTGCCTTCACTTGCTCGTGGTCTTCATACCGGTCCTCACGTCTCCGCGGATTGACAAGTAAAGGAGGTGGTGCTTACACTTGAGCTACACCAAATTTTGGTGCCGTTGCCGGGGAGAGAGCTTCGAGGACGAGCGTTGTGATGGTAAGATCGTAGATTTGCGACGTTGGAAGGTTAAAAAAAAAAAAAAACTGTCATTTCAGTTCATTTTCTATTTTTTCCTCTTCATCTTCATCATCATCATCATCTCCACCTTCTTCCATCTTGTTCTTCATAGAAATTTCTTGTTTTTTAGTGCATTTTCACCATTTTCATACCATTTTTCATGCATTATTGTGTGGGAAGGAGTTAGGAGGTGCAAGGGAGAGCAAGCGCAGTGTTTTCTTCATGATTTTTTGCTCATATGGAGCTCGCCATAGCCGGCGCTCAGAAATTTGAATTTCCCGCAAAAAAACGCGATTCTGTGATAAAAATCGCGATTCTGTGAAAATTAAAAATTTTTGAAAAATCACGATTTTCTGTTTTCCCGCCTAAAAGTTGGCTGAAAAAATCACGATTCTGTGGTCATTCTCAGAATCGCGATTCTGTGATTGTGCTCAAAATCGCGATTTTCATATAAAAAAAAAACACGATTCTGTGCTCAAAATCGCGATTTTCATATCAAAAGAAACACGATTTTCTAAAAACACGATTTTCAGTGGGCTCAAAATCACGATTCTCACAAATCACGATTTTCAGCCAAAAACACGATTTTGTGAAAAAGGCGATTCTGAGAAAACACGATTTTGTGAAAAAACACGATTTTGTGAATCACGATTCTCTGAGTCAAAATCGCGATTTTCAAAAACACGATTTTGTGCTCAACGTCGCGATTTTCAGAAACACGATTTTGTGCTCAACATCGCGATTTTCTTGTCAAAAACACGATTTTGAGAAAATACGATTTTCAGTGGGCTCAAAATCGCGATTCTCACAAATCACGATTTTGTGCTCAACATCGTGATTTTCAGAAACACGATTTTGTGCTCGACATCGCGATTTTCTTGTTAAAAACACGATTCTGAGAAAACACGATTTTGTGAAAAAACACAATTTTGTAAATCACGATTCTCTGAGTCAAAATCGCGATTTTCAAAAACACGATTTTGTGCTCAACATCGCAATTTTCAAAAACAGGATTTTGTGCTCAACATCGCGATTTTCTGAGTTCACAAAATCGCGATTCTCTGAAAGTTCACAAAATCGCGATTCTCTGAAAGTTCACAAAATCACGATTTTCTCCAAAGGTCTTGTTTGCCTGTTTTGACCCCCAGGAGCCTGAATTGGCATAACTTTTTCATCCAAAGTCCATTTTTTGAGCTCTATAGCTCGTTGGAAAGCTCGTTGGAAAGCTCTATAGCGCGTTGATTTTGAGATAGGATAACTTGAAGTTGACCCTCAAGTGGGGGGACTCCAAAGAATTTTGAACCATACCAAGGGGAAAATTTGGACTCTTGACTAAAGCTTATGAACCTGAGATCTGGTAGACACTTAGGCAAGGATAAACAAAGCATTAGATCTTCTGAGGCTAGTGTCAACCATACATCCAAGTCTTGGGCACAACAACTAAGTGGTCATCTTTTACTGAGTTCAGACACAAGTGATTCAGAAATTTTTTAGTATGGGAAAACCTGCAGGTGGCTCAGGGACTGCCCATCTACAAACACCAGAAGGTTCCTATAAGACACAGTTGGAATATATTCGGACCAACCAATTAGGTGCTCACATCTATGAGGATGGTCTGAGGCGATCAGTGATCCAACTCAAAAATCCAGATCAATCCTTTGGACTTGAACACCCGGTGGTCAAGTTCGAAGAGGGTTCATACATTGATAAGGAAGGAACCATGTATGTGGTCACCAACCTACCAGATAGGACTGATGAGTTTGGAAATGTCATTCCTGAGAATGAAATAGGAGACCTAGAACAAGGAAATGTAGGACAAGGACCCCAGACTCCTAGAGGTAAGTCAGTTTTGACCCGAGTGATCACTCCAGACTGGATCCCTCAAGATAACAACAGCATAGAACTATTTTTGAATAGAGAAACAGAGGAAGCCTTTTGGAGATTCAAGCCAGATCAACCTAGCCAATTGGGCATAGTCATCATCTACGAGTTCAAGGATCCAGAGATGTCAGGCAAAGTTGTTTACCTGGATAACACATCAGAGAAAATTTTCTTGGTAACAAAACATGATAGACATGCATATACTTGGAAGAATGAATTGATTTTCCCCCCACCAAGATCCAATGTTTCCCATGGCCTCCAAGGAGTAGGATCATCCCACGCTCATGAAGCCCAGAGAGAAAGAACTAGAGAGAGACCTGAGGTAAGTTTTGCACACATCGTGGGCAGGAATAGATCAGGATTTGAAAATGAAAGACCTGAAAGAGAGAGACATTAAGAACATAGGCAAAAAAGAGATGAACATGATTTTCCATTGCCTAGACCCCGAGAGCACCCAAGAACCATTAGACCCACTCAAGTGATCAAGGCAATGAAGAATTATTTTGACTGGTCAGGAGATCCTTATGATCATGTGGCCGAGTTCAAACAAGTGTTAAGAGCTGAATAGGTTGAGGATTTATTCACCCAATACGAGGCATTTGGTTTGACTCTTAAGGGCACTGCCTTGGCTTGGTTTCAACCATTGAGTAGTCGCAACTATCGCGATATAGGTCAACTGCTAGACGAATTCATTGTAGAATTTTCCAAGAGTGGTATCAGGCATAACACATCATCCTTGATCCACAGTTTCAAGCAGACACCCCAAGAAACAGTGCGACTAGCAGGTAGAAGGTTCAGACAGTACCTAGAAAGATGCCCTGCTCCCGAGTTACCCACACCAGCCAAACAAGTGGCTTTGTTCTTAGATGGCTTACTGAGCACAAAGTTAAGATCATATGTATATTTGAAAGAGCCTAGATCCATAGAAGAGTGCGTGCGGACATGCATTGACATAGAAGATAACTTGGGTGAGGAGTTAGGATTATCCAAACTCTATAAGGATTCAGATAGTTCTACTAGTCATACTTCAAAAATCTCCACGGAAATAGAGGAGATAGCTGAGCAAGTTGCCAAGAAGCTGGGAGTCCAAAATAAACAAACACAGAGAGTCACTCCAGTGGTGTTATACTTGTGGGGGCGACCACATGGCTAATGTATGCCCAATGCAAAACCAAAACATTAGAGAAAGGAATGCTCCATATTGCACTATTGAGAGAAAATACACAAACCACATGGCTCAAGATTGTCCCTACAATAGGCAGGCTGTTAGACAGAATTATCAGCAACCTTACCCACAAGGTAGGTATCAGAACCAATACCAACAGCCATATTATAGACCACAACAGCAATATCAGGTACCATATAGGCCACAACCGGTCTTGGGAAACCAACCACCAGCTCCAGCCAACGTGATTCCAGTCAAATATGTTGTGGGAGAGGAAAATCCAAATAGAGCATTGGTGCCCCTAACCCCATTGATACCAGATAATGATTCTCATGCTCATAGTTCAGACTACTCCCATGAAGGTAGTCCACATGCGTATTACACAGAGTCACCTGAACATAGTGAGATTTACTCGTATCAATATGAGGCACCACCTATGGAGCAAAATTGGGAGCCAGAATACTCCAATGTCATGTACACAAATCCTAACCCTAGGCCCCAATTGAGACAAATGAGACCACAAGCCCCTAGAGGATCTTGTTTTAGATGTCAAGGTGATCATTTCATTCGTGACTGTTCCCACCCATCATCTCCGAGTCAAGGACAGGCTATCACAATACAGGCTTTTTGCCCTGATTGTGGCAAAGACCATCTCCCTAGAGATTGTCCAAGAAACCCCTCCAACGCACCCAAGATTACACCCATTAATGTGTTAGGCTTAGTGGCGGATTCAAGTTCAAGTAGCAATAATGTGGCACCTATACAGGCAGTCACTAGGGCACAAGCATTAAAACAAGATAAACCAGCAGAGCAATCGGAGTCGAGTGAATCAGGAGAGCCTAGTAAGAGGAAAACAAGAACATGGAAGGATACCAGAGAAAAGGCCAATCGTAAGTGGAATAAAAAGTTATCGGAACTAGAAGAAAGCTTGAAAGACGCAAAAACAAAAATAGAAGACATTGCATCTCAAAACCCCTCGCATGCCGAAACTCCATCCATTCCACCTCATCGCACCCCACCACCCATTGTAAATAGACCGCAACCAGGGTCTGTTCTTGCAGATCCAACCCCAGAAGGCTTGGACATGATGTTCAAGGCCTACCAGGCTCGACTTCAAGAAGGGCCTACAGCTGCAAACCTAGACAAGAGTTACCCTAGAGCGGACTTAGAGATTGAACGGATGAAAATGTGCATGAAAATGGTAGAACAAGCTCAAGCTATACTTGAGACTAGTCAAAAGTTCAATCAGACAAACTTTGTCAAAGGGGATTTGCATTTCCAGGGCTTTCTAGAACAATTAGAGCAGTTGGTAAACAAACCACAAGTTTCTTTACCTCCACAGGCTCAACCAGTTATTGAAAGAGGAAGCTCACCACCAATGGGAGCTTATGTTCCTAATTCCACGGATCCAGGAATACCTCCTTCAATTCAACAGTACTCTCAAGAATTCTTGCAGGAAATACAAGAAGAGAAATGGGCCAAGGAGAAGGGTAATTCCCCTCCTATTCCTGAGATTGATGATCTTCATGATCAATTTCCCCAAGACATTCCATATATTTACGGAGATGAAGCAGAACAACAAGAAGACGAAAGGTTAGATTTTGAATCTAATACCTTAGAAGAACTGCCTCAATTTCCAGGCCCATGGGAATCTGAATCTCTCCAGATTAGAGCTCCCACAATACTAGTAAGAAATGAAGACTCAGTGGTTCCAAGGAACACGGATGTCGTGAAGAACACTAAGGTTCAGTGTCATCTCACTGTAGAAGAGCTGCTCAAAGCAAAACCTGAGCTTTGGAATCATGTGAAGGATCAGGTTCTAGAACTTGATTCCAACATGCCAAAAGCAGGCTCCAAGCAAAGGGTACCAGAGATACCTCTAGACAAAATAGGGGACATGTGTGAGGGTGAAGAAGGTAATACTTATCTTCCAATCACCTACCAAGGTTACACAACCAAAGCAATCATAGATTCAGGTGCTGGTGTTGCTATTGCGACCACCTCCTTGTGGAAGCAATGGGGCAAGCCCACATTAAGACCAACTAGAATGAAGCTTCAAATGGCTGATGGTCATTTTGAAAGACCTCTAGGATTGCTAGAAGGGATCACTCTAACCACTTGTGGTGTAGAGTTTGAGCACACATTTGCTATATGTGACTTTGAGAAAAATAATGTCTATGAGATGATCCTAGGAAGACCCTTCCTACGACAATTGCAAATAGTACAGGATTGGGGAACTAACTCCTTGTACTTACAGCACTTAGGGGTCACCACCAAGGTCAATTTGAAGGATTACACCTTCAGAGATGTACCACCCCTACAGTGGAATTCTATCCACAAAGCGAAAGAAGATTCCATCTCTGTGCATTCTGAAAGTTCACCTGATCCATCATGGCTACATGAAGATACTCATTTGTGGATGTGCAAGGTCACAAAGGAAGAGGAAAAACGTTTAAAGGCAAGAGAAGAAGGAACTTCGCTAGGAGATAGACCAGTTAGAGACCCATCCTACACACCGATGATCTTTCCAGATGAGGAGTTTGAGCCTCATGGCTGGCGAGAAATCTTAGCCACCATGGACATTGTTGTCAATGAGGAACAGTGGACACCTCATTGTGATGAGGAGGGTTATGATATCTCAGTGTTCATGTGTCAACCCTTGCTAGAAGAATGTGACCTTAGTAATGTCATAGAAGAAGAAGAGAATGACGATGATCTGGAGTCTATTGTGATGGATAGTTGCTTTAACTCAGAGCAGCACTATCTAGAAGATATAGGAGTGTTCACCCAGAAAGAAGAAGAACCTCTCACAAGTATTAAAACAGTAAACTCAAAGGATGGAAGTGAGAGTAGTCAAAAGAAAAAGAAAAGAAAAGCAGTGAAACAAGAAGAGGAGGAATCATTGTTTGAAGTACCAGAAAACTTCAAGAAATATGAAGTTGACGACCGCAAAATTTTGGTACAAATGCCTAAGAGAGAGGCCATCATAGGAGAATCATATGATAATAAAGAAAAGACCAAGAAGATTGTAGTGACCATTGAAGAGAACGAAGAGAGATGCACATATATAGGAGATGACCTAAGTGCAAGAGAAGAAATGGAGCTCATAGCTCTATTAAGGGAATATAGGGATGTGTTTGCATGGCACTATAGAGACTTGAAAGGGGTAGATCCAAGAATTTGCTCTCATACTATCCCCATGACTGCTGATGCTAAGCCCACCAAACAGAAGCCCTACACATATAATGATACCTATGCAGCCAAAATAAAAGAAGAAATTGATAGGTTGATTGAAGCTGGATTCATCTATGAGATTGAGCATACCGAATGGGTGTCCCCCATTGTTGTGGTACCCAAGAAGAACGGGAAGTTGCGAGTGTGTATTAACCTTAAAAAAGTTAATGCCGCTACGATTAGAGATAGTTATCCACTTCCAATCACAGAACACCTATTGGAGCGTGTTGCAGGCAAGGAAGTTTATAGCTTCCTTGATGGATTTTCAGGTTACAATCAAGTAGCCATTGCCCCAGAAGATCAACACAAAACAACTTTTGCTACAGAATGGGGAATCTTTGCATTTCGTGTGATGCCATTTGGGCTCACCAATGCATCTGCAACATTCCAAAGGCTCATGTGTCATGTCTTCAAAGAGTTCTTGCGAAAGAGCTTAGAAGTGTATGTGGATGATTTATGTGCTCATTCCCAAGAAAGAAGGTTTCACATCCCTGAGCTCAGACAAATCTTCAACAAGTGTAGAGAATATCGAGTGTGTCTGAACCCAGAAAAGTGTGTGTTTATGGTGCGTCAAGGTAAAATCTTAGGTCATATTGTTTCTAAGAATGGAATCTCAACAGATGAAGATAAGGTACGAGCCATAGCGGAGCCACCAAGGCCAAGGAATATTAAAGAGGTACAAGCCTTTATGGGCCATTGTGGATACTACCGTAGGTTTATCCACATGTACGCGATCATAGCTAGACCCCTTTATGCCTTGTTGTCTAATTTTGAGTGGAACGACGAATGCGAGAATTCTTTCAACGAACTGAAGAAACGTTTGTGCACGGCACCAATACTCACCACTCCTGATTGGAATAAACCATTCCATGTCCATGTGGATGCATCCAATCATGCCATAGGATGTGTGCTAGCACAACCCACAAGTGAAGGAAACTTAGATTTGCCCATAGCATATGCTAGTAGACAGCTCACTGTAGCTGAACGGAACTATACCACAACTGAGCGAGAGGGCTTAGGCATGGTATATGCTGTGAAGAAGTTTATTGGCCAACAAGTTCAAGTTTTTCACTGATCATCAAGCTTTGTTATATTTGGTCAATAAACCTTGCAATACTGGACGCTTAGTAAGATGGTTCCTCTTACTAATGGAATATGACTTTGAAGTTGTTGTCAGGAAAGGTAGAACCCACCTTCGAGCAGATCACCTTTCTCGCATCACTTCAGGAGAGTCACCGCAAGGAGTGTCTGACGAATTACCCGATGCTTATCTGTTCAATTTAGAAGTTGTTCCTAAATGGGCAAATAAGTTGGTACCAGTCCTAACCTTTGGCCCTGCAAATAAGAATGTGAAAACATCACAAGAAGAAATTGTAAAATCACAAAAATATCACATATTAGCAGGAAGCATGTACAAACAAGATACTGAGGGTGTATTAGCTTGTTGTGTGGAGGATGATGAACATAGTAGTTGGTTGCAACAAGCCCATGAAGGAATGCTAGGAAATCACTATTCTAAACAACGAACATTGCAGAATCTAAAGCGTTTAGGAGTGTATTGGCCTAGCATGGACAAAGAAATACATGAGTGGATTAAGAATTGTCCAAGGTGCAGAGAGAGACCCCCAGTGGAGCATGCGACCCTTTATCAAGTGTCATTAATTCCAGATTGGAGTGCTCCATTGGTAGAGTTTATGAGATCGGGAAGATTACCCAAAGAGGCTAGTCTAGCAAGAAGACGAAGCATGGAGCAAGAGGCTCAAGGCTATGCCTTAGTAGGGGACAACCTATACCGAAGAGGCAAAGATGGTTACTTAAGACTATGCGTTCATGAATCAGACTATTTAAAGGTCTTAGAGACTGCACACAGCGGTGTTGCAGGTGGACATTTTGGTCCTGACCGAGTGATCAAGACCATTCTATTCTCAGGACTTTGGTGGCCCACTCTTCATATGGACGCACATACCTATGTGAAGAAATGTCACACATGCCAACGTGCACAATATCCAGTGAGAAAAGACGAGATGCCCTTGAGGCCAATGATGGGAGGACGTGCATTTTCGAAGTGGGGCATAGACTTCATAGGTCCTATTAACCCCCCAGCTAGAAACTCCCATGCAGAGTACATCATTGTAGCCACAGATTACCTTACAAAGTGGGTAGAAGTCAAAGCCACAACAAAGAATGATGCTCAGACTACGGCTAAGTTCTTATTCGAGAATGTGTTCACGAGATATGGACTACCAATAGAGTTGGTGAGCGATAGAGGCACACACTTCTTGAATGAAGTCATTGAAAATCTTCTCCAAGAATTCTTGGTGATACATAAGAAATCTGCCCCCTATCACCCACAAGCCAACGGACAAGCCGAGAGTACCAATAAGATCCTCTGTAACGTATTGACAAAACTGGTAAATAATAAACGCTCTGATTGGGACAAACAACTTCATTATGTTGTTTGGGCTTATCGAGTTGCCTACAAAACGGTACTCAACGCCACCCCATTTCAGATGGTCTTCGGACAGAACGCTGTGCTACCATTAGATTTCTTAATCCCTGCCTTAAAAGTAGCACAAGAGTATGAGTGGAATGGGCATGAATTGTCCTCTAGGATCTTTGATCTCGAACGCTTGGGTGAGACGAGGCTACGAGCGGCAGTAGGCATCTACGCTGCAAAGAAGAGGCAAAAGGCATACTTCGATGCACACATCAAGGATAAGGGATTGAAAGAGGGAGATCTAGTGTTGGTATACACACTAAAACAACATGCCCGTAAGTTGGAAAAAAGAGGATACGGACCCATGATCATTAATAGAATTTCCACTAGTGGTGCAGTTCAGTTGGCCACGCTAGAAGGAGATATCTTGCCAAACTATATTAGTGGCTGTAGAGTCAAGCTATATCAAGAACCTCTTACTGAGGATATGCTAATGAGACTCAACACTGCTAAGAAGCAAAAAGATGAAGAGTTAAGAGTGAGAGAAGAAGCACAGGTAGAGGCCAGAGAGCGTATTAGGCGAAATAAGTTAAGGTGATTAGGCCTAGAAGTCAACTCAAAAGCCCCAAAATATCACATGGATATGTGTCAAAAGTCAGGCATAGCGACTTCTCAGGTCATTGACCGAAGACCCTTTGTGACCATAGAGATAGGACAAGGGAAGGGTGCAAGGACGGTGAAAGCATTGATTGACTCAGGTGCAGCAAGTAGTGCAGTTAGACTTTCCTACTGCCAAGACTTGGGGTTGAACATCAATCCCATAGAAGCTTATCTCATAGGATTGGGAGGTGTGGAAACCCCTTGTTTGGGCGAGGTGGAACTTCCCATCTACCTTCAAGATGTTCCAATGAAAGTCAAAGCGCTAGTATGTCAAGATGAGAACCTTACAGAACCACTTGTCTTGGGTCAAGATTGGATCTATGACCATGCAGTTAACTTAAACCTAAGAAGTCAAATTCTTCAAGTTTGGGTACATGAACAATGCATTACATTAGAATTAGAGAACTGCATGCTCCTAAATCATGGCACCACACACTCTCTTAGTTCTTCCAAGACTAATCATATGAAAGAAGATGTTGTATGTGTCAAATGCTCTATGATGCAGAAGGAGTCAATCGTGGAAGACCAGGTTCGAAGGCGGGTGGATCTTTCTTCTTCTCCAAAGAATCAAGTAGCCACAGTAGTGAGTCCACCACACAAGCAAACACAACCGTTCACGACAACTGCTACATCAAATAGAAAGACACCATTCGATAAAAAAGCAGTTCCGAGCATGAAGTAGATATGGGTACGCAAAGGAGAGCAACCACCAGCCTTGCCCCCACAAATCCCATCCATGCACACCAACAAGGCCAGAAGACGAAGGAAGTAGCTCAGACAAGCTCAATCACAAGGTATCCAACAAGTTTGGGTGCCTAAGAAGTTAGCTGCAGCTCAACAAGGGCAATTACAGAGGTGGGTACCTAAGAAGCTCCTACATCCACAACAACCTTTGTTCTCCCACATGCAAAAGGTTTCAACAAAGAAGCCAAAAAGAGAAAAGGGTAAGAACCACGTACAGAGACCAAAGGAAGAACAAATCAGCTCTTCAACATTAGTAGGAAGACATGCAAAAAGGATATGGGTTTGGAAGCCAAAAAGTGCAAGTAGCCTCCACCGAACCAAAGCGTCAACCACACTGGATACCACAGTTCAGAAAGCATCCAAAGAGAAAGACGCCTGAAGTGACCTCTACAGTGCCAAATGATGTTCTCAAATGGACTCCAATAAGGAGGATTACATCAGTTCGAGACTCAATGGATACCTCCACCAAGGTCGGCATCAACCTCCGCAAATAACATCGAAAGCCTCGAACGAGCAACAACCATGTGCTCCTTGCACAACCCTGTCTTTTGCACCATTCAGGTCATGCATTTCCAAAGTATGCATTAATATAGGGCCACATTACATGGCCGTGCATAGACACACTTGAGAATCCCATGCACAAGAGCACAGTGACATATGTCAAACATTTCGATTGATACTAACTTTTGTGTTCTTGTTTTGTGATATCCTTTTCCTCAAAAAAAAAAAAAAAAAAAGGGAGAAAGAAAAGTGGGAGAGAGCTTGTTCCCATGTTTGGCTTATGAAACATGAATGAGTCATGCTTAGTTGAAGGTGGAACTGTTGATTACTAGGCACTTATCAATTTGGATAGAAGTGTGTCTCGGCCGGCAGTGAGATTATTGCTGCCTTATCTGGTAGATGACAAGCATTTGGCATGAACATGGTATCTACAACTATGATTTTCTCTTACCATAGTAGGAATGAAGAGCTTGAAGGCCCGCAACTTGAGTGATGCTTAACTACTTCATGTACCAGAGCATCCAAGGAGATATCTGCAAAAGGTAGTTCTGGAGGAGAAGACTCCTGCATATGGTGAGCTAAAGAGAATATGTGAAACTCAGCTTGGTGTAGTTACCCGATGTTGCTTGCCAAGGAATATAAAGCAATTCAATTCTCAGTATTTGACAAATGTTGCTTTAAAAAGAGAGAGGATCCACCACTCAAAAGATCTCATCAGTGGACAATCAACATGGACATTCATCAACAATGTTCCATCCCAAAGGCCGAGTGTACAACACGAAGAGACAAACATCCATCAACCTTCTCCATGGTAAGTATCTTTACTCTGGAAACACCATAACCATGATAGTTTATGAAACCTCTTCGTCAGCATACCCTTGAGCACTTAGCTCAAGACCCGCAATTTTTGCACCATACTTCTTCCAATGCATTTTCCAAGTAAGCATGCGTAGGGCTACATTACAAGGCCGTGCACAAGGCACATACTTTTTTCAACCCAGGCACGAACGCACTTACCCATCATTCATTATGGGTTATGAGTAGTTGGCATGACTGCTCTCAACATCATCTTTGGAAGAGCTAGCGGACGTCATGGGAACAACATCCATATCTCGGAAGCAAATTGAAGCCAGTAGTTGCTCCAAATCACTCTTGACAACCTCTTTTGAGCAACTTGCAGTTTTGAAAGCTCACAATGACACATTCTTGTTGGAATCCAAGGAACCAGCTCATACAACGGATGGACACCACCTCTCAAAGCACTACATAGAACAGCCCTTCCAACAAGGGTCTATCAGGGACGACAGACTCGAGAGGGGGGGGAGTGTTGAAGCTCAAAATCAAGGACAAAGCATGGAAGCACATCAAAAGGTGGACACACAAGGAAAGGGAGCAAGTAGGGAGCTCCAAGAAGTGTATGTCAAATTTTCAGAAGAATCCCCTACAAAAATAGTGATTTTCATCACTAAAAACCATTGTAAATACCATTATCTATTTTTAGTAACTCCATTTTGTTCAAGCCGAGGAGTCCTCGAGCTTGAGGAGTATTAGAAGTACCATCGTACCAATTTTCATAATTTTTAGACTTCGTTTGAGCCCTCAAATAAGCCCTGGAACCTAATTTTTAACTAGGCCGGACACTAGGTCTAGAGAGGGCCAAAACTAGTCAAAAAACTATAAAAAGAGCTAGAGAGCTCATTTTTGGGGTTAGCTTGTTAGAGAATAGAACTTTGGTAAGAGAACTCTTTTGCAATCTAAGCTTTCCATTGTTCATCTCTTTGATCTTACTTTGTGCGCGTGTGTGTGTATGTGTGTGCATGTTTGTGTGCTTTCACTCACGCACTTGTGCCTTCACTTGCTCGTGGTCTTCATACCGGTCCTCACATCTCCGCGGATTGACAAGTAAAGGAGGTGGTGCTTACACTTGAGCTACACCTAGCTACCCTACCACACCCAGGGATCAGCCACAAGGACAGATTGTGTCTAGCTCTGATGATGAAAGAACAGCAACCGATGACGACGAAGGCGATGACGAAGCCAGCCAGGGAACTCAGGAATCCCAAGAGCACGAACAGACAGACGGTCAAGGCCAACAAACAGACACACATGGTGATACAAGTACCCATGAAGATGAAACTTACGAAGCAGCAGCTTACACACTAGCTATCAAGAAGCTGTATAGAACTATGGAAAAAGTTTGGGCACGCAAAAAGCTGACAGAGGAAGAGAGTCAAGCAATAATAGAACAAGAACTTGTCACAGGCGGATTCGAAGACGCATACATCAAAGGATTCAGAGAGTTAGTCAAATCAGTAGGCTCCAACGAAGCCCTCACGTACTTGCAACGAAAGCCACTACCACAGTTTGACCCCCGCAGAGTACGACTACTTTCAAAGCCCAGCGAATACATTCGTGTACCAACAGGAGCACAGTCTTCAGAACAAGCCAGGGAGGCACGCCTTGTCACCGAAAGCTCGTTGGCAGCAGAAACCATCCTTGTAGATTCCCCACCCCGCGCTACAAATGTACATACCTCAATAGTCACTGAAGTACCGACCACCCCACCTGCTCCTCCATCACCACCAGTCCATCCACCCTCCCCTCTTCACCCTCCTTCCCCCAGACCAACATCTTCATTCGCCGGTGACGTAGCAAAAATCGTCTTTCCGACCACTAACCCCACAATTCCCGCACCCACTAGACCTAGTCTACCCCCTCACCCATCCACATTTCCATTCAACCCATTCCTCCATCCAGCTTTTCCATCCTTCCCCACAACTCCAAGACCTCTTTTTCCATTCCCACCGCCCTTAACCTTCTCCCCCGTCTCACCTCCCCGACCCACTGTAACCCCTCTTTCCCCTTTCCACCCAGCTGCACCAGCCAGTCCCCCTGTAGATTACTCCTCAACCTTTGTAAATCCCGTATTTACACCAGCACAAGCACCCACAATCACACCCATATTCACAGTCACCGCACTGGACACGTCCAATGACATGGACATCTCACCACCCACTGCACCATCACTAACTTCACTCACGACACAAACATTTTTAGGCACATCACAATTTTCAACAATCACTATAGCATCCACCTTCCCACCCTCATTCCCCATTCCCTTTGCATCTACACCCACTGCATCTTCATTTAGCACCCCATTAATACTATCACCCACTGTAGATAATGCATTTCGACAGATGTTCATGTGCATGACGCAAGTAAGAGATGAGTTCACATCTCTTGGCAATAATTATCAATAGCTGCAGAGGACAACCACTGACTTACAGTCACAGCTTAATTTATTGTCTATTGAGAATGCCTCTCTGAACACCCGATACCAGGAATTACGCGAGGCATATCACAAATTGGAACTAGAAAGCAAAGAAAAGACCAAGGAGGCCACTGCTGACCTGGATAACTTATTAAGAGCCCAGACAGTCCGCAATGCAACGCTAACACGAAACATGGGCTTACTACGAAGACACCTAGCAGCCGCCAAGGAAGAAAACCAGCGCTTACAGGATCAGAACCGAGAAAACTTAGAAGCAGCGCTCGACCACCCAGACCAACCACTCAGTCCTAGCAGGTTCAAAGCCATTCCCTCAGACTCGATGAGGATGCTGTTAGAAGATCATGTAAGATTGCTAGATGAATATGACCGCATGAATGAGGAGTTACAGAAACTCAAAGAAGATCATAAATTACTCCAGTTACGAGCACCGGCACACCAAGACATACCATCACATGTGGACCCCTCTCGTGACATCTTAGAGGAACTCAACGCATTACGGGCCCAGGTATCGAACCTTGAATCAAGGATTGCAGTATATGAAGCACCACCAAGGCCAGATTCCCCACCTGAGCTACCAGCTGAAGAAGAAACTGTCACCATCCCGGTGGAGGAAACGTTTGAAGAGGCGTACGAGCCACAACCAATCCGAGGCGGACGCATCACGGCCGAAGGCCAGATGACTTACGAACTCCCGACCCCCGCGTGGATGAAGACAATTGAGGAACTTGGCACAACGCACTCAGCTAGAGTAGAGGCACAATTACATGCCATGGCGATGATAGAAGAAAGAATTTTACAGTCTCCATTCTTTGCTCATTTGGCCCCGCGACGATACATATCTGGGCACGAGCTACAGTATAAACCGTATTTTATGTTAATGTCCGAATACCAGTTAGCCATTGAGAAAGAAACAGGTAAGAAACCATCACATGCGACTCAGTTCGAGGAGGATGATTTGCCACTAGATGCGCAGCAAGGAGAGATCTATCAACCAGAGTGGCGAAAAGATTTACTACAGAAGTATCCAGAAATGATGAGTACATGGGTAAAGGCACCTTGGCACTTAAAGTACAACCCATGTTGGGGACCAGTACCACGACGCCGCTCCTGGACTGCCTTTGCTATTAAGGTACAAAACAATAAGCAGTGCCAGGATTGGTTGAATTACCCCTATTTTAAGCCACCCATCGAGTTACCAACTGTTGGCTACATGATGGCTACAATTCGCCACTGGCTCCCTAGATTAAAGCATATGGACGATATAGCGGCACATATGACTGTCAAAATCTTTGACATGATGCAAATGATTTTTAAAGTCTTCCAACGCGTCAAGGCACCTCATGTCAACACCTCGGGCTTTGAGCATGGCAATCTCGATCTGGTATATGATATGAGTACAACGCCATCGCTACGGGTGTGTTATGCCTAGCATTGCAGAATAAAATATCTACCGGCGTGCTACAAGCAGACATTCGAAGAGATGTTCACAACCGGCTTCTGGGAATACCATTCAAAGGTATTCATAAGCAGGCCTACACATTTATTGCACTTATTTGCGTGTGAACGAATGGTCTATTCCACACACTATCAGATCCCGCCACCGGAAGAACCGCAACCAATCGACTGGGAGAAACTCGAGGCAGATCTGGCCCGAGGCATTCGTATCTCCGAGCACACCCTCGCTCAAGACCTCCTACAGAACTATATCCGGCAGACCTCACAACAAGGTTCTGTCAGGGACGACAGAAGCGAGAGGGAGGGGGGTGTTGGAAGCAGCCAGAGGCACAGACGACGCGGAAGCATGTAACGATGGAGCAGTGAGCCGGTCGAAGCTTTTTTCAAAGAATCATGTTTTAAAAATACTTTTCAAAAACCTCCAACAGTGATTTTTATCACTAATGTAACATATGTAACATAGAAAAGCCCTTTTCTTAATTTCTCGCTCCATTTTGTGCAAGCCGAGGAGTCCTCGAGCTTGAGGAGCTTAGGTAGAACAAGCTTATCAATTTTCTTTATTTTTAGACATCGTTTACCCTTCCAAATAGCATCTAGGACCTAATTTTTAACTAGGCCGGTCACTAGATGTGAAACCGGTCAAAACTAGTCTAGAAACTATAAAAAGAGCTAGAGAGCTCATTTTTGAGGTTAGCTTTTTTGAGGTTAGAGTTCTTTTGAGCTTGTAATAGTGTTCTTGAGTAATAGAGTTGATTTCTCACCTTCCATTGTGTCTTGCTTGTCTCTTCGTTGTGTGTGTGTATGTGTGTGTGCATCTCTATGCTTCTCACCTTCACTCTCACTTCATCTCACATTCACGATCTTCATATCACTCCTATCTCTTCTGCGGATTGAAAATTAAGGAGGTGAAGCTTCTTAACGTGGTTCTCACCATTGTGCTAGAGCAACAGAATGTCAACACTCACCATTTCCAAGCAAACGTGTAGTGGATCTCCCTTTTTTTCTAAAACATTGTGTGGACACGATATCTCACCCTTGACAAGCCGTCTGGTCACATCATCCACGTACTCATTGGTGTAGCACATGAGAGTGGTTCATTAGACAGTCCACTCAGGCATACCCTCAACTGAGGTGGATACGCAAGGCGACTATACCTAGTAAGTCAAACACTCCAGATATGTGGCAACCCTCTCAATTTCGATCGAGGCAACATATTCAGCAAATTTGGGTGCCCAAGTTCATGGTGATAGCTCATTCCAAGTCTCACCACCCCTGGGTACCTAAAAAGTGCTTAGTTTATGCTTCTACCTTAGTCATCTCTTAGAAGATCTTTTCTAAGACTACTAGGAAACCCTACACACCTTCTTTTGTAAATTACACTTCATCTTGTCTAACCCCCATGTGTGACACAAAAATGGATCCATAAGCCTTCTGTAATCAAGATAACCCTTGATCAAGCTCATCTTGACCATCTACTTAGTGAAACTAACACTCTTATTGACCACTGCATGCAGACCTAGTTAGACAACTTCATATCACCACTATCCTTGTAACAAACTGTTTGTTGTTACCCTTTGGAGTTGTCCTCTCCAATCATTTTAGCATAAAAGATCAACAATACATCTTATATCTCTCAATCCGGGAAGTATACAAAGACCACAGCCCCTTCTAGATGATGGAATCCAAGGATAAAAGGAAAATGACTGTTTTTCTGAGAAATGATGAAGATGAAGAGAAATTTCTAGGGTTTTGATTATCTTGAACTATACTACATCATTTTCAATGATCTTGGTGTCTAAAGTATGCCATTTTTTCAGCAGAACACAATTATGAAGTCAAATTTCAAAAATGATACATGTAACCCTCATATGAGACAATCCTGATTCTGTGAAGCTGACGATTTCCATGTACTTTCTTACTCAATACTCTAAGATTCACCTCTCTTCATACACATTGATCAGAAATACACAACTGAAGCTCACAAATTCCATGATTCACACATAGAATAGACTCAACAAATCAAAGAAAATCACATGAAAGGAAGAACCACAATTTTCTACAAGAAACTCTTCTCATTAATTGGATAACACCAAATACAACTAACCAACCCTCTCAAAATAGAGGAAATTATCTTTTATACATTTTCAAGTGTCCCTTTTCACACTTGAATTTTGGTCCTTTTCCATTCTAATCTAAAAATATGCTATCAAAGGGTTTCCAAAAATTCTAGAAAAAATACATATGATTCTAATTTACATGAGGAAGACTCTTCCTCATTTTTACATCATTTGCATACATATTTCTACAATTTTTTGACATTTTACAAATATTTCTCTTCAAAAAATGCTTCTTCTAACATTCTTCCCCTCCTAGACCTTTTGGCTCCTGACAAAAGATATTCTTGCTGATATATAATGAGTGCTTCCTTCACTTCTTCTTTGTTTGATATACCTGTGACAATAGGTCATCGTTTTTTCTTTCTGTGATGTTCAAGTTATTCACCATTTCAAATAATGCTTTTCTCCATTGTACAGTAGCCTCCGGTTTATCTATTACATCTTTCTTCAGGTATTCTATGTATGTTGCTTCATAAGCTGTGAGTCGAGACTTTGCTACTACTGATAAGTTTCCAAAGATTTCTGATTCTCTTTCAAAAAATCCATAATCAAATGCATCCTCGAAAATCTGAAGATAATGACTACCCAAAAATATTGTTCTACTATAATAGGCCATTAAACAGATCCTGTCTGGGGTTTCATTGAGATCAAATAATAAAGCATCAGATGGTGAATTAAAGCCCATGTAATTGAGAGTTCTGACATCTGTATCTGTAAAAGTCTCTATACATGCCAATATGAGTCTCATTACTCTGATCAATAGAATACAGGCTGGGTCATTAACATCTTTATATGTAGATATAACAGACTCTACTGTGTCAACCATATATTTCTTTGTTGGCCATGTTCCCGCTTTAGGTCCTGCTATCTTTGGAAATTTGAGCCATTTTGCTGGTATTTGTCCTGCATTCCTTCTTTCCCAAAAAACTATCCAATCCCTTCTCCTTGCTACTGGACAATAAGTTGGATTGATTTTTAACTGAATTGGTGCTTCTTTCTATATTTTCTTGCATTCTTTGTTAGTGTCCAACCACCTGTTTCTCCGTTTAGGATTGGCTTTTTCAAATATTTCCTTTGTCACACTGATGTCTTCTTCATATTCCAAATACTTGTTTGGTGATAATCCCACCCTTGCCAGCTGATAGTTTTTAATGCTTTCAATAATCATGCAAAAGGGTATACCTAGGCCATCTGCTGCCCAATGGTGTTGATCAGGATTTATCCCTTTGTTCAAAGAAAAATTAACAATCTGTTCCTCATATTCATTGTGCATTTTTCTAATAAATTCCATTCTAGATTCTCTGTCTGTTAAAAGTCTATGAACAAACTCCTCTGAGTACTCCTCCACTGGTGCTTTGTTTTTTGTTCATCAAAACGTTCAGTCCTATTATCATCTCCCCCTTCATACTCTTTTGCTTGTGTGGTCTCTATCTGTTCTTCAACCTGGCTTGGTGGATTTTCCAATTTTCTATGTAATTCTTCCATCATCAACATTAAACTTCTATTTTGAGAGGTCCACAATTCTTTTTCTGATTTCCACTCATTTCTTTCTTTTTCTATACTCAATTGCCAATCACTTCTTTCTTTTTCTATATCCATATGTAACTTATTATATCCCCTCATTGAAGTGGCAGCATGTACACTGGCTTGCTTTTCCGACTCCTTAGCTTCCTTTAGCTCTACTTGCAGTCTTAAAATCTCTTTATTGAATTCTTCTCTCTCATCCTGTGTCACCTGTTCAATCTTGCTCTCTTCTTTCAATTGGCCTTCTTCCATCAACAACCTGTTTATTTCTTCATTTGCTTTGACCATAATCTGGTATGAGGTTTGAAGTGTTCTATATTTCCCTTCCGTTTTCTTGAGCTCCATTTCTATTTTGTTGTTATGCTCTATCTGCTTTGCACACTTCTCTTCAAGAAATTGAATCTTATTCTGTTCTTGAATCTCCAGTTCTTCTAACGAGATTATTCTTTTGGTCAAATCCTCATTTCGTTCCTGTACAATCTTCAATTGTCCTACTAACTACTCCTTTTCTTTCTTTTGCTCATTAATGATTATACTGCCTTTTACAAACTCGGATTCAACCACCATCCCTGATATAATCATGTTTCTACTTGATGGTCTGAACTGTTCTATATTGCTCATAATAACTTTGCAGGCAGATCTTATATCCTTGGGTATCCTTTCCAACCCAGCTTCTAATTCCATTTGTCTTACTTCTATCTGCTTTTCTTCTTTGTAGTCATTCTCTTCTTCATCTTCTTCCTCATATTCTATGACCTGATTCTTTTGTTCTTCATAGCCTTTTTCTGCTTTCATTTCTTCTTTATCTGCAACATCTTCCTCATACTCTAATGTCTGATCCTCCTTCTTCTCATGTCCTGATGTTTCTTTAATTATCTCCATTTCTTCTGCCTTCTTTTTCTCCACTCCTTGTTTTTCCTCTTCAAGGATATGTCCTTCCTTTTCCTGTACTTCCTTATCCTGAGTTAGGGTTGAATCAATCTCCACAAAGAGCTTTATTTGATCATTGATTATCTGCTCCTTTTGTCCTTCTTCTGGCTCATCTATATCCATACAATCCAAATCTTCTTCTTTCTCCTGATCTTCTGTAGTTGTGAACTCCTCATTATGATGTAGGTCATAAAGTATATCTTCTATGCTTTGGTTTATCTCTTTTCCTGTATGTCCTTCTTTCACTTCTTTGGAATTCATTTTTTCTACTACCTCCTCAGTTTCCTTGACTTGATTTGTGTCTTCTTGCTTGTGTACTGAGTTGCATAACTGAGCTTCTTTTTCTCCTTCTAACTTCCCCTCATTAAATTTGAAATAGGTTTGATGTACAGGTTTTGTCCATATGGTCTTACACCCTGAATCCACTAATCCACAAATGAACTCCTTCCTCACTTCAACCTCTTCTTCCATCATCACTGCTTTACCTTTTAGTAACCTTTTCTCTTCTCCAGGACTAACCTGTTTTGCTTGTGGCTTCTCACCCAAATCTTCTCGTGTTATTCTTTCAGAGGCTTGTACTGTCACATTTGGTGTACTAGGTACTGAGAAATTCAAACTTTTCAACAAGAAGTTTTCAATGTCACTATCTGAGTCTGAAGAGAACTGTGAATGACCAGCTAATTCTGACTTATCCATTCTTTGTTCTTCTAACACAATAGATTCCTCTTGTTTCTTTTCTTCTGCTGACAATTTTCCTGTCTCCATCCTTTGTATAGGTTCTACTGCTTTTCCCTTATTTTTCTTGGTCAACTTCTTTTTCTGCACAGGTTTCTTCTTAACCTTCTTCTTTACTACTACTGTGGTCCTAGTTTCAGGAGGACCTTGTAACTCCTTGAAGTAAGCTAACAACTCCACTTCCTTTTTAACAAAAACCTCTTCAGTCTCTGCTGCCATCATCTGGTCATGTAGTTCTTCATAATGTTCTACTTCTTCCTGTATCCAATCAGTTGCTTTGCAGGAATAGTCCTCCAACATCTTCTGATATTGGGCTTCATATACTGCCCTTTTATTGTTTCCTTGAGCCAGATAAGAATACAATTGTTCCTTGCTTGTCTGAGGTGGATGAGGTTCATTTGAAGACTGAACTTCCTTTTGAGCAGCTTCATGTTCTTCCTTTGTTGCTTCCACCTGTTCCAATTCCACCTTCCTGGGATCCAATCTTCTCTTTTTTACAAGAATAACTTCTTCTGAGATTCCCTTTCTTTTCCTATTTGCTCCCCTCATGCTTGGTTGGGCTTCTGCCTCTCTTATATACATCATTTTGGAAGGACTTTTGATTCCTGTCATCAGACTTCTGAAGTATTGAGCTTCCGGAGCCAATTGCAATTGATCCTCCATCCCTAGAACATGATATATAATTTTTGTTAAAAATTGAGCTCCATTCATGAACTTCCTTTGCTCCCAATGTTTGGCTGCTTCCTTTAATTGATCGTGTATATATGGAGTTACATCCATTACTCCAAAAGGCTTGGTTATGTCCTTATTATTGAACATGATCAATGTTACTGGTTTGTGTGGCATGGTGTATCTAGGTAGTTTTGGAAAATAGAAGTATTGAAGGAACATTTTGATAGCATACTCTTCATTCTCTTTTCCTTTAAAATCAGGGAATTTGGAATATCCTGCATAGGTTGCTTTATTCTTCTTGACAAAATTGTTGTCCAACTTAGTTCCCATGGTATAAAATTGGAGGGCTACGCTGATATGCTCTGCTTTTATAGTAATGTTCACTTCTTTGTTCTCCTTATCCTTGATTGAACACCTAAAATATGTATCATTTCCCTTTCCAACTTCCAGCAAACTGTTCATCACCTGTGCCACTCTTTCAAAGTCTATGAAGAATAAGGGTTCATCCAACAGTCTATGTAATCCCACTGCTTTCCATCTTTTGTAATTGAATGCAATTCTTTGGAATTTGTAAAATTCTTGGCACAACATGGTGTACTTGTGACCTCCAACTCCTATAGTAAAAATGTGCTTTCCAATGATACCCAAAGTTTCCTTGAGTTCCTTGGCTACCTTTTCTGTTTCTAGAATTTCCCGCTCTTCATCAGACTCTAGTTCCACTTCTTCTATTGCAGCTTCACTGTCCAAGAACCAATGTCCTCTAGACAGAGTTACTGAGTCTGCTTTGAAATCATGGATTGGTAGTTCCTTTGGATTCATCATTCTGGAGAAAATATAGCATCACACAAAAGAAAACTCCACCCAAATGAGTCTCAAGAAGCATAAATAAAATCACATTGGTCTTGAGATGTAATGAAAAAGAATGAAAACAAAACTCAGAGAATTCCTGACTTTCCTATTTGTATCACAGATAAGAACTCAATTGAAGTGTTCATTACATGTGTAGCAAGATGTCTAGTGCTCTCTTCTCTTCTGATAGCTCTTATAAAGAAAGAAAATATTTGAAAAAAGAAGAAATTGAAAAAAATTGAATGAAAAAATAGAAACCTGCTACATTACCACCTATATCTTGCTTGTGCTATATAACTTATATAATTAAAAGAATTACAAAAGAAAAATGGATAATTTTTATCTCTTGTTTTTTCTTCTTTTCTCTTTCTATTTTTTTAAAATAACAATAATAATTTTTCTTGTTTTTTCTTCTTTTCTCTTTCTTTTTTTTAATAATAATAATTTTCTCCACTTCCTTTCTTCCCCTCCCATTTCTCTTCTTAGAAAAAGGATGTGGTAGAACAAATTGAAATAATTTCCAAGATGTCATAATTTCTTCTCTGTAAAACTCTGAATTTCTTATCAAGAATCCTAAGTGTATATCAGATAATCATGTTATTTTTCCCATTGAATCAAATCTAATTTTTTTACCCAATAATATTTGATTCTTGTTGACTTTGTTTTAGGAATAAAACCTTCTTCTTTTGATAAACTGTTCTTAGAAGTTTTTGGCTTCCATATCCATTTAGTTCTGGGATATTGTTTTGATGAGTAGTGCTTGTATGTACTTTATTTCCACATTCTTCCTGTATTGATGCCTAAATGCTTCTGGCCATTCCATACTTGCCACCTTTCTTCTGTCTTTGCAACACTTTTTGTTTCTTCAATTTTCTCCTATTTTTTATTGAAGTAAATTTGATCATCAAGAAGTTTTGATTGTGCCTCCTTTGTATCCTTTAGTGAAAAAGTAAATCCCTTCAAATCTGGGTCATGAATATCTTGTTGATCCTCCTGTTCTTCATTACTTAATAAAAACATTAAAAACTTTTGTCATTTATTGTCAATTTCAGCTTCATATTTTCAAAATCCAAAATTACCTTACCTTGCCTGAGCCATGGTTGTCCCAAAATCAATTTCTCAGTCATCATATGATCTGGCCATTCTTCACAATCTATTTTCATACATTCTTCATTGAACTTAACTTTAATAGATGGTGAAGATATGCTTTGTATTATCTGTCCTTTTAAGGTTTTTATAAATGTCTTACTTTCAGTCCTTTTTAAGTTAAACTTATCCAACAAAGCTGAACTGATTTTTCCAATTCCACCATTGTCTCAGATAATTCATGTCCAGTCCATAAGTATTGACTACCCACTTTTAGTGTTGGAATGAGGTATTCTAAAGGTAAAACTGCATTTTGTTCATATACCAAATTAAATGGTGTGGTTCCCAGTGCAGTTTTGTAGGCCACTCTATAAGCTCATAAGACATGATTTAGTTGCAAATCCCAGTCATTCCTATTTGTGTTTACCAATTTCGACAATACAGTGCAAAGTACTTTATTAGTACTTTTTGCTAATCCATTGGCTTGTGGGTGATATGGGGCTGAAGTTCTATGACTGATCATGAAATATTCAGTTATGTTTTCTATTATTCGGTTCAAAAAATGAGTTCCCCTATCACTTACCAATTCTATTGGTAATCCAAATCTGGTGATGATATTTTCATAGAGAAATCTTGCAGTGGTCTGAGCATCATTCCTTTTTGTAGCCTTGGCCTCTGCCCATTTAGTCAGGTAATCTGTGGCTACTAGTATGTATTCAACATGGGATTGTTTTGCTGGAGGATGTATGGGTCTAATGAAATCCCAACCCCCATTTACTAAATGCTCTTGCTGAAATCAATGGTACTAATGGCATATTATCTCTTTTATTTGGTTGACTCACTCTTTGACAAATGTCACATCTTTTTACATATGTTCTTGCATCAGGGAATAGAGTTGGCCACCAAAAACCAAAATATAATATGAGTTTAGCAGTCCTATCACTTGAAAAATGTCCTCCTGTTACTCTAGAATGTGCCATCTCTAACATTTCCATATATTTATTTTCAGGAACACAAATTCTTAAATATCCATCCATCCCTCTCTTGTACAATTGATCTCCTATCAGTTGATACTCTTCAGAAATCATTTGTAGATTCTTTTAGTCTGTAGTAGCTCTTACTTGTTTTCCTTTCTTGTTTCTTTTCAAATCCTCAATTATGTTTGCACTCCACTCTGGGTTTTTTTGAAACCAATATAAGGTTATAATTTTTGAATTTTGCAAGGATTGGCATTCTCGGCAGTTGGCAATATATTTTGTTACATCTTGAATCTTATTAGGCCAATGTACTCCCATCCTTTTGAGATTACTTAGAGTGACTATTATGGAAGCATGAGTTCAAGAGTTCCAACAATGAGCTCTTCTCAGATATTCCTGTTGCTCCTCTTCTGGAGTACAATATTCCAATATGCCCATATGATTGAGGTGATACAAGTGCCCAGCTAGCAGCATAAAATTCCTGCTTTGTAATACCAAATGTGTGTTATTTCCAACTGTTCTGCAGGGTCCCATGGTTAGCAAAGGTACTAAAGTCATGGCCCATTTAGGAATACTTTCTACTTTGAACAGATATGTATCTGGCAAATCATCATCTAAAGGTGAACTTGGCTCTTTAGCTTGGATCCTGGACAAATGGTCTGCTCTCAAATGAGTTTTCCCTTGTCTGACCACTACCTCAAACTCAAACTCCATCAATAGGAGAAACCATTTGACTATCCTACCAGTGTGACAAGGTTTGTTTACTAAGTAGAGTAAAGCTTGGTGATCCACAAAGAATTTAAACTTGTTGGCCAAAAGGTAATGTCTATATTTTTTCATAGCAAATATCATTCCCAATCCCTCCCTCGCAGTGGTTGTGTAATTTTTTTCTGCTGAATTCAATTGCCTACTAGCATAAGCAACTGGGAAGTCTAGTTTGCTCCCTTCTATAGGTTGTGCTAACACACATCCCAAAGCATAATTTGAAGCATCCACATGAACATAATAGGAATCTTATGTTCATAGATTTTGGGGTCAATTCCTTTCAAATCCTTATAACTGTAAGCAAACACATCCCTATAATTTTTGGCCAAATTCCTTAATGCTTCCTCCTCTTGATTTGTGATGTCATCAGCTATTACAATATGTCTTTCTTCCCCTTCTTCCTGGGTGATCATCGCCTTCTTAGTTTGTTCTTCATTGTCATATGCCTCTCCTTTTTTCTTTTCTCTCTTTGGTTTCACTTTGAGAAGTAGTCTGTCTTCTACTTCATAAGTCTTAAAATTTGAAGGTACATCAAATTGTTTATCTGTGTTTGTTATTTTCTTATTTTTTTCTATTTCCTTGTGTTTGTTTTTTCTATATTTGCCTGAAATTTTGTCTTTTATTGCATCTGTAGCTTCTACTTCTTCCAAATATTGTGTTTTACCATTTTTCAATATTATTCCTTCCTCCTGGTCCTCTTTTGATTTTGACACTTTTATCATTTGTATTCCTATGTGAAAAATATCATATCCTTCTTCATTTTGGAATTTCACTCCCACATACTTATCATTAGCTAGATCCACGGTGGTCAAAATCTGATTCCAACCATAAGGCTCAAATTCTTCATCTTTGAATTTTTGTGGTATATAGCTCTCATCTTGTGATTTCCTTTCTTCTACACAATCTTTTTTTCTTAACCTTCTTTTTCTATCTGTGAGGTTCCTTATCACATTACATTTCCATATTGATGATTCTGTTTCGTTCTTGTCTTCAACCTCTGATTCTTCACTTAATTCTTGATTTTGATGTATTTTGAACCATTCTTGAGGGGACATGTCACAATATTGACCATTTCTTAAATTCACTGTGGTTATCCTTCCTTTACTTTGAAGATATAAGCAATCATTACCCCAATCTTGCACAATTTGCATTTGTCTCATAAATGGTCTTCCTAGGATGATTTCATATGAAGTGGATTGTGGAAATTCAACTATGGCAAAAGTGTGCTCTATTTCTATTCCACATATTTCCACAATCACCTTTTCCCATATTCCTAGGGGTTTTTCTATGTGTCCATCTACAAGTTGTAATCTCATTTTAGTGGGTACTAATTCATTTTTTCCCCATCTTTCCCAAGTTTGTTTAGTTATGATAGCCACACCTGATCCACTATCCAATATAGCTTTGGCATGATTTTTACAAATTGTATTCTCAGAGTTGAGTTCCCTTCTTCTCCTTCACAATATCCTCCTATTTTATCAATAGGGATGTACAACAACTCCTCCAATTCTTGTTGTTGTGGATCAAAATTCTCTGGTATTGCTTCCCACTTTTTCATATTGTGTTGCAAGTGAGGATTTTGTTTTACCAATTCTTCCATTGTGGTGTGGTATAAAATTGTACATTGCTTTTCTATATTGATTTGGAAGGTTATTTATGCATTATCTTCCAGATCAATAGTTTTCCTTGTTTCTGTTGCATCTGCTTCCCCAACTATTGTTGGACATTTGTCAGGTTCCCTCATTTTAAATTGTGTTTCTTGTATGATTTGTTTGCATCTTTGCATTCTTTCATGCTCTAAATCTGGCATAGGGTAAGCCATTACATGGTCTGTAGGATTTGGTCCCTCTTGAATTCTTCCCTTGTATGCTCTTATCAAAGTTTCCAAACTTTGTGAATTTTTTGCCTCCTGCTAAGTTGGTTTATTCTGAGGTTGACTATTGTTTGACTGTTTTATAATCTCTTCTTCCAAAATTTTTCCCATTCTCATTTTTCTCTCCCATCTCCCTTTTTGTCTATTTTTCTTTTCCTTTGGAAATGAATTCTTCTTTTGTTCCTTAGTTGTTTCTTGTTATTTAGCTTGTGCTCTTGTTATAGCATTTACATTTACTTGATCATGGGTCACTCAATTCTTCTTGCTCCATTATGTTGACTGTTTTTAATGGTATGTTATTAGATGTGTTTTGTCGTTTTTGAGGGTTTCTTGGACAATCCTTTATTAAATGTTCCCTGCCACAATCCTTGCAATAAGCTCCTTCTACTCTTAATGTAGGAGGTTGTGGGCAGTCTCTAATGAAATGTTCTCCCCCACATCTATAACAAGTTATCTTTTGACTCCCTTTGTACTGAGGTTTCTGATTGGACATGTAATTATTGGTTATGTGCATGAATGTGGATGTATCCATTTCAATTCTCCCATTTCCCAAATCTAGGGCTTGCAGTTCTGGTTCTCTCAGCTCATATCCTTCCCACTCTTCCTGATATCCTTCATTCCAATGATAATCTTCTCTGTACGATGATCTTAGTCTTGAGCTTTCTTCTTCTATTGGTGTGTATTTGACTGGTACCACATTTGTTGGTAATGGTGGTTGTTGCCCAAGTACAAGTCTTGGTTGCTCAATAAATCCAGATTCTCTTTGTGAATTATGTTGATTCCCATATTCTCTTTCCTTAATGGGTTGTTTATTGTAGAAGCATTCTTCTCTAGTATGGTTTGTCCATTTTCTTTCTAGTGTACAATATTTGAGTGTTTTTCTATCTTGCAAATGTTGTGGTTTTTGATATGGACATTTGTTGTACCAAATATTTTCTCCACAATTATAGCATTTTTTATTTGTTGCTATCCTGGTGTTTATCAAATTTGTTTTGGTACTAACTTCTAGGGCTTTAGCAATGGCTTGTGCCAATTCTTCTGCTGGTGGGATTTTATCTTCATTTGTTCTAGGTTGATCAGTTGCTAATAGATCTTGTCCCCTGTTGTCCTCTAAATCTATTGCCTCCTTCACACATGCTCCTAGGTCAAGGCATCTCCTATAATATACCAGGGTTCTTAATTGGGCACTTCTCAGTCCTTCTATGAATAGAGATACTTGTCTTGCCATGGAGGGTACCTACTCTCTAGGGCATCTGTCAATATATTGCTTGAATCTCCTTGCTGCTTCTCTGACATTTTTATCTTTTTGCTGTTTAAAGCTATGTATCAAGGTAGCTGTACTATGTTTTATCCCAGTTTTTGAGAATTCCCCTATGAAGGCTTCAAGGAAAGATTCAATATCTAGATACATTTCCTTCCTCAAGGGAATGAACCAAGAGAGTGCAGGTCCAGTTAGGGCTAGACCAAATGCTTCAAATTGTACTTTGTAATCCTCTACTTCTTCTGCCCTAATTAATTGTCTAAATTTTGCAGCATGAGCATGAGGATCAGAATATCCTTCATATTGGTTCTTCATGCATTTAGCTACTTGATAAGGCCTGAGCATTTTTCCCTGATTTTGCCACTGATGTCTCCTTCTAACTGGAAAGTCATTAAGTCCTTCCACATTCCTTTCAAAAGGATTTGGGGAAGTATGTATTCTCCTACCTTGTTGTTGTTCAATATTATTGTGAGTTTCATTTTGTCTTGGCAAGTCTGGTTGCCCTAGGTTTTGTTCCCAAGGTCTCTTGTCTGCACACTGCCCTAAATCAATAGAGTTTTCTGGATCCTGTGAGAAGATGTATACACACCTTGTCTATCCTCATATCTACCATCCTTGAATTGTGCTACTGGTGTTATATTTAGGGGAACTTCTACGTTTCTCAACCTAATGAGAAACTTATGCATCCCATCCTGATACACATAGGTTCCAAACCTATTTGTATACATATATTTGAGAATATTTCTATAATCACTAGTTTCAGAAGGTTCATTGGTTTCATTTAGATTTTCCATGTTATTTTCCTGCCCTCCTATTCTTGTTTTTCTCCTATTACTGGCTCTATCTCCTTTCTTTTAAGATCTTGTTTAGAAGGTGTGATCAATTTATTACGAGATCTCAAAATCATCCAACTTACGCACAATCCTATGAAGAGAATCGTGTTTTCCACGATTCTATGAATAGAATCGTGATTTTCACGATTCTGTGGAGGGAATCATGTTTCTCACGATTCTGTGACTAGAATCATGAATTTTTCACTATTTTGTGAATAGAATCGTGTTTTTCACGATTCCTTGAATAGGATTGTGATTTTTACGATTCTGTGTAGAGAATCGTGGTTCTCACGATTCTGTGGAAAGAATCGTGTTTCTCACGATTCTGTGGAGAGAATCGTGATTCTCAAGATCCTAGTGAAGAGAATCCTCTTTCTCACAATTCTGTGGAGAGAATCATGATTCTCACGATTTTGTGGAGCAGTGGAGAGAATCGAGTTTCTCACGATTTTGTGGAGAGAATCGTGTTTCTCAGGATTCTGTGGAGAGAATCGTGATTCTCACGATTCTATGGAGAGAATCGAGTTTCTCACGATTCTGTGGAGAGAATCGTGTTTCTCACGATTCTATGGAGAGAATCGTGATTCTCACAATTTTGTGGAGAGAATCGTCTTTTTCTTGATTTTGCGGAGAGAATCGTGTTTTTCACGATTCTGTGGAGAGAATCGTGATTTTCACGATTGTGTGGGGAGAATTGTGATTTTCACGATTCTGTTCTCGGACAATCGTGATTGCTCACAATTGTTAAAAATAGGATTTTCTTATGAAAATCACATTCTGGGAATCACGATTTTGTGCTTAATTTAGAGAATCGTGATTCTGTGCAGATTTTTTAAAATTTTTGAGGTTCTTGATTTTTAAGTTTTTGTTTCTCCAATAGAATCGCCTTATTAAAATTTTAACATGCAATAAAAGAGTTTAAACAAAATTATTATTTTTTCTCACTAAAACTCAAAAAATCTAAAAATCACGATTCCATGTTTTTTACTATTTTCTCTGTTTTTGTGCTCTAATCATCATATGAAACTTGAAGTAATGCAGAAATTTATTGAAAGATTATTACCTTGCTTGCTTGATCAAGAAAAATCTCAAAAAACTTGTATTTGCTGACAGTCGTGATTCTGTCCAATTTCCTCTAGTTCTCTCTCTCTTCAGAACTTACATGCTTTTATAGCTTTCAGACAATCGTGATTTTGTGTAAATTTCTCCAAATTTTCACTTTTCACTTTAGGACCCTTATCCCTTAACAATTGTGTGGTTTTTGATTCATAATTCTCATATTTTCAACAAAATTTACTCCCTTTATCCTACATATGAAAATCGCGGTTCTGTACCCAATTCTCAGTTTAATCACTTGATGCTCAATTCTTACTGATATTCTGAAATTTGATTTTCTCTACTCACTCAATTTTATGAAATTCTTAGAATCACTTACCTCAATTCCCAAATGTGCAAAAATAATTCAAATTCTTTTCTTAAAGAAAATCGCAATCCTGTGAAGAGAATCGTGTTTTTTCTGAACTTCCCAACTTTTGCACTTTTTTACCTTTCTTTCCACCTAGTCCCCTTCAGTGTTCTTTACCACTCCAAATCACTTGTCACCTGCAATTATACACCATCAAACTCATTTTAAAACGTTTTTTTTTTGAAAAATTGAAACAACAACTTCCAATCTAGCTATTTTTTATTTTCTCTCAATTTTTAGAATTCTTATCCACTTTTTCTCCTCCACTTTTAACAACAATACTCTAGTCCTACTTTTGGAACAAAAACAAAATTTGTTTGAATTTCTTACTAGATTTTATGAATTTTTTTAGTATTTTGCCCTAAATCAAGGTGAACACTCCACTTAGGGTTTTCTTGTTTCAAGATCCATTGATCTTTTGTTCATGATTGGTTATACTCTTTTATGCTTGCAATCTAATCAGTTTATGAGCAAAGCTTCCCAAAGAAAAATGTGCTAAGAAGTGCAATTATCAATTCATGCAAAGATAAACTCAAACATTTTTCTTTTCAAGATGCAAATAAATCTTTTCTCACGATTATTGCTTTGCCTTGGCTAAACAAATGGATCTTATGTACTTGCATATAGCTACTTTAATTAACTTTCCTCAATGCAATCATGTCATCTTTCCCAAGATCAACAATTTTGCTTGGTACTTGGTCAAAAAGCACTCTACAAATGCAAAGATAGTCACATTTTACCTTATCTTTAGCTATCTTGATTCAGTTTTTCACACACATGCACTTTACTCTCAAAAATGATATGAGCAACTATCAATTTGCAAGAATTTCACCACTTCTTTATCTCAAAAGGTTATCTCTTGCTTCCTTTTCCCAAAAGGCAAACAAAGAAACCTACCTTTTCATTTCCTTTTCTTGAGTAAAGAGTATTACCTTTTCAATGTGTTCAATACCATCAACAATGGAAGATCCAGCAAGGTCCAACTTCAATGAAACTTTTGCTTTACTTCCCCAGCAACGGTGCCAAAAAATGTTTGTTGTTACCCTTTGGAGTTGTCCTCTCCAATCATTTTAGCATAAAAGATCAACAGTACATCTTATATCTGTCAATCCGGGAAGTATACAAAGACCAAAGCCCCTTCTAGATGATGGAATCCAAGAATAAGAGGAAAATGACTGTTTTTCTGAGAAATGATAAAGATGAAGAGAAATTTCTAGGGTTTTGATTATCTTGAACTATACTACATCATTTTCAATGATCTTGGTGTCTAAAGTGTGCCATTTTTTCAGCAGAACGCAATTATGAAGTCAAATCTCAAAAATGATACCTGTAACCCTCAGACGAGACAATCGTGATTCTGTGAAAACTAATGATTTCCATGCACTTTCTTACTCAATACTCTAAGATTCACCTCTCTTCATACACATTGATCAGAAATACACAATTGAAGCTCACAAATTCCATGGATCACACATAGAATAGACTCAACAAATCAAAGAAAATCACATGAAAGGAAGAACCACAATTTTCTGCAAGAAACTCTTCTCATTACTTGGATAGCACCAAATACAACTAACTAACCCTCTAAAAATAGAGGAAATTATCTTTTATATATTTTTAAGTGTCCCTTTTCACACTTGAATTTTGTTTCTTTTCCGTTCTAAACTAAAAATATGCTATCAAAGAGTTTCCAAAAATTCTAGAAAAAATACATATGATTCTAATTTACATGAGGAAGACTTTTCCTCATTTTTACATCATTTGCATAAATATTTCTACAATTTTTTGACATTTTACAGATATTTCTCTTCAAAAAATGCTTCTTCTAACACAAACACTAAATCTATAGGTAGTACTCATTCAAAATCAATTGTAAATCCACGCACCTTACACACTCCCTCTCAAAGCACGCACCTGTCAAACTTCACTTCTTGCATCATTAAAAAATCAAACACTACACAGGAAGCATGTTGGTGGTGGAAAGGAATGGAGGTCTCATCTTTTGGGATCTTAATTATTTTCCATGACTAATGTTTCTTCCTCTTCACTTTAGCTTAGGTTTGCAACACCAGCTTTCCATCATGCAAGCAAAAGGTTCTACCAGTGCGACGCTTGGGTAGCCGATTGTGGATTTCTCGGCTCTTCCATTTGAGAGATTGTTGAAGGCTATCCCGATAGAGTTCAAGGGTTTCACTGGACCGATGCCCATTGAAGTCCCTCCTGAAGGAGAGGCAAAAAGGGTAAGCAGCAAAGCGCACTGGTTCCAAGGGCTTGTAGGGCCCCTGGGAGATGCAGAATTCATATATGAAGCTAAGCTAATGTATGGTGCAAACGTGTGGAGACGCTACCAATTCTTTTCACAGGAGTTCAAGAATCTCTAGAATAGCAAAGATCTCCAACCTATATGGCAAAGGGAAGGATTTGCAAATTATTTCAATGCAAAACTCCCGAAATTGAATCAACACGTGCAACAGTAGAATCATGAGAATTTTGAAGCTACATTGGACAATCCGAGTACACCTCTTAGTCCATCTCGCTTTCAAACCATTCCACCCGAATTGATGGAGATCCTCGTGGAAGATCATGCACGTGTGCTTGAGGACTATGATCATTTATAGGAAGAATGCCAAACCCTCAAGGACACCAATAAAACATTGTTGCTTAAGGATTCTTTGGGACCCACTATTGTACAAGAAGTGGCACCACCGGTTCTCTTGGAAGAATTGATTGTGCTACGTATGAAAGTACAAGAGTTACAGACTCAAGTATCCAATATGATGGAACAAAAACATTCGAAGAAGAATATGTACCCTTACCTGTTGTTGGCGGCCACTCATCCTGTGAAGGATAGGACACCTATGAATTACCTCCGCCAGCTTGGTTAAAGAGCATCAAAGAATTGGGTAAGACACACTCTGCTCGCGTAGAGATGCAACTCCATGCCATGGCAAATCTTGAAGAAGTTATTTTGGAGTCACTCTATTTTGCTACTATCACCCCCCGCAGACATATAATGTCCAGTGAATAAGCCATATTTCCTTTTGCTAGAAGAATATAATTTTCAAGTTGAGAGCAAGACTCAGAAGCGTCCCACGCATGCCATGCAATTCGATCCCAAAGATGTTTCACCAGAAGCAGAGCGAGGCCACATATATCAACCCACCTAGCATCTAGAATTACTACAAAAGTACTCAGAAATGATGCATACATGGATGCATGCATTGACACACTTGAAGTACAACCTGTGTTATGGACCGATTCCGCATGGATGTACTTGGAAGGCATTCGCTATTAAGGTCCAGAATAATTGTCAAAGCAGGGATTGGCTCAATTATCCATGAATAATACTCCAATTGTCGGCTATATGATGGTCATCATTCGTCGTTGGTTATCACGTCTACACAAGATGACGGATATTGTCGCTCAAATGACTGTAAATATTCTTGATATGATGTGATAGTCTTCAAGACCTTTCGATGTGTCAAGGCTCCCAATGTAATTACACCAGGCTTTGAATATGGGAACTTGGACCTAGTTTACGACATGAGCACAACACCTTCTTTCAAGGTATGCTATGCTTGGCACTAGAGATTGAAGTACATGCCCGCCTACTACAAGAAGACATTTGAAGAAATGTTCACCACCGGCTTCTGGGAATATCACCCATAAGTGTTTATCAGTCATCCAATGCATCTGCTACACCTGTTTGCTTGCGAATGAATCATGTATTCAAAACATTATATGCGCCCACCTCTAGATGAACCCTAGCCCATTGATTGGGAGAAACTTGAACGTGATCTTATCTGAGGACTTTGCATCATAGAACACATCTTGGCAACAGACCTGGTCACCAATGACATTACTCATGTGAAATCAGGTTCTGTTAGGGATGATAGAAACAAGGAGGAGGGGAGTGTTCAAGCCAAAGGTTCGAGTACTAGTTCTCCTCATAGAAGAAGAGGAAGCACTTAAAGCTACTCAGAGGATTGCATCATGATAATAGTGATTTTATCACTAAACCAATGTAATATATGTATATACATCCAATTATCACGAATACGGCTCCATTTTATGCAAGCCAAGGAGTCCTTGAGCTTGAGGAGTCTAAGAAGAAAGGTCACACCAATCTTTTGTAATTTTTGGAAGCCGTTAGATCGTTCAAATTAGAGGTAGAACCTATTTTTTAACTATGCAGGTCACTAGATGTGAAACCGATCAAAACTAGGCAAAATCTATAAATAGAGCTAGAGAGCTCATTTTGAGGTTGTTGTTAGTTTATGATTGAATCCATGAACTAGAGCTAGAAGAGCTATTGTAACTAGATGATGATGAATATGACTATGAGTTCTTTTCTTTCCTTCCATTGATCTCCATCCTGACTTTCCTAGTGTGTATGTATGCATGTGTGTGTATGCTCTTGCATTTCTCACCATCTTCTTCATGCACATCATTCACTCTTGAGCTTCATATCAGCCTAAACTCTCCACGGATTGACAATTATGAGGTGAAACTCCTCACTTTGTTACTTTCCATTGTGCTAGAGTGACACCAAATGCTAAAGGAAATCGAATCAAACTCTTTATCTAGGGCATTTGTGTTCTATGTTGATAGCCATGTTAGGTTAAGCATGATAGTTTTCTTTGTTCTCTTTCTTAATAGAAATAATTTTGCACATTTTTTGCACTAGTGTATAATATTAAAAAAATATATATTTTCTTTCAACTAGTCATGAGGTTAAGTTGTCTTGCTTTTCATGAATTGTAGAAAATCAAAAGCATTTCAACTTTGGATAATCATCATGAGAAGGTTTTAGTTGTTTTCATTATTGGGATACTATCCTAGCTGGATCCAAAAGATCACAATATAGGTTTGGTGTGGTGTATTTCTAGAGTTCCCACTACTCTCTTCTTGCATGTTGTAGAGAGTGGATACAGTCTTTAGTGTATTAGATTTTTTGGAGGCTACACCCTTGTGTATAGGTTTAGCCTTGGATATGTGTAGGTATTGGAGTTAAATTTTTAGTACTCTCTCCTTGCATGTTGTAGAGAGTGAATTTAGTCTTTTATCTATTAGATTTTTTAGGAGGCTACCCCCTGTATAGGTTTAGCCTTGGATATGTGTAGGTATCCAAGTTTGATAAAAATTTTCCACCTCTCTTCTTGCATGTTTTAGAGAATGTACATACTCTATTATGTGTTAGATTTTCCTTGAAGCTAAATCCTAGTGTATATGTTGAGAAACATTCAACAATCCCTTCTGCTGATTGCAACCTATTTTTTTAATTTGTAAAGCATATTTTTGAAATTTAAAGATGAATGCTCTTTTTGAAAGATGAAAGTTCAACATTCTTTCTATTTAAAGAGATTCATGGTGCATTCTTGAATACTATGGAATATGGTTGGCAATTCAAATAGGTTATAATATGTTAGAGAGTAGTTTTGTTTTCATTATGTTTCTTTGACTTAAGTTTGATAAATATTATTTATTATGAAATTTATTTTTTTCAATCTATTATTTTACACACTTTGGCACAATAGATCTTAACAAGAAGTTAGATACTTCATCCATCAAGAAGAAAGGGTTTTTGCCAAAGTTACAATATTTTCTTAATAATCAATCAATCCATGCACAAGTTGAAATTTTGTCAAAGAATCTTCAAGCTGATGTTTCTTATGCACATGTTTTTGATTTAGATGGTGAAAGAGATGTCAATAGTAGTCATTGTATCGATATACAAGGATGAAAACATTTCATCCTTGTGCTTTATGAAATATACATCTCCCTACATCGTGAAATTTCACCAATAATCACCATATCCACCCTTCTCTTCTCATTTCCCTCATTTATGAGAGATCGAACTAGAAAGAGAGCAAGTGTGAGAGTGTGTTTGGATGCGGTTGTGAATTTTACATAACATTGCTTCAGTACAAGGTTACAAAAACTAAAAGGTAAAAATCTGCATCATTTCATAATCTCTACCAAATGCCTCAGACCATCACGATGGTATGAGAAGTTCATGTCTTTTGAAATACCATCATGATGGCACACTAAGGACTCCATAGTTGCATTCAAATAATTTTCATTTTTGTAGACCATCACAATTGGCTCAAACGATCACAACAACATGAGACCATCGTGATTGACTCATGCCATTGCGATGATATCTGATCATCAGGATGATTCATCAAGCCATCGTGATGATTCATCAGGTTATCATGACGGCCATCCCTTCATGCCATTGTAATTGTGACATATCGTCACAATGCTTTCCAATCATCATGCCCTAAGGCCATCGTGATAATTGATCAAGCCATCGTGACAATTGATTAGGCCATTGCAACAAACATCCCTTCACACCATTGCACCTGTGACATACCATGGCAATGGTTTTAGATCACCATGCCCTAAGACCATCACATTTGGCTCATGCCATCATGATGATGCTATGCTATCATGATTGTGACATACCATCACAATGCTTCCAGATCATGCCCTAAGACCATCGTGATTCGCTCATGCCATTGCGATGATGCCATGCCATCACGATTGTGATAGACCATCGTGATTGGGTAAGACCATTGTGACTTTTCATGACAATCGTGATCCTGCCAGACCATCGTGATGGTTCAACTAAAATGGAAAATATTTAGGGTTTTGATTTCATTGGCTCTAGGACTGGGGTTATGCTGATGAGTATTCTGATGCGGGAAGTGGTGGCTATGGTTCTATTGCTCTTGGAACTTATGGAAGTGTTGGTGGCTATGGGGGCTATGGTGGAGGTATGCTCAGCCAGTTTGACTTAGACTCGAATGCAAGAATGGGATATAGTTCACTATTGGTGGTTATGGTGGTTCCACTCTCAGCTCAGTTGGAACAGATGGAGGTAGTTATGGAAGTGTGGACCGTTAAGCTCATATGGAAGTGGCATTGCATATGGGTGCAATTGCAGTATTAGAATGCATGCATCAGAGGTACATGAAGTTGAGAGTCAGTATGCCCATAGTTGTTGCTTCTTGCATGATTTCAAGTTTGAATCGGCCATCATGTTGGGCCAGTGCAATCAGGGTAGGTGCTTGTTGTGCTTGATAATGATGAGAGTATTACAAATGATCCAATCTGAGATCTGTAGTAGTTTTCAATTGAAAGATTCGAGTTCGTGGCTTGCCATAAGAAGAACAAGGACTGAAGAAGGAATGACAAGCATGGATAACATTGTAGAAGTCATTGAGGGCAAAGTTTCTAAAGGAGTATCGCATGTGGCATTCCAATGTATTCTTAACTTAGTGATGGAAAGACGACAAAAGTGTGATTGTGTGGCTGATAGTGAATAGGGAAGAGTTCAAAGAAGACGATGACGTGCGGCAGCTAGTTGTTGACACGACAATGCAGCTAGTGGAGCTGAAGGAATGCACTTTTTGTCGAGAGGAACAAGCTATACAGTGCAGTAAGTAATGAAATGTAGGGAGGTGGATGGGCACACTAGGAGCCTCACACTCTCGATGCCCAATTGAATGTTATAATTATGCAATATCATTGACTAGAGATCGTGGCTATAGTTATGCATTTGCTCCAGAAATAGTATGCATGAAGGAAGAGCTACTATGGCAGAAAATCCGAGATGTGCACGAGTAAGAGAATTGTCCAACACACTGAATGTTGTTATGTTCAAAGTCTGTGGCAGCATGGGAGGTTGTGAATGGTAGCTGAGGTTCAATGACTCAGTGACTTTCTCATTTTTTATCCTGTTGTTGCAATGGTTTGGGACGATCAAGGTGTGATGAAATATGGTAAAAAGTCATGGTGTGGAGAAACAAGAAATTGATCAACATCAATGCTCTCTCAACAAGATTGCAATATTTCTGGCGTGTCTAACACAGAGTAGTTGATTAAAAGTATGTCTCTAGATGCGAGTTAGTATGGTATCTAGTTTGGGAGCCATCTCTGCATGCACCAAAGCGAACTCTTTGGCACAACTACCTTGGAAGAACAAAGTTGTGCTAACAGATTCTTTCAAGTATGAAGAGACTGATGAAGATTCAATGGTGGGGGAACAAAGCTTGAAAAGGAGAAACATACAACAGTTGCAGCCCCAAGTGAAGCAATGGCCATCATTTCAAGACTTCAGGAAGAGAAACCAACCATGCAAATTCCAGTAATGCAACTCCAGAGGATTCTCGAGGAAAGGGCAAATTATGATGAACTTGATGAGTTATCCAGCATCTCATGTAGAATCAAAGAACGGTCCACTTGTTGTTGGGGGATTTTTTGATAATAGTGCGGCCAATTCTAGCACATGCAATCCCTCAATTAGTCACAGAGAGGGAATGCTTTGTAAGGAATTGTATTAGTAACAGGACACATCCTAGTGGTGTGGGTACTAATGCCAGCCTTCTAATTCGAGAACTATGCAACAATATGTACTGCAATTATAGTAGTCATTCTTCTGGATATGCTGAAGGATACATGTCAAGTAGGCATGGCATTGGAAGTTCTCAACAGGGTAGCCATATGTCTACTAGAAACCCTAGCTCTGCTTCTCGTATGTCTAGTGCACCCATGAAAATGTCTAGAAAGATGGGTTTGTGTGTCCTCTGACACTTGCAACAGGAGAATACTATGGTGCCATTGGAATGCTTTGAGGAGTCTTCGGCTCTTTTTCGTGGTCAGATGAAAGAATTGGTTGTATAGGGAATTCTCGCACTCATTGGGCATGCCCTTCATCTTGGGAAGGTAAAACAAGGATTCAATGTCCATATCATGGATGGGAGTATGTCACCAATGGAGTCTCTGAGAAGATGCCTTCCACAAAGCTTGTGAAGGTCAGTGTAGAAGCAATGCCTTGTGTGGAACGTGAAGGCATGGTGTGGATCTAGCTTAGTGTTGGCATTCCGGACCAAATCTTCCATCATTGGATGCACTAGCTGGTACACAACATCTGCACAAGTTGTGATTGAGATTCTTGTAGAAGCAGTCTTTTAATGGAAAATGGGCTTGACCTTGCTAAGCTCCTTTCACACAAACTAGTACACTTCCAAAAGGATGGCCAATTTCAAGTCTCGTGAAGTTTTGCACTCTTATTACTGCTTTGCAAGGCTATTAGGACCCATACCCAATTGATATGGAAGTCCAAACACCATGCATCACATGTGGGATCTTCCTGTGGCATATGGCAAGCTGAGTGTTAGATATCAAAAATGGCACCTAGTTGTGGGGGAGATGGGTGCAATGCAGGAGGTGAATGATGCCTATTCAGAACTCAAGGAATGTTCCCTGCAATGATTCTAATCATCCTCAGAAGAGCGAGGTGCATGATCGTGCTGGAAATCTGGAAGATGCTCATGAATGCAATGCCAACTGCATCGACAACCTCCATTGTTCTCTCATGAACGTGGTCTCCACTTCAAAAGCTTGGAGACAAAAGACCTGTCATTCACTCTTCATCAGCCCTACTGTCAGAAATCAGTCATCTCCCTGACCAATGGACCATGGCTCAGATCTGTCCGCCCTCCTTCGAGTAATTCCATACTTGATTGATCTGTTGTTGTAGTGCACCACGACGTTTAATGCGAAGGATACTGATCCAGACGCAACCATGTTTCCTCTGAGTAGCTCCACCTACTCGTAAATCTCTATAATTTTGGCACTTATTCTGTATGAAATGTGCAATAGGCACACACACACATAGAGGTGTCCCTATTTTAAGGTTGATCTAACTAGCTGAATTGTTAGTATATGATCAATGTCTACCCCTCATGATTGTATGCACATTTTGTAAGGCCCCCGTTATGAGGAGAAGCCAAGCGTGCATTACCCAATTGATGGGAATCCCAACTTGCATGTTGGATGAAGGTCATATTGGACCATGTAAGGTATTGTAAGGAAAGGGCGTTACCAGGCTCCCAATTTGTAAAGGGAATATTCCATAGAATATTCCCTGTTAGAGTCAGAAATCATTTATATTTGTTAGGTCGGTTCAATCGGTCTAAGCCGTGTATGAAAATTACGCGGGCGGTGGCCATCCACGCTCTACCGCCCATGTATAGCCGTCCACGGAAGGCCACCCATGATCCTATATATACATGAGTTCTGCACTACCTAATACATCACGTTGAGCCAGCATACCTCTACCTTGTATCTCCCTATCTAGAGTTGTCTAGATCACCATTTAAGCTCTACCTTGAGAGCGCACGGGTGGACAACACCATCATCTTTGTACTTGCTGTTAGTAGAAAATTGTTGAGATTCTCCTATATCTATTATCTTCTCTGCTACTGCTCCTGTGTTATATTGCGTAACTATTGTCTTTCATGGTATCAGAGCTGTAAGGTTCGAATAGCTTGAGAAGTATCACTATTTTAGCCTACTAGCAGACTAGAATATCAGTAGATTATTCAAGTGATTACATGATGGCTTCATCATCAAACACTAGTCTTGGTGCTTCAGCTAATGTTAATGCTGCACCTATTCGAATTCGTCCACCTGCATTCACTGAAGGGAAGCTGGATGGAACCAACTATACAATCTAGAAGTTCAAAATTTCTGCAATTTTGGACTCCTATGAATTACTTGACACTGTCATGGGACAGATGGGATTGGATCCAGAGCCTATACCAGTTGAAGACCCAGCAAATTCAAGATTGATGATTCAGCGAGATCCAGATCTTCTACGAGCTTGGAAGAGGCGGAATGCTGATGCATTATGTGCGATTTTCACTAGTGTAAGTGATTCTGTGCTTACTTTAGTTCAACATACTACTAAAGCACATGAGGCTTGGGGCATATTGGCTCGACAATATGAGACCAAGAACCACACTAGGATACAAAATTTAGAAAATCAGTTGGCAAATGAAAAGCATTCTAATTCTGAAAAGGCTGAAGATTTTATCAAACGGATAAAGCATCTTCAAGATCAATTGGCTGCAGTTGGTGTTGTTATAACACCAGAAGAGCTGGCTCGAAGATCTGTACGTGTTCTTCTAACAAAGTATGATGGATTAGTAACAGCCCTTAACACTCAGGTAAGGCCAACTCCTCTTACATTTGAAGAGTTTTGTGCGATGCTTTTAGAAGAAGAGATGCAGTTGAAGAATCGGCAAAGTACAACTGATGCTGCATTCTCAGCAAATGCAAAAGGTAAAGGCTTTTCAAAGGGATCAAAGAAGAAGCCAAAGAAGAAAAAGTTCACAGGAAGTTGCTTCTATTGTGAAAAGAAAGGCCATGCCATCAAGCATTGCAGAAAGAAGCAAGCTGATGAAAGGAATGGGACTGTAAAATCATCATGGAAGAACAAAGAGTCTGCAAACAACACAGAGCTGGAACTTTGGGTAGCTATTGAAGAGGTATGTTCATCTGCTCAAGCTCATGTTGATGAACCATGTATTTTGGATAGTGGAGCTTCTCGCCATATGACTAGTAAAAAGGATTGGTATAGTTCCCTAGTGCCTTTGTGGGAATCCATCAATGTAGTGGTGGGAAACGACTCCAAGTGTCCAGCCGAAGGAATTGGAACCATCTCTTTTATCACTTCTCTAGGTGTTGAGAAAAAGTTATCTGATGTTCTCTATGTACCTACACTCAAAAGAAATTTGTTGTCAGTTTCTGCAATAACAGATCGTGGACTCGAAGTTCACTTCAATAAGAGTGGTGCGGAAATCATGGATTCATCAGGTAATGTTGTAGGTAAAGGCATACGACGGGATGACTTGTATGAGTTAAGTGCTTTAACTGCTACAGAAGATAAAGATGTAAGCAGGTTATGGCACCAACGATTTGGGCATCTTTGATTTGCAGTTTTGAAGGAGATGCAAAGAACAGGGATGGTTGCTCATTTGCCTGTATTTTCAGAGTTGCAGGAACCTTGTGAAGCTTCTATGATGGGCAAGCAACAACGAAAGGCATTTCCAAGAGAGACCAGCAATTGATCTCAAGCTCCTCTAGAGTTGGTACATGCTGATCTCTGCGGTAAAATGTCTACACCTGCTTTAGGAGGATCTTTCTACTTCTTGTTGTTAGTCGACGATTATAGTAGAGAGATGTGGGTTTATTTCATTCGAGAGAAGGCTGATGCTTTTGAAAAATTTAAAGCGTGGCATAAGTATGTAGAAAATGAATCAGGAAGGAAACTGAAGAAATTTAGAATAGATAGAGGAGGTGAATTCTTGTCAACAAAATTCAACAATTATTGTAAGGAGCATGGTGTGAAAAGGCAACTTACCACAGCTCATACACCTCAGCAAAATGGCGTTGTTGAGTGCAGGAACATGACAGTAGTTGAAATGGCTCGTTGTATGTTAAAGGCTCAAGACATGCTTGATTCTTTTTGGGCAGAAGCAGTCAATACAGTAGTCTACATCCTCAATCGAAGCTACACAAAAGCTCTGAAGGGGATGACTCCTCAAGAAGCATATTCTGGTAAAAAGCCTTCAGTTTTGCATTTCAGAATTTTTGGTTGTTTCTGTTATGCACATATTCCTGATTCAACAAGATCAAAGTTGGATTCAAAAAGCAAAAAGTGTGTCTTCCTAGGATATAGTGAAGAGTCTAAAGCATATAGGTTGTGGGATCCTGAGGCAAGGAATATTTTTGTCAGCCAAGATGTGGTGTTTGATGAACGACCACACTTAGTAGAAGATAAAGGTAAATCTACTATCTCATCAAACAGAGAAATATCTCACCTTGTGCCTATCAAAAGATAGGTTAAAGTTGAGGAGGAGGAAACATCTGATGGAGAAATTTCCTCAATAAAAAGCCAACCAGTTGTAGCTGCACAGCGTAAGCCACTACCGAAGTGGGCACAACAGCTCTTTGATGATCACAATCCACATGTAGATGTACCAGAATCATCATCGGATGGATTACGAAGATCAAAGAGAATAGAGGAGCAAAGAAGAGCCTCAGAACACATTGTTAACATGGCTCTAATGGCAGATATCATGGGCTCGATAAAGGAACCTACCACCATTGAAGAAGCCCTTGATGATCCAGGTTGGAGAGCGGCAATGCAGTCAGAGTATGATAGTATACTCAAAAATGATACATGGGATCTAGTTGACTTGCCGCCAAAGAAGAAGGTAATAGGTACTAAATGGATTTGGAAAGCTAAGTATAAAGCAGATGGAACATTAGAAAAGTATAAGGCAAGATTAGTTGCACAGGGTTTTTCACAGATCGAAGGATTTGATGTTCAAGAACCTTTTGCACCAATAGCACGCATGACAACTATTCGGACGGTACTTGCAGTAGCTGCACAAAAGGCCTGGCCTATTTTCCAGATGGATGTCAAATCTGCATTTTTGAATGCTCACCTCAAGGAGGAGGTATATGTATCTCAACCACCAGGTTTTGAGGTGCCCAATTCAGAAAATAAAGTTTGCAGGTTGAAGAAAGCTTTGTATGGACTTAAGCAAGCTCCACGGGCTTGGTACCAATGAATAGATCATTTTTTCAAAAATATGGGTTTTGAAAGAAGTACTTCTGATGCTAACTTGTATGTAACGAAAAGGGATAGCAAGCTAGTTGTTGTCATTGTATATGTAGATGATTTGATCATTACAAGAGATCATCAAGAACTCATCAATCAAACTCGGATCAGCTTGGGAACTGAGTTTGAAATGGCAGATTTAGGTCTACTCCATTTTTGTCTGGGAATTGAAGTATGGCAAAGGAAGGATGGCATTTTCATCTCACAACAAAAATATGCCAAAGAGATTCTCAAGGCATTTGGAATGATGGACTGCAAGCCAACTAGCACACCTATGGAGGTAAATCATAAGCTATGTATGGATGATAACATGCCTGATGTAGATACTAAGAAGTATAGGAAGCTCGTTGGAAGTCTTATTTTTTTGTGCAACACTAGACCAGACATTTTCTATGCTGTTAGAGTATTAAGCAGGTTTTCCAACAAACCTAAGGAGAGTCACTGGAATGCTGGAATGCGAATTCTAAGGTACATTGTAGGAACCTTGGATTTTGGTATTTTTTATACCACAGGTGATACACTCCAAGGATATTGTGATTCAGATTTGGCTGGAGATTGTGATTCTAGAAAATCAGTTTCTGGATATTGTTTCGCACTTGGTTCAGGAATATTTTCTTGGGTAAGTAGAAAGCAACCAACTCTCGCACTCTCCTCCACTGAAGCAGAGTACAAAGCAGCTTGTTTTGCTTCTTGTGAGGCAGTTTGGTTAAGGAGAATTCTTGCAGATCTAGGCTTTCCATCAAATATGGCGACTGTACTCAAGTGTGATAATCAAAGTTGTATGGCTATTGCAAAGAACCCAGTATTTCATGCCCGCACCAAGCACATAGAAGTACAGTACCATTACATTCGTGAGCTAATTGAAGATGAAATTGTGGAGCTAGAATATTGCCCAACAGAGGCAAATTGTGCTGACATATTCACTAAAGCACTTGGAAGAGAGCAGCTCAACAGACATCTTCAACAGATGAGCATAGGACCAAAACCTACTTGATTTTTCATCGGTAAACATTGAGGGGGGGTGTTAGTATATGATCAATGTCTACCCCTCATGATTGTATGCACATTTTGTAAGGCCCCCGTTATGAGGAGAAGCCAAGCGTGCATTACCCAATTGATGGGAATCCCAACTTGCATGTTGGATGAAGGTCATATTGGACCATGTAAGGTATTGTAAGGAAAGGGAATTACCAGGGTCCCCAATTTGTAAAGGGAATATTCCATAGAATATTCCCTGTCGGAGTCAGAAATCATTTATATTTGTTAGGTCGATTCAACCGGTCTAAGCCGCGTATGACAATTACGCGGGCGGTGGCCGTCCACGCTCTACCGCCCATGTATAGCCGTCCACAGAAGGCCACCCACGATCCTATATATACATGAGTTCTGCACTACCTGAGAAGTCACGTTGAGCCAGCATACCTCTACCTTGTATCTCCCTATCTAGAGTTGTCTAGATCACCATTTAAGCTCTACCTTGAGAGCGCACGGGTGGACAATGCCATCATCTTTGTACTTGCTGTTAGTAGAAAATTGTTGAGATTCTCCTATATCTATTATCTTCTCTGCTACTGCTCCTGTGTTATATTGCGTAACTATTGTCTTTCATGAATAACGTTAACCACAATGAACTCTGACGCATGTGTGGGACTGGTCTGGCAGAAAAATGAATAGAGCAATGTGGTTTTGAGTAAGCTACACATACCTGTGCATTAGGCTATAGGAGATTAAAAGAATTCAAGAGACATTAAACCATTGAGGTGACTTGAGAAAAGCAGGACTGAGTGGAAGAACCATGACAATTTTTAAAAAATAGGGAATCTCACAATTTGCAGATAACAAGGTTGTCTTTTCTTGTTTATTGAATCTGGTCTCTCCACACACGAATGATGATATATTTGTCTTTTTCAATGCCTTCTCGTCAAATAATTGATGTCTTGCTCTTAGTTTAAATATATCTTGAGATTCTAAAAAACTATGAAATAGAAGTCGTACATAAACCACATGGTCAACTCTTATTTTATGACCTTGGAAGAATGTAATATAATCATATTATGACAGATTTCATTTTGATTCTTGCTTGAAGAACCCCATTAGAACTTATTTACACATCTTAGAAAACAATAAAAAAATACACACAAAAACCTAAAACAAATTCTAAAACACCTTCAAACATACCAAAAAAATATTAAAAAACACTTAAAAAACAAAAAAATATTTCAACAAAACATTGGAAAAAAGAAAACTAGAAAGAGAATGGAAGGGGAAAAGGAGAACACGAAAACAGACGAGAAAGAACACTTGGAAAATCATAGGGAAAACAATGAATCAAAATCAGTAACCTCATCAGAAATCACAATCACTTGAACTTGAAGTTGATAGGGCACAACTTACATTCATGGATGCTCAACTAGAAAATTGTTCAAGAATATTTTATGTTGCAATTAACCTAAAATGTGAGAGGAATTTTGTAAGTATTGATGTGGTTCCCTTCATTAGTGAACAAATTCTTCCAACCAATTGTGATTTTGAGCATAGTTTGGGCATGATTGAAACAACTGTGGTAGTAAATGAAGTATGTTCTAGAGAAATTTTCTATGTTTTGGATTGTATGCATGAAGATGTCATGTTAGGTTCCATTTGGTTCACAAAATATTAAGAAGAGTAAAGAGCCTTCATTCGTGCAAATTTTGAAACCCCCCCCCCCTCATGATGTATTTGATGATCCTAATATGCATCCTCATTGTAACCAATGTGGTCATGAGCATTTGTTTGTGGATTGTCCATATCATCTGCATAGACACTCCCACAAAGGTAACATCCATCATGATCCTCATGTTGAAATAAATGGAAGTTGTTCATCTTACTTTGATTTACTTGAGTCACAAGAACTTTTGAAGAAGGGAGCAAAAGAGGATTTCAAGTGCTTGGAGGATGTGGAAGGACCCTCCCTTCCTCTAAGTTTGGAATCTTCTCATGAATTCAAGAGCAAGGATGGTCTACACTTGGATCATCAAGAAGAAGATAAAAAAATATTTTGTATGAGTTCTATGGAAGATAAAGTGATATCTATGGTCAATCATGAAGTTTCTTCACCCATGTGTATATCTAGAGATTCTATGTGTAATAAGGATAAATGCATCGTTGAATCTCTAGATCGATCTCAAACCACACAACCCTATGATCCATTGAAGGAGCATTATGTATGTATAGAAACTCAACCTTTGTTGAATTCCACATGTAAAGATGAGTTTTCCCTAAAAACTCACATAGAAGGCCCAAAAGACCCATACATCAAGAAGAAGTCACATTTCCCTTGTAATGTCAAGCAAATTTGGGTAGCCAAGCAACTACTTAGAGCCCAAGCATTAGAAGTTGCAAGTGTCAAATTCGACTACACAGAAGAGTAGTTCAGGCATAGGTACATTGTTAGAATCAAATCTCAAGATCTACTAAATGTTTAGAGAAGTTTTAACTTGGAGACGATGTGCAACCTTTAGCCAACAGGTTGTACAAATTTTCATTAAAAAAGTTTGCACATTTGGTTAGTCAATGAGTGGATTAAGTGTAGCATACTTTTCTGAATAATGTTTTTTTTCACAATTAGTTCAAAGTTTGATAATTTGGCATTGGTCTTCCAAAATTGGTTAAGGTTTTGAGTTTTTCTTGATATAGAGGTGCTTTAACATCAAGGATAACTTGTTCTTTTGGAGATTAACACTCTCCATTAGTGGTATCATAGTAGGAGTTATCAGAATTGAAGAAAGGACCTCGACTGTTGCAGTTATACAAAAATCAACCTTTGAAGATTCAAAAGGTGGAAGTTTGAAGTGAAAACTAGAGAATGACCTTGAAGCTATCAAGAAGAGCAAAAGGAGCTTCATTCAAAGAAAGTTACATTCATTATTCACAAAACTTGGAGAATTTATTGCACAGGTGAGGAAAGGATGGTAGGTTCTCTTCAGATAGAGAAATTGGATAGAGAAAACTATCCTGCTTGGTTTATGAGGATGGAAGCTCATCTTATGAGCAAAGATTTGATAGGATACATCACAAGTGAAGAAGAAAAACCAGAGTTTAGGGATCCTCGTGTTCCAACTAGGGAAGAGCTCTCAGATTTGAACACATGGATGAAGAAGAATCTTCAAGCTAGGAGCATTATCTATATCGGAGTCAATGATTACTTGTTACCTCACATTAGAGGACTTTAAAGTGCAAGTGACATGGAATTCTTTGGAAGAGCATTTCCAAAACACTACAAAGTCAAGGAAGGCATCTTTATGGGCAGAGTTTACCACATTCAAGAAGAAGGATTCTCAATCCATTTCTGATTATGTAGCAAGGATGAAGGACATTGCAAATGCATTAGGAGCAGTTGATGAAGATATTGAAGAGGAAAAATTGGTAACACAAATTCTCACAGGTTTGAGAGGAGATTATAATTGAAGCCATTCATTCTATCCACTGAATTGTCATTAGATCATTTCACTCCTAATTTGAATCAATTGCTAGGACATATGCTAACTTTTGAGTAGGATATAAAGGTGATGATAAAAATACAGGTCAAGCAATGTATTCAAAGGACAAGAAGAAGATTAACAAAGGAAAGAAACAATTGAATGAAGATGAAGGCACTACTAGTCAAGCTAAATTCCTAAGAGGAAGAGGAGGTGGCAAAGGAAGACGAATTGGAAGAAGCAACAAAGATGGTGTCAAAGCTTGTTGGATTTGTGGTTAGACTAATCATTTAGCTCATGAATGTTGGCATAATAATCAGAATGGTGGAGGATACAATCAAAATTTTAATTCAAGAGGAAGAGGTAATAGAAATCAGAGAGGTAATTTCAGAGCTAGAGGCAGTAGAGGTTACTTTGGAGGAAATGCAAGTAGAGGCTTCCAAATTCAATCCTACAGTAATACCTACTACAACTATGATTCAAAGGATTCAACCTTAATTATGAATGAAACTTGTGAAAGACAAAGTGAAGATTAAAGAGTCTTTTACATTGACTCAGGGTGTAGCAATCACCTGAATGGCAACATAGCTTTGATGACTGATTTGGAGAATAAGGTGAGTAATAATGTAGTTCAAATAGGCGACAACACAAAGCACAATGTGAAGTCCATTGGATCAGTGAAGGCTAAGCATGGAAGCACTCTTCTGAGTAAGGTTCTGCATGTTCCTACAATTCCAAAGAATTTGATAAGTGTAGGGAAAATTGTAGAGAAAGGTTATGAAGTAAGGTTCACTAATGATAGAGTTTTTGTGGAAAACCCTAGCAATGGGTATAAACAAATTGTTTCAGGGAAGAAAGAACGAAGGCTCTTCACATTAAAGATCCAAGGAAGTTTTGGTCATGCCTTATTCACTTATGGAGGACACAAGATCTCTAAGTTAGATCTTTGGCATAAAAGGCTTGGACATTTCAATGAAAGAGGTATTAAAGATATGATCAATAATGGTTCAATGCTTGGATTACCTAATGTTGCATGTCAACATATGACATACAGATGTGAGGCATGTCAATTAGGTAAGGCTCATAAGCAATCATATAATAAGCATGGTTTCATGTATTCAAAAAAGCTTGAATTGGTACACACAGATGTGTGGGGACCATCAAAGGACTTTAGCATTAATGGTTCAAGATATTATGTGATTTATGTTGATGATGCTACAAGGTGGATCACCATATATGTGATCAAAGATAAATCAGAGGTTTTCAATACATTTAAACATTATCATGTGTATGCAGAAAGAATCACAGGGAAAAAATTGAAGAGACTAAGGTCAGATGGAGGGGGAGAGTATTTTGGGGAAGAGTATTTCTCTAATGAGCTCAGTATTACTTATGGAATGTAGGTATAAAAAGGGAAGTTACTTGCAGGTACTCTCCTCAACAAAATGGTGTAGCAAAAAGGAGAAATAGAAATCTTGTTGAGTTTGCAAGGTCAATGATGAAGGAGAAAAATTGTCCTAATTATTTGTGGACTGAGGCTATAAATACGGCCACATACTTGGTTAATAGGCCACCATGTAAATCTTTGTAGGGTATGACACCTTATGAGGCATGGTGGGGTAAAAGACCTACCTTAGATCATTGCAAAGTGTTTGGATGTTTAGCTTATGCATATGTGCCATCTCAGTTGAGGCACAAATTAGAACCTAAAGCTGAAAAGTATGTGTTCATTGGTTATGATGATAAGCATATGGGTTATAGGTTGTGGAGTCCATCCAAAAAGAAATTTGTTGTGTCAAAGGATGTTACATTTGATGAGCAACGTACTTGGTATGCAGGTACAATTAACATTAATGCAATTGATGAAGAAACATTGCAGAAAGGTAAATCAGAGATTCAAATATTCGATGAAGAAGATAACAATGAAGCATCAGTTGAAGTTGAAGAAATGCCAAGGTTTAATCCAGAATGTGATGAACCAAAAACTTCAAGAAGTTGAGAACTCATAAGACCATCAAGGCACAAATGCAAACCTACAAGCTATATAGCTATGATACTTCATATTTGACCACTAAAGATTGTGCTTATATGGTGAAAGCAGAGGAAGATCCTTCTACATATGAAGAGGCAAAAAATAAGAAAAATAGGGAGAAAGCTATGCAGGAGGAGTATGATGCATTGATGGAGAATGAGACATGGGATTGGGTTCCTAAACCAAATAGTCAGAAGATCATTGGATGCAAATGGGTCTATAAGACAAAGAGGTATGCAGATGGAAGTGTGTCTATATAAAGCTAGACTTTTTGTGAAAGGGTATGCTCAGACATATGGTATAGATTATGATGAGATTTATAGTCATGTGGCAAAGATGACAACTATAAGGAATCTCATAGATATTGGTGCATGTGAAGGTTCGAAACTATGTCAATTAGATGTGAAGAATGCTTTGCTAAATGGTTATATTTCAGATGATGTTTTCATGGAGCAACTAGAAGGTTTTAAGGATAAAAGGTATCCAGAGTATGTATGTAAGCTCAAGAGAGCTTTGTATGGTTTGAAGCAGGCGCCAAGGGCATGGAATTATAGGCTTGTGAAGTTCTTGAAAGAGCTTGGTTTCCAAGTGTCTAAGGTAGATAGTAGCTTGCTTGTTAAAGCAAGTTATGATGGGTTCATTTACATGTGCATATATGTTGATGACATAATTCTTATAGGTACAGATGAGAAGGGCATACAAAGTCTTAAGAAGCAAATGGAGAAAGAGTTCAAGATCAGTGACTTAGGAAACTTGTCATATTTCTTGGGCATGGAGATTTCATATACTCAACATGGAGTATAGGTGACTCAAGAAAGGTATTTGAAGGACTTGCTAATCAAGTTTAAAATGGAAAATTGCAAGGTAGCACCTACTCCAATGGAGGTGAATCATAAATTGAGCAAATATAGAGGAGAAGAATACAAGGACATGAAGTTATATCAAAGTCTGGTTGGTAGTCTAATCTATGCTACATTAACTAGGCCTAATTTGTCATATGCAGTTGGAGTATTGTCTCAATTCATGCATTATCCTAGAAAAGGACATTGGGTTGCAGGACAAAGGGTGCTAAGATACAAAGGGTAAAGTCAAAGAAGGTTTGTATTATGGATTCACATCAGATACAAACATCAAGATATATAGTGATACAGATTGGGCAGGTAATCCTGATGATAGAAGATCAACCTATGGGTATTTATGTTACGTGGGAGATAAGTTAATCTCTTGGTGTTCTAAGAAGCAACACACAATTGCTTTTTCATCCACAATAGAGTATAAATGAATGGTTGAAGCTCTAAAGGAGGTTATATGGTTGAAGACTCTCATGAAGATTTTTGACATCATTCAGAGTACACCCACTATTCGTGGAGATAATATGAGTTCATTGTATCTAGCTGCTAACCCTGTTTTTCATGCCAGGACTAAACATATTGAGATTCAATATCATTTCTTGAGAGAGAAGGTGATTGGTAAAGAGATTGAATTCATACATACTTCTACAAAAGATCAGATTGCAGATATGTTAACCAAAAGCTTGGATGGACCTAAGTTGTAGAGGTTCAAAGACATGGCAGGTAAAAAAATCACAATGATTAAGGGGGCGTTGTTGGTGCAGGACAAATTAGTCAACACCTTGTACAAATTTTCATTAAAGCTTTGCACATTTGATCAGTCAATGAGTGGATTAAGTGTAGCATAATTTTTTGAATAATCACTTTATAATTTGGCATTGGTCTTCCAAAATTGGTTAAGCTTTTGAGTTGTTCTTGATATAGAGGTTCTCTAGCAAACAAAATACAGGTGATGTATTATAGGATGTTTCAATGGGAGGTGCAAAAGCAAGAAGATTCTTTAGAAACACCGATGGAAAACAACTAAATACAATGTGGAATTGTTGGAAACAATTTTGCAAGTTTACGACAAATGTAAAAAGCAATCCAAAAATAGCAAAAAAACTAATGGAGGTTTGGGTTAGACTAGATAAATTTTTGAAGATAATGAGGCAACAAGTTACATCTAATACATATGTGAATGAATTCAAAAGCGCAATCATAGAGCTTATATAAACCATCATAGAGGCATGGAGTATCAAAGACATAACTTACTACTTGGTGAGCTTCAAAGAAATTTACTCCACCAATAGGTGTGTTTTGAAATAAACATCTCATGATATTTTGCTTTATGTTTTTACAACATATTCTTCTTCTACATGGTCCATTCTTTGCAAAACAAGATTGCCAGATAGAACACCCATAGCATAGAAAAATCTCATTATCAAGCAAGAACATGCTTCTTCAGATGCACAAGAAAAGGAGGAGGAGGAGTCACAAAATGTAATGCTTTCAAAGAGCTTTTTGATTGGTTCTATAGGAGACAATTACAAAGGAGCACATACCAAATATCATCACCAAATGATCTATAGAGATCAAGCTAGTGAGGACTATCACCAGATGTCTATAGAGGTCACCAATTTGAAGCTATAATATTTAGAATAGCTTTTACAATTCTTTCTAGCCAAAAATATGTTTGGATGTATATAGAGTTTTTGAAACTCATGAATTTTTTAAATGAATTATTTATTCTTCTTTCAATCTTTTGAATGAGCTTGATTTTGGAAAATCTACTTTGTATCTAAGGAACTCCTTTCTCCTATAGCCAACAATACGTTGTACATTTGACACCTCTATAGCATTGCATTGCTTGAATAACAAAGGAAATTACCAACTCTAGAAGCATTGAGCCCTAGGGCATGGCCAAAAATCCTGAATGTTGCAGTTCTCTCAAGAAGAAAAATCCTATATGCATTAAAGGGTAGTGAGGAAAAGCCCATGTACTTTGAAAAAGTCTTCAAAGAGAATAATCTAAATCAAGGTCCTCACTATACTGCTTATGTACAGCACAAAATAAATCTGGATTTAACTTTGGAAGATAGTGAATGACTGAATGCATATCCAGTTTTGCTTTTCCTTTACTCTTTATAGCTTTTCTTGTGCCCTTGCCCTTGCCATGATAATTGTCATCATCCAATAAAGATAAATGTGGAAACAATGGGAAAGCAAGATTAGAGAAAGCATCGGGACAAAAATAATCTTATATGAAAGAAGACGACCAATTCAAATGACTAGGATCATCAGGAAATCTTGGATGAGCCTAATCACTTGAATTGGTCATAAATCCAAATCATTATAAAATTTCCATTGACTGCCATCATTTATAAGAATTGAGAGATAAAGCCCTTTAATAGATAGCAAAGGTAGATCTTCAGGCAACAATATGAGGATAACTTACGGGATCAAAAATTTAACCATGGAATAGAGAAATTCAAGACACAAATGATTCTATCAAATAGGCTCATCCAAAAGTCTCCGATGGGCCTAATCGTTTGAATCACTCGTGTCTTCTAAATGATAGAAAATAGATTTTATTTTGCTTTCTACATAAGACAAAGCTGGAAAAGAAAAAAAAACTAACAAATCTAGACACGATCAATTCAAGCGAATAGGCTCATCGAAAATTGTTTGATGAGCCTTATCGCTTGAATCAATCGTATCTAAGAATTTACCTATCTAGATGTACCTTGACCTCATCTTCCTCCTGGATCAGTACTTTCTTGTCAATCCTTATTGTTCCTTTTTCCTCAACTACCTCCACAAACGAATATCCTCGTCCAAATGAATAAATCCCCAAATTTTTTTGTCGTTGGTCAAAATCTTCATGTGCAAGGGTTGGCTTATGTGAGAGCACTCTTTCATATCACATTGAGAGAGCTTTGGATGAGTCTTTGAATTATTTATTTGACAAGGATAAGTCCAAGTTTAGAAATTCCTCTTTAATTTCATCCTTCTCATTTATAAACCTCCTTGCAACTTCTTCTGATTCAGCTATAGCAGCAAGGAAGTAGTCTTCTCTAATGTTGAAGAGCTCTTGAATGCAATACAGAAAAAAATCCTTCCCAAAGATAAAGTAATATGGGATATTTGGAAGAAGTAGTGATTTCTCAAAGATTTTCACATCTTCTTCTAGCTCTGTTATGGTAGCCTCTACTATGAAAGAAGCAACATCAAAGTTCTTTACCTCTTCTTCTTCTTCTGCTTGGAGGTTAATCTCTTCAAAAATCTCTTTGACTTGACATTCTATATATTTCTCAAGAGAAACATCTAGGGATTCCCTTTTTTCTTCATCGTCTTCCTTTTCTTCAATCTTCTGAATTGAGATGTGATCAAGATATACCAGAAACCCTCTGCTCAAGGGCACTAAACAACAATTGTTTTGTTGTTTTGGGAAAATTTCTATCCTACCTGGCAAGGCAGAAATCTTCTTGTACTTTCTAGTGATTCTATCCCTATCCAGAGGATTCTTCCCAAAAATCATTGGGTGGATATAAGTTTTCCTAGATATGATAGCTTCTTGACCATCTACTATCCTAATGAAGGTCTCCCATTCATCCAAAAGAAATTTCTTGCTTTTCTCCACACGTGCTTCAAAATCAAAGATGGGATTTAAGATTTTCATTGCATCTGGAAAATGATTCACCTTCAATCCCTCTTGAACCATAAAATCTAGAAATTTTTTAGATGGAGAAACACTTAGAATTACATTCTTCTCTTCCATGTCAAAAGGCGACCGATACAAGCGAATAGGGGTAGTCAAAGAGAGTCAAAGGGGTGTGATCACTTGAATTAGTCGCATATAGAACTAGAGCTCGGAGTGCTAGGCTATGAAGGCAAAAATTAGATGAAGGTTGAAAATCACAAAAGAGCGAAGCAAGTGGTATTTATAGGTGAAGAGAGAGACAAACGATCACATGAAATGGACCAATTAAAGTGTGCCACATGGCAAATTTGAATTTGAAATCCTAACGAGCAAATGACGTGGACCACTCAAAATTTGACACGTGGAAATACACATTGGTATTCCAATGGCTAGATCACGTGGACCAATCAGAAGTTTCCATGTGGCACTAACGATCAACTTGACCTTGAAACATATTTAAGCTCTTGCTTTCATTTTTGCCTTTTTCTTTGTGACATATGTGCTCTCTTGATTTCGACCGCTTTTCATGCTCCAATCCTCTTTTGCGAATATGTCTTAGTGCTCTTCTCCTTGAGCTCACTTCATGTGCAAGGTAATATCCATGAGGTTGGTATCTTTGAGAGATGACCGATTCAAGCGATTAGTGGAATTGGAGATTATTGGATTTGCCCAATCGCTTGAATTGGTCATGCCTAGCTCAAAGGATTTTTGAGATCATTTATTCTTTTAGGATCAGGGAAGAATATAAGAGGATTCTATTTTTTTCATTTGCTATTGGCACCATCGATTGAAGAGATTAGGCGAATCAGAGATTTTCGAATTGACTTATTCGCTTGAATCGGTTGTGTCTAGTCAAAAAACATGTTTATGGTCTATTTTTCATTTTAAGGTAAAGACTTCATGGAATACATGAAAAGAAAGCAAAGACCTTGATTTTTTTGATGTGATTGATTCAAGCGATTCTATTTTTTTTTCATTTGCTATTGGGATGACCGATTCAAGCGATTAGGGGAATCAGAGATTTTTGGATTGATCTATTTGCTTGAATTGGTCGTGTCTATGCAAAAAAAATGTTTATGATCTATTTTTCATTTTAAGGTAGGAAAATCTATAAAGACTTCATGGAATACACAAAAAGGGAAGACCTTGATTTGTTTGATATGAGTGATCCAAGCGATTACGAGAATCCAAGATTTTTGGATGGCCTTAATAACTTGAATTGGTTGTTTGATGAATTCTTGATTTTCTTGTTGCCCCATGTGTTTGATCCCCTTCCATTCTTTTTTTTAGATCATGGCTAGGGTAAAGAAGACAACTAGGAAGTTGTACCCTCAGGACTAACAACAAGGGGGACCTATTCCAGAGGGGCAGGGACCTGCTCTAGAGACCACAGATAACCAAGATAAGGTTGATCCACAGAAGGCATATGCCAAAAAGAGAGTTAAATATCATGTCAAATCACTGAGAGAAATCAGAAGAGGTGAACTTCTCATCCCAAGGCTTCCTTTCATGAGAGTAGTTAAGGAGATCTCTTCCAACCTTTGATCTATGATGAAGACTACTTCATTTGTGAATGTCAAATGGCAAACCCAAGCTCTTCTATGCTTGCAAGAAGCAGCAGAAGATTTTGTAATTGATTTTATGAATGATGCTTATCTTTGTGCAGCACATTGTCATAGGGTGACACTTATGGCCAAGGATTGTGTTTTTGTGTCCAGACTAAGATACAAGTTTGATAAAGACATTGTCCCTCTTGACAAGCATGATTAGAAATTTTTTGACATTCTTAATATACCTCCAACAAGAAAGCCTAAGCGATCTACAATCAAAATTGAAGAGGTCCCCTCTCATGAGCATTCGACAAGAAATGCAGCAGAAATTGAGGAGAAGAAGAGAAGGATGAATCTTATGACAGAAGAATTTGTTATGCTTGAGGGTATTCAAAGGTTGAAGAAGGCTAATTCAGAGCTTTTAAAGAAAGGAGATGGCCAGGTAATTGTCAATGCTTCAATGCCATGGGAGGATGACTTCATGCTTGACATTAGGCCTAAAGACAACAAAATATTGAGAGACTTCAATGTTGATATCTCTGAAGGCATTGTTAATATAGCTCTCACGTATTTTTCAAGCCATAATATGCTCCATTTTTTCAATACTTGATCTCCTTGATGTTCTACTAATGGTTTTATATTATACGGTCTTACTCTAGCAATGTGAGGAGTCAGTCTCAAGGAAGGTCTTTATTTTGGATCAATGTATATTATACAAGCATGGAGAAATTGGTCATTTTCTCAAGAATTTCTATTTTTCTTATAAAGTCATTGCTTTCTTGGTGGTTTTATTAATGAGTATAAAAAGAAGATGAGGAAAAAATAGAAATACAAAAATAATTTTACAAATTTGTTGATGATAGATATAGAGTTCATGACCTCTTGAATGGCAATGTTATTATTGCTTCTCGCATTTTATGTTGTGGGTTATATTAGCTTATAGAATATGGAAAATCTGTAAATGATTCAACATGAGCACTTCAAGATTCTCAAACTATCTGAGATACAACGCTTTGGCATGCGTGCTTTGGTCATTTGAATTTTGCTAGTTTGCTATGCTTGCAAAAATTTGAGATGGTGTCCTGTTAAACGCGCTTTTGCCGTTAGAAGCGCATTTAAGCTCTATTCGGGTTCTTGGGAGTGGAAGGGGTCTGTTAGACAGAGGCCCTATTCTTGATTTTCCCAATCAACTCACTTACATGACAGTTATTCGAACAAGTATGCTAATCCAACTTACTAACAGAAAACTCTGGCTCTTTCTTGACAGACTTACTATTCTGCTTAGTTCACTCACAGAGTACCGACTCATACACAGATTAAGACTCTCTCAGTAACCGACGCACAAGGTAAACGCTACCGTAACACCGACTTACATTGAACAACTTACAAAACAGTGATTCAATACTTAACTTAAGATAACATTACCTTAACTCAATCTTTACCGTACCAATACAGATAATCAAACAGAGACAAAAGGACACAGCAGTACACAGAATTCTCAAACACACACTACGGAAACTTCACAGAGCGACTCGCCCAGACAGACAGTCTGGCGATCCTTCTGGTTGTCATCGAAGGGTCTTTTTCATTGATTTATAAAAGGTTACAACATCTACGCAACGACCTTTCGGTTCGTGCGGAATATGAAAAAGAGATAGGCTTTACAATTGCCAATCCGGTGGCTTACACTGGCACACACGGTGGACTTGAACCCGCAGGTATACAAAAATATTACGGCTCATCAACTATACCTCTAAATACATAGTTTTGGCTAACCTAAATGTCCGGGCAATTTTCTTTTTCAATGATTCCAACATCTGTTTTAGGACTTCGGGTTCTACAAGTTGAGCATCAGTTCGTACAGAGCTTGTTGCAATGACCTGGCTCATCAAAAGTTCTGCTTGTGTCTGCAGAAAAGCTTCGTGTAAATAAAATTCATTTGATAAAGCTGCATCACGACTGACTTTCATGTCTGCAATCTGCTTATCAACTCAAGACAATATTTCTTTTTGAGTATCCAGTTGATACTCCCTTCTTTACAACTCTTGATTCTGAAATTGAATTGTTTTATAATATGCATCACGCTCTCTTCTTATCCCTGGTATCTCCTTCTGTAGCTGAGCGACTAAATTCATCTGTATTTTAAGATCAGAGTTTGATTCAGATAAATGGACTTTTGTTTGTTGTAGTTCTTCTTTAGTCTTCTTAGCCAAATCGGCCATCTCTTGTCCTCGTTGCACGACTTCATCAAACTGTTGTCTGGTTTCTTCTAACAGATTACCCAGTGCAATGCGGGCATCTTCCTTATCTTGGACTAACTTTCTTAAATGAATAATTTCGGCATCAGCAGCACACAACAAATCAGCTTTTTCTTTGACTTCAACCAATGCAGCATCCCGTTGACTGACTACTGTTTCCTGTTCGGCAAGTCTGGCCTGAAGTTGTTGGATCTAGAAGTGCAGATTATGATTTTCTGCCTTCACCGCATCGATCTCTTCCTGTAAAGGAGTAATGTCTGCCTCAAGTGTATCAATCTTATGCTGCAATTCTTGACGAAGATTCTCTGTAACCGTTCTTAGTTGTATCGGAAGCTGCTGGGAAAACTGAATAAGCATGTGCCCCATAGATTCTAATTCGGTGAACATGGGAATCGGAGGAAGTGGTTGCTGGGATGAAGAGGCTGTCAGAAGTTGATGTGAAGAGGGAGGAGAGTAATTCGGTGAGGAAGATGAAGCAGAAGGTTCTTCAGTATGCTTCACAGGTATAATAGGGTCGATCGGAGGTATGGGTGGCGAAGTGGGTTGCAGAATGTTAGCCTCTAATGCCTTTTCAGTGGATTGCTGCGTAGTGTTATCAGGGTTGGCAACTGCAGACTCCACTGCCTTAATCAGTTCTTCAAAAATTTCTTTAATAATAGGTTGCTGATCTTCTTGCTTTTCCTATTCGGATTGTTGCTGAGATTCTTCTTTAGAGGAGCTGGCTGTAGAATCGGCGGTATCATCATGTTTTTGTTGCTGGTTTGGAGATGATTGAGCTAATGAATCATTGTGCATGGAGGTGGCTGTATCATGGAAAGTCTCTTCTTCATGTTCTTCTTCTTCATTGTTTTCTGCTTCTTTTCCTGCGGCGGAACCTTGTACTTGACTGTCAGATGAACTGATTCTGATGTGTTTTCGACGGAGTAGCTGGAAGATTTCTTCGTCATCTTCTTCATCATCTTCCAAGATTTGCGCGGATTCTTCATGATATAGAACTGGACCTCTGGGTGGTGGTTGTGTTGCTTGTATGACCGAAAACAGGAAACTTAGTATGTGGGGGAGACGGGAACGCGGCATATCTCCTTTGTTGACCTATTTAATTATCGAAACGCATTCTCGGTGAATGCGGCGAAAATAGTAAGAGGCAAAGTTAACAGGCTCTCTAGCAGCCATATCTATCGCTGAGTAGAATGGGCGAGATATCCCATATGTACGTTTTTACAGGTTCAAGATGGCAACTAAGAACTGTAAGGCTGTTCTTTCAGGCTCAGGGTGACAAAGAATAGCGTATTCATTAGAAGAATATCGGGGAAACAATTGGATCATTGAAAAAGCCATCGGCAAATTAGGGCCATTCTCTCGACCTTCCGGAGAGAGTCAGAATGCATTAGCAAAGGATTGTAGAGTGATTACTACCCGAGATGGTAAGGAGGTAATTGGCCAACTCTGCTCCGTAGCAGGTGTGGCAGCGATAGCGACAATTATTTGGGCATAAACAGGTGGCATTCCACTGAATGCCAAGGCAATTCAGTGAAATTGGCCAACCCACGGACATGCAGGAACTCACCCACATCTGCAGGGAGTCCGTCACGGAAGGCAGCAAAGTTTGCTAACGCTTCCATTATGCGCACACGAATAGCAAGCAGACACAGGGATTACAGAAACACAAAGTACACAAAGCACGCAAACACAATAGCGATTAACAGCGGAATGAAAAAGGTTAAGTAGATACTTGGCAGCGGGAAGCGATTGAAATTGTTTAATCATTGCGCGATGTTGAGATGATAACCTTCATAACTACGGTGTGCATGCATGAGCAGAACGATAATGCAGGGCGGCTGTTGATCATAATTAGGTATCAAAACGAGGATATTTACAGACTTATTTTATTAATCACGCAAAAACAAAAAAAAAAAGAAAGTAAACAACACGCGAAAAAAAACAAAGAACACATCAGCGAGAATCAGATGCTTGATGATACGGCCGCAACTTTGAACCATTGATCGCTTTAGGAAGAGGAATTCCGGTCAAAGTAGTCAACCGAAAAGTAGCTGGGCTCACTTGTTCAGTAATCGGGTAAGGACCAAACCATCGTAACTTGAATTTTCCAGCAGAACGATTTGATTTTTCATTGTAAAATAGCACAAGTTGCCCTACCATAAAAACTGGAGTTTTAAGATACCGATCATGTGTATGAGCTTGCCGCAACTGCACTTCTTGAATAGTCAGAAAACTTTCACAGCGATGCTCATCTAATTCTCTGAGTGTATCCAATTGAAATGGCAAGGAATCTTCAGGTATCAACTTCTGAGTTATGGCCACGCGTAAACTTGGCACTACAACTTCCATTGGAGCGATTGCTTCTAATCCGTAAGCAAGCTTGAAAGGAGTTAGTCCGGTGGCAACTTTATATGTAGTCTAATATGCCCATAATACTGCAGGTAGTAACTGATCTCATCTTTCCGGTGATTCTAGAATCAATTTACGAAGCATAGTCAGTAAGGTCTTATTGGTACTTTCAGCTAAGCCATTAGCACGAGGATAATATGGTGAACTGAATTTATGCAGAATCTGGAAAGAGTGTGTGAGTACTTTCATTAAATTGTTAACAAAATGTGTGCCTTGATCTGTCACAAGTTCCAAAGGTAATCCATATCGTGGGAATACATCCTTCATCAGACATTTTGCTACCGAAATAGCTGTAGCGGACCGTAAAGCCCAAGCTTCTACCCATCTGGTAGCGTAATCTGTACATGTCAGAATGTAGCGATTGTTACTGAGGATTGCCGAAGGTGTAATTGGTCCAATAAAATCAAGACCCCATTTCTGAAAAGGTTCTAAAGGTAAAACAGGTTGTAGAGGGAAGAAATGGTGCTGTAAAGGCTGTCCAGATCGTTGACAATTGTCACATTGTTGCACAAACTATGATACATCTCTGTACATAGTAGGCCATCAGAGCCCACTTTGCAAAATTTTTCGGTGCATTAAATCTGCTGCAAAATGTCCACCGAAGGGTATTGAATGTGCTAGAGCTATAACTGAATTTACTTCATGTGGAGGAATACAACGAAGTAAAACTCCAGTGTGATCCATATAATACAACTCTCCAGCAATCAACCGGAATCTGCGACTGTAAACTGTAATTATCCTACACATTGCAGGAAAAGTCTGAGGAGGAAGACATCCATTAGTAAGAAAGGTTAATAACTGATCATAATAGGTAGGTGTTACAGGAGGTTTTGTAGCTTTATCATTGGATGATTCAGTAACATAAATTGCAGTTGTGGTGTCATCAACACCGACCGGAGCTTCACCGGAATCCAACCTGGAGAGAAAATCTACTAAGGCATGCGCAGTTCCAGGTCGATGAATCACTTCGTAATCAAATTCTTGTAAGAGTAGAACCCAACGGTCTAAACGACCACCTAAATGCTGCTGTCGAACCAGATATACAAGTGCAGCATGATCCACATGAAAAATGAATTTTCGCCCTAGCAAGTAATGCCGGAATTTCTTTACAGAATACACCAAACCAAGACATTCTTTTTCAGTTACTAAATAATTCTTTTCAGCAGGAGCAAGCCAACGACTTGCATAATAAACAGGCTGGAACCACTTATCAGTTTGCTGGATTAAAACACTTCCAATGGCTATATCTGATGCCTCTACAAAAAACATGAAATGGGCGTTCCCAATCAAGAGGTTGTAAAATTGGAACCTACGTTAATAAGCCTTTTAGACGATCAAATGCTGTTTGACATTCCGGTGTCCAATCAAACTATCGAGGAGTACTAGTTATTAGTCGATTTAGGGGTATTGCCAAATGGGCAAGCCACCGTAAATGTCGACCATGCCATCTGACTTGACCCATGAAGCGTATCACTTCTTTCGGTGTAGTAGGCACAAGTGCTTCTAACACAGCTGCAACTTTGTCTGGGTCAACTTGTATGCCTTGTGCAGATACAATATGGCCAAGAAGCTTACCATATGAAACCGCAAAAATAGATTTGTTTGGGTTCAGGCAGAGTCTGTATTCACGACATTTCTCAAAACAACACCGTAAATGATACAGGTGTGCTACCATCTTACCGAATAAAGAGAAATCATCTAGATAAACTTGCATTAAAGAAGTGAGATAGGGTGAGAATATTTCCTGCATACATTGCTGAAAGGTGCTAGGAGCATTTCTTAATCCAAACCACATGACTGTACAAGCAAAAGCACCCCAATTCGTAATAAACGTTGTTTTCGGTGTATCTTGTTCAGCCATTCTGACCTGGTTATACCCACTGTAACCGTCCAAGAAGGAGTACATTTCGTGTCCTGCTACTATCTAGCATTGTGTCAAGGAATGGAAGAGGAAACGGATCAGGCACCATAGCTGCATTCAGTTTCCGGTAATCCACACATATTCGGAGTTGCTTATTTGTCTTAGGAACAATAACAATCGGTGAGATCCACTTAGCATGTTCTATTGGTACGATGAATCCGACTTTTAATAACCTATCAAGCTCTGCCTTGATCTATGCGGCATAGTTAAAATTCATCCGGTAGCTAGGTTGTTTAATTGGTTTTGCTTCTGGTTTAAGCATGACCCGATGTTGATAAATGCGAGGATCTAGACCTTTCATATCACGATAATCCCATGCAAAAACATCAGAATACTCATGAAGGAGCTGGATCAAATCTGCTTGAAACACTTCAGTCAATCCTTCCTTTATTTTGACAGGTCGTGGATTTGCTTCATCTCCTAAATTATAGGTGATCAACTGATCTTCTGGAACATAGAATTGACGAGGTTTTCCTGAATTGTCAACTGGTTGTAAAAGTTGTTGTATAGCAGCTTCATCCATAGCAACAGTATCTGTTATCCCCACTTCTTCGGTCACAGGCACCACCGTACAGGCTACCGAACTCCAGGTATCTACAACAGTTTGCAGATCGACGGTCCCTAAGGAGATCAAATCAATGTTATTCTTTAAAAATTCTTCTTCTTCTTCATCGGATAAACCGTCTAACATGTGGACCGGTTCTGCTACATAAGGTCTAGCATGTAGTTCACAGTGCTGAATAGCATCCAATTTGACAACATATTTACGGTGGTTGTCCTTAAAAGTAAGTTCCTGTGCGGACCAATCCTGTATAACCTTAGCTTGTTTCAACCAGGGTCGACCGAAAAGAAGATTATAATCAAGACTAAACTCCGGTAGTTCTAAAACTACGAAAGTCATCTTAAACGTTGTACCCTGCAAAGTTATTGGAACATTCCGTACGAGTCCTACTGGATTGATCAGCCATTCTTACAAAAAACTGAACAGGCTCAATTTGTGTCCATTCCAACTTTTTACAAAGCGTTGCAGTGGCTATGTTTACACCAAATCCACCATCAATTAGTACTTGAGTAATCTTATGATTTTTGTACCATACCGTAATTAAAGGGACCAAATGATCCACCGTAGAGTCAGTTTCCGGTTGTACTGTCGCTGTTGCTGGAATGCAAGAAGACGCAGGACTGAACTGTTGCTGGAATTGCTGCCGAACTCCTGGTACTAGTGCAAGTAACTGTCCAAGAGGAAGAGTAATAGATGCTTTAGATAAAATTTCCCATGCTTGATCTGCATGACTTGTACTTTTCACCGATTCTGAAGACGATGTGTCTGTTACTGGGGTAGAATCTTGTTCCTGCGATCCTTCATTTGGCAGTGGAACTTGGGTCACCGGAATTGGAGCTGGGAACACTGGAGGTTCGGTGGTGGTCCATTGGCTAGCTTTATCGTACATTCTTTGTTGTTCACGGATGCCTGGTTCAAATACCTCAGCTGTTGGTTGCAACTGCTTACCGGACCTGGTCTGAATTACTACAGCTTGTGTTTCTATTGGTGTGATATGAACCATGTTGGTCATTGGGTTCTGGCGCTCTTTCTTCCTCTGATCATATTCAGCTGCATCTTTGCAGAATCTGCGTATGTGGCCTAATTCACTGCAAAAATGACAGCGAGGGGGTCCAAAGCAGGACCTTCTTGCGATGTACCTGTCTGCCAGTGGTTTGCATTGTAGTTATTATTCCTCTGTCCTCGATAATTTTGGTATCCTTATTGCTGGTTGTTTCTCATCTGAGGCGGTACATAGTGGGTGGCAGGCTACCCTGGTTCTTGTATAATGGCATTGACAGTTGCTGGTCCCTGCACCTTGGCGTTATATGCACAGTTTTTGGTGGAATGTCCAGTGGTGTTATAGATAGCGCAGAACAGCTGATTAAGGGCGCAGGTGGCACTGGTATGCCCCGTATTCTTGCACTTGGTGCAGTATATCTGTCTAGCCGGATCTTCTGCAATATTTTTACTGGCTTTCAACCACTCCACATCTTCTGTAAAACCTCCAACTTTATGTTCGAGCTGCAAAGCCATTGCAATAACCGCATCTAGTGTCATAGCTCCCACACAACGAATGATCATAATCTGTTTGAGCTGCGGAGTCAAACCATTAATAAACCACTGCGTAATGACATCATCCAACAAATTAGCATGTGTCGGAGGTAGTTGTCTCAAATGAGTTCTGAATAGGGTGGCATATTCCTACACTATTTGATTCAGCTTCTGTCTATTATTTTGTAGGTAATCGAAAATTTTGGCAGGGTTCTTCTTCATCCGGAATCTCTGTAGAAACGCATCCCTTACCGCTTCATAGGTGCCAAAATGGTTGATATCATACTCTCTAAGCCACCTCGCTGCTTCATTAACTAGTGTTGACTGGAATACTATGGCCTTGTATGCCGGATCAGGTGGATGATTAAGTACTACATAACTAATTTCAAAGGTACGTACATGAGCATCAGGATGATCACCTAGAAATCCACCGAATTTCGTGTAGGTGACTCCTGTTGGAACCGGACGAGGTGGAAGTAGTTGTTGCTGTTGTTGTTGTTGTTGTTGTTGTTGTTGTTGTTGTTGTTGTTATTGCCGTTGCTGTTGTTGTTGCTGTTGCTGTTGTTGTTGCTGTTGCCCACTCATGTTGGTACTATTACTATTTCCTGAGTTCTGAGGATGTGCTTCCGGTTCTTCGGAGTCTGTATGATTAGACTGCTCTCCTTCCGGTTCGAAAATAGTGCTTAACCTCTTACGAATTTCTAATTCGAATAGCTTATCCTCTTTTGCGGTATCAAATGTAGGCAAACTTGCTCCGAACAGTGGTGTCCGGAATGAAGATTCACCGGTGAGTATAACACTGTCACCGGAAAATTGTAAATTTTCTGCAACCAGGACCAAACTACCACTGGAATTAGTGGAACTTTCCCCAATCCAGGGTATTCTTTCACTTTCACTAATCTCTCGTTGCAAGACACCTCTGTCCTCAGACAGATTCGAATCCTGACAAGACGGTGTAAGGTTAACTTCACACTGCCAGAATCTTCTGTAGACAAGGCTGAAGTTTCACCGGAATCTACCGGAATTACAGTATGTTCCGCCAGAATGCTACCGGAATCATTACTGCCGTGCTTCGCTTCTTCGACTACCAGGCCTAACCGATCTGTGCTTCTGCTTCCTGGGGGTGTCCTTCGCAAATTTGGTACCACCCAAGGCTGTCTGTACTTCGGATATGACTCACCGGACCGAGTAACTGGCATATATCACCTTTACAATACTTTCGTACTACTTCTACCTTAGTGTCGATTCACAATCTATGGTTACCTTCCCACAATCACTTTGTAACAATCTATTGCCACATTCCGATGCCACATTCCCACTTTCCCACAGACGGCGCCAGTGTTAAACGAGCTTTTGACATCAGAAGCGCATTTAAGCTCTATTCGGGTTCTTGGGAGTGGAAGGGGTCTATTAGACAGAGGCCCTATTCTTGATTTTCCCAATCAACTCACTTACATGACAGTTATTTGAACAAGTATGCTAATCCAACTTACTAACAGAAAAATCTGGCTCTTTCTTGACAGACTTACTATTCTGCTTAGTTCACTCACAGAGTACCGACTCATACACAGATTAAGACTCTCTCAGTAACTGACGCACAAGGTAAACGCTACCGTAACACCGACTTACATTGAACAACTTACAAAACAGTGATTCAATAATTAACTTAAGATAACATTACCGTAACTCAATCTTTACCGTACCAATACAGATAATCAAACAGAGACAGAAGGACACAGCAGTACACAGAATTCTCAAACACACACTACGGAAACTTCACAGAGCGACTCGCCCAGACAGAGTCTAGCGATCCTTCTGGTCATCACCGAAGCGTCTTTTTCATTGATTTATAAAAGGTTACAACATCTACGCAACGACCTTTCGATTCGTGCAAAATATGAAAAAGAGACAGGCTTTACAATTGCCTATCCAACGGCTTACAGTCCTTTTTGCCCAAAACTTGAGGAATGTTGTAAGCATGTTTTTAAAAGCTGTATTTTGGGTAGAATACAACATTCCTCCTTCATAAAAGATGGTTTAGTTTGAGCTGCTAATAAATTGGAGCTTTTTCATAATGATGATATCTACTTTTGGAAACTACCTTTACTTTGTGATTTCTCTAAGCATGCATGAGTGTATCTGTTGGTGTAATTCACAAGCCTACACATTTGGCTTGATGGATGCCTTGAAGTCCATACATACATGAAGAAGCATAGGAACATATGTTAGTGGTTAATTACCACTTTATCTCATTGTAAAAGTCAAACTGACTTGGAATCTTTCGTAAACACCTACCAAAAGGATTCATGGAAAAAGTTAGCTCTTTGATTGAAGGAATATCTCCTAGGATATAGGAGATTAATCATAGGGAGCCAAAAGTTTGAATTTGAATTCAAATTTTTACTCACTCTCTATAAAAATGGTCATGGAAAAGTCGCGTTCAGAACTCATCATTTCCGAGCTTCTCATTACTGATTCTGAGTGTGTGTGAGGCCTACACTCTACCCCACACCTATGTACACCATTAGGCAATGATTTTCATGCCAATGGATTTGTATACAAGTGTTCATTAATACATACATTCACATTGTTCATTTCTGAGTTCTCTGTTATACTATTTGAAAGTCTGTCAACTTGTGGAGTGCATATCTCAGTCATTTCTCCATAAAATTCAGTGACTCAAAGCTTGTTGGATTCAGCTTCAAGTTTCTACATACTATCAAAGTTTTAAGAGATTCTATTCAGCCATTTCAGAGAAATTTGCATCGAGGTGATCACTGGTCAAAGTCTGCTACAGTCCTAAAAAATCGAGGGTATAGCTTTACTTGCTAAATTGATTTCTATTAGCATAGTTTATCTTTTTACATCATTCCACTTGGAAAAGTTAGATAGCTAAGCTAATTAGATACCCCTAAAAGGAATTTGTCCAATTCCTACTGTGCTGGTCATACTGAGCAAAAGATCTAGCAGGTTTCAAGACATAAATAGAAGGTTTTTCTTGAGATTTTGAGTTTGAAAGTTATCTTTTTTATTCAATCATTACACACATCACTTCCAAAGTACATAGGCCATTTTATGGTGTCATTGGAAAGCTAAGAAGGTCTACTCATCAACTCTAAAGCATCATAGGGCTGGTACAAAGCAGGTTTTTGCAGTACCTACTCAATCTCTTGGAGTATCCATCCATCTTTCCCAACAGTGGTATCAAAGCAAACTAAGGTAAAATGGGAGATGGTTTTCCTTCATTTATTGATAAATTAGACAGGAACAACTATCAGGCATGGTCTCTAAGGATGAAGACCTACCTACAAGGAAGGAGTCCTTATGGGTACATCTCACGAGATGAGGAATTGCCCTCATTCAAAACAAGAGGATTACCAACAAAGGAAGAACATGAAAAGCTCAACACATGGTGTGCTAGGGATGCATTGGCAAGGTCTTATTTACTCCTCTGATTTTCTTTTGCCACACATTAGAAACTTTAAGACATCCCAAGAGACTTGGGAAACCTTGTCATCTTATTTTTCTTCCAACACAAGAGCTAGAAAAAATCAGTTGTGGATTGAATTCACCACATTAAGGAAGCAACCTAAGCAAGCTGTTTCAGAATTTGTGACCAAGATTAAAGATGTAGCATATCAGTTAGCAAGCATAGGAGAAGAGATTGAAGAAGAGAACATTGTAAGGCAAGTGATTAATGAGATCAAGGCTGATGACAAATGGGAAAGCTTCACCACTACCATGGATCTTTACATGGACATGCAAACTCCAGATCTTACAACTCTCATGGGACAATTGTTCACTCATGAAGCAAAGCTCAACAAGAATGGAGATACATCCAAAGGTAATAACTCTTCTGCCCTATATACAGATAAAAAGTCTAAAGATAAAGGCAAGAGTAAGAAGGTGGAAGATGAAGGCTCTACCTCCCAAGCCAACTATGCAGGGAGAGGTAGATCATCAAGAGGAAGGGGCAGAGGAGGTAAGCAAGGTAGGGGGAGATCCTATAACTCCTCACCATGCAACATTTGTGGTTTATCAAATCATACTACAGATGAGTGTTTCAGGAATTACAAAAATCAGAGAGGAAGAGGATACCAAAGAGGTGGACAAGAATTACAACAACAACTAAAATGGAAACTATCAAGGAGGATTCAAATCCAGAAAGGACTACAACAACTATACAGAAGAGCAGGATGATTCTCTTCTAATCATGAACATGACTTCCAAATCAGGTACAAATGATGACCACATATTCTACATTGACTCAGGATGCTCAAATCATGTGGCTGGCAATGTAGCACTACTCTTTGATCTTGAGGAACCCAAAGGTAAGTATCAAGTCCAAACAGGTGATCACACCAAGCACTCAGTAGTTGAAGTTGAAAATGTTAAGACTTGTGATGGAAATCAGAACTTGTTGAGTAGAGTACTCTATGTACGAACAATTACCAAAAATCTGATGAGTGTTGGACAGATTGTGGAGAAAGGTTTGCAGGTTAGATTCAACCAATATGGAGCATTTGTAGAGGATCCAAGGCATGGGTTCAAGAGGATAGCTAAAGGAGAAAAATCAGGTAGACTTTTCACTTTTGAGTTAGAAGACATAAAGAATATTGCACTATACAGTTATAAGGATCAAACACTTTCAGAGCTTGAGATTCGGCACAAAAGATTAGGGCATGTAGGAGAAAGAACTTTGAAGCAGATATGTAGGGATCAATGTGTAATTGGAATACCAAATGTTTCAAAACAACATATGATATATAAATGTAGTGCTTGTCAATTTGGGAAGTCTCATAGGTTACCCTTCTGGAAAGGCTACATGCATGAAGATTACCTAGAACTTGTTCACACAGATGTATGGGGACCAAGCAAAGACCCCTCAGTCTCAGGATCAAGGTACTATGTATCTTTTATTGATGATTATAGCAGGTGGACTGTATTGTACTTCATGAAGCACAAGGATGAGGTGTTTAATTGCTTTAAAAAATATCTTGCACTTGTTGAAAATCAGAGAGGAAAGAATTTGAAGAGGCTAAGGTCAGATGGAGGAGGTGAGTACTTCTCCAATGAGTTAGAAAACTTCTTGCAAGATAGAGGCATTAAAAGAGAAATCACTACAAGGTATTCTCTTGAACACAATGGGGTAACTGAGAAAAGAAATAGGTTGATTGTTGAGACAGCTAGGTCTATGTTGAATGAGAAAAAATTACCTAACTATCTATGGGCAGAAAGTGTTTCAACTTCCACTTATCTCATAAACAGGTTACCATCTAAATCCATTGATGGGATGACACCCTATGAAGCATGGCATGGTAAGAGACCCTCACTTGACCATTGCAGGATATTTGGATGTGTAGCATATGTACACATTCCTTCTCAGATAAGAGGTAAGCTAGACCCTAAGGCTGAGAAGTGCATCTTTATTGGATATGATCTAAATAAAAAAGGTTACAGGTTTTATAACCCTGCCAATAAGGGATTCATGGTGGGTAGAGATGTTATCTTTGATGAAAATGATTCTTGGTATGAGAATGAATGCAGGAAGGTTAAATTACTCTATGATTTGGAAGAGGAGTTTCCAAGTCTTGCAAAAGAAGAGCCTACTCAGAATGAAGACTCAAGTTCAGATGATGAAGATACTATCAACCTTGAAGAGTTCAAGGCATGGAAGTCCAAAGGCAAAATGAAGATAAAAAAGCTTGAAGACATACCTGAATCTTCAAATCAATCAATCAAAAGATCAGAGAGAGAGAGAGAGGAAAAAACCTATCAGATATGGGTATGATACATCTCTTGTTACTAAACATTCTCTTTATCTTGCGAAAGATTTGTCAATTGAAGAACCAGGATCATATGAAGAAGCCATAACCAAGACAAAATGGAAAGAAGCTATGGATGAGGACATTGAAGCACTCAAGGAGAGTGATACATGGGAGTTATTACCAAAGAAGGACTCCATGAAGGTAATAGGATCCAGATGGATCTATAAACTTAAAAGAAATTCTGATGGCACAATTAATAGGTACAAAGCCAGATTGGTAGCCAAGGGTTTTGCACAAACCCAAGGCATTGACTATGAAGAGACATTCTCTCCTGTGGCCAAGATGCCAACTATCAGAGTGTTGGTAAGTGTGGCTGCATTAAAAAATTGGAATATGTACCAATTGGATGTCAAGAATGCCTTCTTGAATGGATGGATTTTAGAGGAGGTATATATGTCACAACCTCCTGGCTATGAGGACCCTAAGAAGGTAACATATGTTTGGAAATTAAAAAAGGCTTTATATGGATTGAAGCAGCCACCTAGGGCATGGAATTACAGGTTAACTACATACCTCCAAGACCAAGGTTTTGTCATGAGCAAGGCAGATACTTCTCTATTCATTAAGATAAGTAATTTAGAGGTAATATACCTATGTGTTTATGTTGATGACATCATACTTACAGGTAATGATATCAATGGAATCAGACAAATCAAGAGCCAGATGATGAAGGAGTTCAAGATCAATGATCTTGGTCTATTGAAGTATTTTCTTGGGCTTGAGTTAGTCTATACTAACTCAGGAATATACATTACTCAGAAAAAATATATACAGGACATGTTGAAGAAGTTTCACTTGTAGGATGCCAAAGTAGCAAGTACTCCAATGGAGGTAAACCTAAAACTAAGTGCCCATGAAGGTGATGAAGTTAATGACATTAGAGGTTATCAAAGTATGGTGGGTAGCTTGAACTGTGCTACCTTAACAAGATAGACATTGCATATGGAGTTTGTGTGCTAAGTGTTGAGAGTGATGGATGGATGCACTCAAGGAATGAGTTGGTGCTGCAAAACCTGCTTCACACCTGCCCTCTATTCTCTTCAGATATGCTTAGTGGACTTGCTTAGCTTCCAAATGACACAAAGAAACCATATATGTACTTTGGAAATGGTTTGGGTAATGATCAAACCAAAACAGATAACTTGGTACTTCAAAAACAAGAAAAACTTTCTATTCCTGTAGTGATACCTGCTCAGACTTTTACTCAGTGTGACCAGCACACTTAAAATTGGGACAATTCCTTTTGGGAGTATTAAAGTACCTTAGTAAGCTACCAATCACAAGTGGAATCACTTCAATTGATAAACTATGCACTGAGAAATAAGTTTAGCAAAATTATAATCACCCCCGACTTTTTAAGAACTCTGCAGACACAGACCAGTGTGCACTTCGAAGCGGATTTCTCCCAAATGGCTGAATGAAATCCTCTGAGATTTTGTATGCTTGTATTAGACTTTGAGCTGGTTCCAATGAGCTATAGATCTCTTGATTTGGTTCAGTAGATCTTGAGTTATGCTCCTTTGAAGTTGACAGACTTGGAGAAGATAACACAGAGAACCAGAAATGATAAATGTGTGTATATCTATTGATTGATAAGTTTGTACAAGCTCAATAGCATGACAAGCATAGCTAATTGAGGTGTGGTGGTGTGGGCTATGTAGTAGCACTAACACACACTCAGTTACAATGAAGATATGCCTCGGGGAGTGAGCTAGAATGAGTGAACCACCCGTGACTTTTTCACTTCATCTTTTATAGGAGTTTGTTCTTCATTTGAATTTGAAATTCAAACTAAGGCTCCCTAGAATCTCTCCTCTAAAAGTAGGGAGATATTCTCTCCATCACAACATTCAAATTTCCACGACTTATGAGGTAGGTAAGTGATTACATGAGATGCCCAGTCATAAAGACTTTTACAAGGGGTAAAGAGGTAAGAACTTATAAGCATATGTTCATATGAGCTTTGGTTCAAGTGAAGCCTTGATAAATCTTTATCCATGCTAGTCTTCCATGGTTCCAAAGTTCCAAGCCAATGTGTGTGGGCTTGTCTTGCACCAACAGCTCCCCCTCAAGCCAAACACTTTGGCTTAAGTCTTCTTCTTCATTCTTTAGTTACTTCCTGCAATCCAATCATAGATTTGAATCTGCATAACTTGTTTCCATCCAATGCCTTTGTAAGTAAATCTGCACATTGCATATTAGTAGACACATATGTCAATTGAATCTCTTTGCTAAGTAACTTCTCTCTCACATAGTGGTAATGAACCTCTATGTGTTTAGTTATGGCATGATAAATTGGATTTGCTGCAAGGTGAAGAGAGCTAGTGTTGTCTCCAAAGATAATAGGTGGTCTTGTGAGTAGACCTAACTCTGTATATAGAAGCTTCAGCTAGATAGCTTCTTGAGTGGCATTGGCAAGCCCTCTATACTCTGCTTCAATGGATGACAATGCCACTGTAGGTTGCTTCTTAGCTGACCAAGAGATAGGCTTATCCCCTGCAAAACAAATGTAGCCTGAGGTGCTCCTCCTATCATCCTTGCATCCTGCCCAATCTGCATCTGAGTAAACTTTTATGTCAATATCTGATGTATAAGGAAAATACAAACCATGACTTTGTGTTCCCTTCAAATACTTTATGATCTTCTTTGCTGCCTCTAGGTGAGGTACCCTTGGTTTGTGCATGAATTGACTAAGCACACTTACTCCATATGCTATGTCAATTCTTGTCAAGGTAGCATAGTTCAAACTACCTACCATACTTTGGTATCCTGTAATGTCTTTGATTTCTTCTCCTTCATGAGCACTTAGCTTTTGGTTAACCTCCATTGGAGTAGTAGATACCTTAGCATCCTGCAAACCAAACTTCTTGACCATATCCTCAACATACTTCTTTTGAGTGATGTAGATACCTGAATTTGTGTAGACCAATTCAAGACCTAGGAAATACTTTAGTAGTCCAAGATCACTGATCTTGAATTCTTTCATCATCTGTCCTTTGATATGTCTAATTCCATTGACATCATTACCTGTAATGATGATGTCATCAACATAGACATATAGATATATTACCTCTGTACTACTTCTCTTTATGAATAGAGAAGTGTCTGCCTTACTCATCACAAATCCTTGGTCTAGGAGGTAGGTGGTCAATCTGTAATTCCATGCTCTAGGTGCCTGCTTCAAACCATACAGAGCCTTCTTCAATTTACAAACATAATGTACCTTTTTTGGATCTTCATAGCCAGGTGGTTGTGACATGTAGACTTCTTCAGATATCCATCCATTCAAGAATGCATTCTTCACATCCAATTGGTACATGTTCCAATTCTTGGATGCAGCTACACTCACCAATACTCTGATAGTTGGCATCTTGGCCACAGGAGAAAATGTCTCCTCATAATCAATGCCTTGGGTTTGTGCAAAACCCTTGGCTACCAACCTAGCTTTGTACCTATTTATTGTTCCATCTGAATTCTTCTTTAATTTGTAGATCCACCTGGATCCAATCACCTTCATAGAGTCCTTCTTGGGTACCAAATCCCAAGTGTCACTTTCCTTGAGAGCTTCTATCTCTTCATCCATGGCTTCTCTCCATTCTGGTTTTGTAATTGCTTCTTCATAGGTACCTGGTTCTTCATTCAACAAGTCTTTTGCAAGATATACAGAATGTTTAGTTACAAGTGATGTGTCATACCCAAATCTAATAGGCTTCTTCTTTTCTCTTTGAGATCTCCTCATTGCTTGAGTAGAAGTTTCTGGCTTATCCTCTAATTGCTTCATCTTCATCTTTCCTTTGGACTTCCAAGCCTTGAACTCTTCAAGGTTTATTGTGTCATCATCTGAGCTTGAATCTTCTTGCTGAGTTGGCTCTTCCTTGGTAAGCTTTGGAAAATCTTCTTCCATGTCATAGGGTAGACTCACTTTCCTGCATTCATTCTCATACCAAGAATCATTTTCATCAAATATGACATCTCTGCTTACCTTGAACCCTTTGTTTGTGGGATTGTAGAATCTGTATCCCTTTTGGTTCAAATCATAACCAATGAAGATACATTTTTCAGCCTTAGGATCTATCTTTCCTCTTACCTGTGAGGGAATATGCACATATGCTACACAACCAAAGATTTTGCAATGATCCAGAGAGGGTCTCTTACCATGCCAAGCTTCATATGGTGTCATGCCATCAAGTGATTTGGATGGCAACCTATTGATGAGATAAGTGGCAGTGGATACACTCTCTGCCCATAGGTAATTTGGCAACTTTTTCTCATTAAGCATAGACCTAGCTGTTTCTACTATGAGTCTATTCCTCCTTTCTGCTACCCCATTTTGTTCAGGTGAGTACCTTGTAGTGATCTCTCTTTTGATGCCTCTTTCCTGCAAGAAATCTTCAAACTCATTGGAGAAGTACTCTCCTCCACCATCTGACCTTAGCCTCTTCAAGCTTCTACCTGTTTGATTCTCAACAAGTGCAAGATACCTCTTGAAACAATTAAACACTTCATCTTTATGCTTCATAAAGTATAGAATGGTCCACCTGCTATAGTCATCAATGAAGGACACATAATACCTTGAACCAGAAATGGAAGGGTCCTTGCTAGGTCCCCAAACATCTGTGTGTACCAAGTCTAGGTAGTCTTCATGCATGAAACCTTTCCTTGAGTAGGGTAATCTGTGAGACTTACCAAATTGACATGATCCACATTTGTAAATCATGTGTTGCTTGGATACATTAGGTATCCCAAGCACACATTGATCCCTGCACATTTGCTTTAGAGTTCTTTCTCCTATGTGCCCTAATCTCTTATGCCATATCTCTAACTCTGAAAGTGTCTGATCCTTGTAATTATACAAAGCAATGTTTTTTGTATCTTCTAGCTCAAATGTAAATAATCTACCTGATTTCTCCCCTTTGGCTATCCTTCTGAATCCATGTTTTGGGTCCTCCACATATGCTCCATGTTGTGTGAATCTGACCTGCAAACCTTTCTCCACAATCTGACCAACACTCATTAAATTCTTAGTTATTGTTGGTACATAGAGTACCCTGCTTAATAGGTTCTGATTGCCATCACATGTCTTCACATTTCCAATTTTGACAACAGAGTGTTTAGTGTCATCACATGTTTGTACCTGATGTTTGCCCTTGGGCTCTTCCAAATCAGAAAGTAGTGCCACATTGCCAGCTACATGGTTAGAACATCCTGAGTCAATGTAAAATAAATGATCATCATTTGTACCTATCTTGGAGGTCATATTCATGATCAATAAGGAGTCATCTTGCTCCTCTGTGTAGTTGTTGTAGTCTCTTCTATTTCTGAATCCACCTTGGTAGTTTCCATTGTGGTTGTTGTTGTAGTTGTTGTTGTATTGGTTGTTGTATCCATTGTAGCTTTGATGTTGATTGAATCTGCCTCTCCCTTGAGAGTATCCACCTCTTGAGTAGCCTCTTCCTCTCTGATTTTTGTAGTTCTTGTAGCATTCATCTGTGGTATGATTGGACAATCCACAGATGTTGCAAGGTGATGAGTTGTAGGGTCTCCCCCTACCTGACTTACCTCCTCTGCCTCTTCCTCTAGATGACCTACCTCTCCCTGCATAATTAGCTTGAGAGGTAGAACCTTCTTCATCCTGTTTCTTCCCTTTACCTTTATCCTTAACTTTCTTATCAGTATAGAGAGCAGAGGGGTTATTACCTTTTGATTGATCTCCAGCTTTTGTAAACTTTGCTTCATGTGTAAATAGTTGGCCCATGAGTGTTGTGAGATCAGGGGTATGCATGTCCATGTAGAGGTCCATTGCAGTGGTGAAACTTTCCCACTTATCATCTGCCTTGAGTCCATTTGTCACTTGCCTGACTATTTGCTCCTCTTCAATCTCCTCTCCAATGCTTGCTAGTTGGTCTGCCACATCTTTGATCTTTGTCACATACTCTGAGACTGATTGCTTGGGCTGCTTCCTAAGGGTTGTGAACTCAATCCATAATTGATTCTTTCTAGCCCTTGTGTTGGAAGAAAAATAATTTGACAAGGTTTCCCAAGTCTCTTGGGAAGTCTTACAGTTCCTTACATGAGGTAAAAGAAAGTCAGATATAGAGTTTAAGAGATAAGACCTTGCCAAAGCATCCTTTGCACACCATTGGTTGAGCCTTTCATGTTCATCCTTTGTAGGTAGTCCTCTAGTCTTGAATGAGGGCAACTCCTCATCTCCTGATATGTATCCAAATAGACTTCTCCCTTGTAGATAGGTCTTCATTCTCAATGACCAAGCTTGATAATTGTTTCTGTCCAATTTGTCAATGAAGGAAGGGAAACCATCACCCATGATTACCTTATTTGCTCTGATACCACTGTTGAGAGTGATGGATGGATGCACTCAAGGAATGAGTTGGTGCTGCAAAACCTGCTTCACACCTGCCCTCTATTCTCTTCAGATATGCTTAGTGGACTTGCTTAGCTTCCAAATGACACAAAGAAACCATATATGTACTTTGGAAATGGTTTGGGTAATGATCAAACCAAAACAGATAACTTGGTACTTCAAAAACAAGAAAAACTTTCTATTCCTGTAGTGATACCTGCTCAGACTTTTACTCAGTGTGACCAGCACACTTAAAATTGGGACAATTCCTTTTGGGAGTATTAAAGTACCTTAGTAAGCTACCAATCACAAGTGGAATCACTTCAATTGATAAACTACGCACTGAGAAATAAGTTTAGCAAAATTATAATCACCCCCGACTTTTTAGGAACTCTGCAGACACAGACCAGTGTGCACTTCGAAGCGGATTTCTCCCAAATGGCTGAATGAAATCCTCTGAGATTTTGTATGCTTGTATTAGACTTTGAGCTGGTTCCAATGAGCTATAGATCTCTTGATTTGGTTCAGTAGATCTTGAGTTATGCTCCTTTGAAGTTGACAGACTTGGAGAAGATAACACAGAGAACCAGAAATGATAAATGTGTGTATATCTATTGATTGATAAGTTTGTACAAGCTCAATAGCATGACAAGCATAGCTAATTGAGGTGTGGTGGTGTAGGCTATGTAGTAGCACTAACACACACTCAGTTACAATGAAGATATGCCTCGGGGAGTGAGCTAGAATGAGTGAACCACCCGCGATTTTTTCACTTCATCTTTTATAGGAGTTTGTTCTTCATTTGAATTTGAAATTCAAACTAAGGCTCCCTAGAATCTCTCCTCTAAAAGTAGGGAGATATTCTCTCCATCACAACATTCAAATTTCCACGACTTATGAGGTAGGTAAGTGATTACATGAGATGCCCAGTCATAAAGACTTTTACAAGGGGTAAAGAGGTAAGAACTTATAAGCATATGTTCATATGAGCTTTGGTTCAAGTGAAGCCTTGATAAATCTTTATCCATGCTAGTCTTCCATGGTTCCAAAGTTCCAAGCCAATGTGTGTGGGCTTGTCTTGCACCAACACTAAGTCAGTTTATGCACAAGCCAAGGATACCTCACTTAGAGGCTGCCAAGAGAATCTTAAAGTATCTCAAGGGTACACAACATCATGATTTGTATTTTCCTTACACTTCAGACATTGATATCAAGATCTATTCAGATGCAGATTGGGCAGGATGCAAGGATGATAGGAGAAGCACTTCTGGATACATTTCTTTTGCAGGTGACAAACCAATTTCATGGTCTTCAAAGAAGCAACCTACTGTTGCTTTGTCTTCTACAGAAGCAGAGTATAGAGGACTGGCTAATGCCACACAAGAAGCTATTTGGATTAAGCTTTTGTATACAAAATTGGGTTTATATACTAGGTCACCAATCATCTTTGGAGATAATACAAGTTCACTTCACCTTGCAGCTAATCCTATCTATCATGCTAGGACCAAACATATAGAGGTCCATTACCATTATGTGAGAGAGAAATTGTTAAACAAGGATATTCAACTGACCTATGTATCAACCAACATGCAATGTGCAGATTTGTTGACTAAAGCTTTGGATGGAACCAAACTTTGCAGGTTCAAAGCAATGATTGGATTGCAGGATATACATGAAGATTGAAGATGAAGACCAAGCCAAAATGTTTGGCCTGAGGGGGAGCTGTTGGTGAAATTCACAAGCCTACACATTTGGCTTGATGGATGCCTTGAAGTCCATACATACATGAAGAAGCATAGGAACATATGTTAGTGGTTAATTACCACTTTATCTCATTGTAAAAGTCAAATTGACTTGGAATCTTTTGTAAACACCTACCAAAAGGATTCGTGGAAAAAGTTAGCTCTTTGATTGAAGAAATATCTCCTAGGATATAGGAGCTTAATCATAGGGAGCCAAAAGTTTGAATTTGAATTCAAATTTTTACTCACTCTCTATTAAAATGGTCATGGAAAAGTCGCATTTAGAACTCATCATTTCCGAGCTTCTCATTACTGATTCTGAGTGTGTGTGTGAGGCCTACACTCTATCCCACACCTATCTACACCATTAGGCAATGATTTTAATGCCAATGGATTTGTATACAAGTGTTCATTAATACATACGTTCACATTGTTCATTTCTGAGTTCTCTGTTATACTATTTGAAAGTCTGTCAACTTGTGGAGTGCATATCTCAGGCATCTCTCCATCAACTTCAGTGATTCAAAGCTTGTTTGATTTAGCTTGAAGTTTTCTACATATTATCAAATTTTTAAGAGATTCTATTCATCCATTTCAGAGAAATTTGCATCGAGGTGATCACTGGTCAAAGTCTACTATAGTCCTAAAAAATCGAGGGTATAGCTTTACTTGCTAAATTGATTTCTCTTAGCATAGTTTATCTTTGTACATCGTTCCACTTGGAATAGTTAGATAGATAAGCTAATTAGATACCCCTAAAAGGAATTTGTCCAATTCCTACTGTGCTGGTCATACTGAGCAAAAGATCGAGCAGGTGTCAAGACATAAATAGAAGGTTTTGCTTGAGATTTTGAGTTTCAAAGTTATCTATTTTGATTCAATCATTACACACATCACTTCCAAAGTACATAGGCCATTTTATGGTGTCATTGGATAGCTAAGAAGGTCTAGTCATCAACTCTAAAGCATCAGAGGGCTGGTACAAAGCAGGTTTTTGTTGTACCTACTCAATCTCTGGAGTATCCATCCATCTTTCCCAATAGTATCCACTAAAACCAAAGTCCGAAGTATCTATGTGCTTCACACATTTTCTAGTTATGCTAAAATTATGTCAAAATGTAAAATTTTCACCCTCTATTATGATAAAGGGGAGTAATACATGTCTTTTGATTTTAATACATTTTCTAGTTGAGCATGTGGTAAAACATTAGCATACAATGCCATATACACCTCAAAAAAATAGAGTTCTTGAAACAAAGAACAAGTTTCTCATGGAGATGGCAAATTGTATGGTCAAAATTATTGGAACATCAAGCTTACACTATGCTTGAGGTGGATTTGATCTATATCAAGAAAGCTATTTTTTGGTGCCAAAATATCCATTGAAGTTTTCTTTTACCTATTCTCATTTATTGTATTTTTTTTTAAGATCTTTTATGGATCATTTACCATTGTAAAAGCCTAGAGATTTACACATGTAAAAGGATAAAAAAAGGGATAAACCTCCATGAATTTGAGGTAGTTGAGTTGCAATCAATGAATCAATCAATCACCTAAAAGTAAATCAAACTAGATCTTCACTTTTTTTAGATTGTAGGAAAGTGAATTGATTTTCTTCAAAAACCTTTACTGTCTTCATTTGAATTCAAAATCCACTTTTAGATGTCATGGAGCACTGATTCTATATAAATGTTGGAACATCAAGATTACACTATGCTTGAGGTGGATTTGAACTACATCAAAGGCTATTGCATCAAAAGAATATCCATTGGAGAGTTTTTTTACCTATGCTCATTTATTGTATTTTTTGAGAGATTTTTTATAGTTCATTTACTATTGTAAAAGCCTTGAGCTTTACACATGTAAAAGTAGAAAAAGAGAACCCAAATCCCACGAATTTGTGGTGGTTGAGTTGCATCCAATCAAGCAATCAATCACATAAACCTAAATCAAACTAGATCTTCACTTTTCCTAGATTGTAGGAAAGTGAATTGATTCCCTCCAACAACCATTCCCACCTTCATTTGAATTCAAATTCCACTTGTAGAAGTCGTGGAGAACTTCTAGAGTCTATATAAAGACTTGAAATCACTTGTACAATACATGGAAGCAATATACATACACTTGTGACCATCATTGTCTTGCTCCTTCAATTTTCTGCATCATCTTCTTCGCCAAAAGTAATATTGCAGAGGCTGTTGATCTCTCTACAAAGCTCCAAATTGACTTCACCATGGCTCATTGGAAATTTATTAGTGTTTAGTTTATGATTTTAAATTTTCATAACATTTGATTAAGTAGATTGGGAGAAATCTTAGTTTTTCTATCTCGGGATCAATCCCTGCGTATTCCTGAAAAATAGGAGGTACCACGGTTGAGTGTTTGATTCATTCCAATAGCATATTTTGCTTATTCCTTATACATTTTTGCATTCTATACATGCAACCATATTTGTATCACTCCCATAAAAGGATTTTTTCTAATTGTAATCATGTTGGTCCCTATGGGCATTTTAAGTTCATTGTCTCTTCCATAGATAGTAACTTTTTTGGGCTAGTCAACCTTGGAACCTATTTTTTTTGTATTGACTCCTTCTCCTTGATGCTCCAAAGTAGATAGTGCATTTCGTTGCACTTATCGCATGCCTATAAGGTCTATTTGAGTCTCCATAAGCTCAAGGCTGGTCTTGTGCTGGTTGGCTAGACCAAACTTCATCGCTTCAAAACGTACTTTTCTACCTCTGACAAGATTCTCCAAGTTCTTTCAGTGGCATCAGAGATAGATCAAGATGGGTGACGGATTTCCTTCAATGATCAAGAAGCTTGATTGACAGAACTATGTGTCTTGGAAAATTAGAATGGGGGCCTATTTGCAAGGTAGAAATCTTTATGGAATTATAGCAGGTGATGAAGCTATGCCTATTCCAAGATCCAAAGGAGGACCTACACAAGAGGAGACAGATAAGCTCACACTTTGGTGCGTAAGGGATGCTCAAGCAAGGTCGTCCATACTAAACTCTATGTCTGACTTTCTATTACCACATATTAGAGGATGCAAGACATCTCAAGAGACTTGGGATGCCATCAAGACTTTCTTTTCTACTAGTACCAAAGCAAGAAAGAATCATCTTTGGAATGAGTTCAATCAAATGAAGAAGACACCTAAGCAAACCATCACAGAGTTTGTTACCAAGGTCAAGGAGGTTGTAGATCAGTTAGCATCCATTGGAGAGCTGATTGAAGAAGAGGCTATCATGAGGCAAATTCTCAACGGAATTCAAAGTGATAAGCAATGGCAATCCTTCACGATGGCTTATGATCTCATCATGGATGTGTAGACTCCAAACTTCAACATCTTTCTTGGAAAACTCTTCAATCAAGAGGCAAACAATAGAATAAAGGAAGGTAACTCCTATCATGGTAATTCAACTAGTGCTCTATATGCAGATAAGAAGGATAAGAAGCAGAAAGGCAAGAAGAAGGAAGAAAATGAAGAAGAGACTTCCCAAGCCAACTTCGCAAGAAAAAGCAAGTTGAAAGGGAAGAAGAAAGGACCAAAGCAATAAAAAGCCAAAGGTCAGAATGTTCAACCTTGTGCCATCTGTGATAAGACCAACCACACCATTCAGAATTGCTGGTTCAATGGGAAGACCCAGAAAGGAAGTGGAAGAGGTGGATATGGCAGCAATAGAGGCAGAGGTGGACACAACTTCAACAATAACAATAGAAGCTATAATAGAAGGGACTACAACAATTATTCAGAAGACCACATGAAGACTCATTGCTTCTCATGAATCTAAGCCACAAAGAAGGTAAAGAAGATGATCATTTGTTCTACATAGATTCAGGATGTTCAAATCATGTTGCAGGCAACATTGCTCTTCTATCTAACTTGGAAAGTACAAAGCATAGACATGAAGTGCAAACAGGGGATCCTACAAAGCACAATGTGGAGAAGATTGGTAATGTCAAAGCTTCCAATGGCAGGACAAACATTCTGAGTAAGGTTCTCTATGTACCCACTATCAACAAAAACCTAATAAGTGTAGGCCAAATAGTTGAAAAAGGCTTGCAAGTTAGCTTCACCCAACATGGAGCTTTTGTGGAAGATCCATGTCAAGGCTTCAAGAAGATAGCCACAGGTGAGAAGCATGGTAGGCTCTTTACTTTTGAAGTAGGAGAAACCAAGAACATAGCTCTATTCACTTTTGGGTCTCAAACCCTAAGTGAACTTGAAGTGTGGCATAAGAGACTTGCTCATGTGAATGAAAGAACCTTGAAGGATCTATGCAGGGATCAAAGTGTTCTAGGATTGCCAAACATATCAAAGCAACACATGATCAACAGGTGTGATGCATGTCAGATTGGGAAGGTACAAAGAAAACCATTCAACCACAAAGGCGACATCCACAACAACGTATTGGACTTAGTACATATAGATGTATGGGGACCAAGTCAAGAACCTTCATTGGCAGGATCAAGGTATTATGTCTCATTTATTGACAATCATAGTAGAAGGACTATTCTATACTTTATCAAGAGTAAGAATGAAGTGTTTGATTGCTTCAAAAAGTATCTAGCACATGTGGATAATCATACATGTAGATCAGTCAAGAAGCTCAGATCTGATGGAGGGGGAGAATACTTCTCCAAAGAGTTTGATGAGTTCTTGCAGGATCAAGGTATCAAATGGGAAGTGACTACTAGGTACTCTCCTCAACTAAATGGAATTGTAGAGAGGAGAAACAAGACATTGGTTGGATTAGCCAGAACAATGCTTGAAGAGAAGAAGTTGCCACATTATCTATGGGCAGAAGCTATTTCAACTGCTGTGTACCTTGTCAATACACTACCATCCAAATCACTTCAAGGTATGACTCCTTATGAAGCATGGCATGGAAGAAAACCTAGTCTTGGACATTGCAAGGTTTTTGGATAAGATGTACCATCACAAATAAGAGGTAAACTAGATGAAAGGGCAACAAAGGTAATGTTTATTGGATATGATTCAACTCAGATGGGTTAGAGGTTTTATAATCCTTCAACCAAACAATTCACTACAACTAGAGATGTTGTGTTTGAAGAACACAGGTCTTGGTATGATGAAGACATGCAAAAGGTAACTCTACCATATGATCTTGATTCCAATTCTCATCAATTAGGAAGCAAGAATGATACACATGTCCAGGATCCAAGAAGTGATATAGATGATGGCCACGATGAAAGGGAAAAGGATTACAAGCTATGGAAGTCAAGAGGCAAAGCAAAGATGCAAGAGGTTGGAGAATGCTCCAAACAAGCACCTAGAAGATCAGCAAGAGAAGAAACAACCAAAAAGGTATGGATATGATTCCACATTTGTTACGAAGCATTCAATCTACTTGGAAAAAGACTCTATTTTAGAGGAACCCTCAATGTATGAAGAGGAAAAGGGAAACCCTAAATAGGAAAAGGCCATGAAAGAAGAAATAGATGCATAAAGGAGATGGACACTTGGGATTTGGTTCCAATGTCATCGAATCAGAAGGTAATTGGTTGCAGATGGGTATATGAAGTGAAAAGAAATTCAAAGGGATCATTTTGCAGGTACAAGGCAAGATTAGTTGCCAAAGTATGCTCACAAACTCATGATATAGACTACGAGGAAACATTCTCAATAGTTGCAAAGATGACTACAATCAGGACATTGATAAGTGTAGTTGCTGCAAGGAATTGGAGACTCCTCCAACTTGATGTGAAAAATGCATTCTTAAATGGTTGGATAAGTGAAGAGGTATACATGTCAAAACCACTAGATTTTGAAAACCCTAATCATCCATCTTATGTTTGCAGACTTAAGAAAGAATTCTATGCATTGAAACAAGCTCCTAGAGCTTGGAATTAAAGGTTGGTTACATATCTTCAAGATCAAGGGTTCAAAGCAAGCAACTCGGATCCTTCTCTATTCATAAAAAGGGATCATGATGAGGTTATCTATGTGTATATGTAGATGATATTATTGTGATAGGTGATGATGTAAATGACATTCAAAGGATCAAGAGACACATGCAAGAGGAGTTCAAAATCAATGACTTAGGTGAGCTCACATATTTCCTAGGTATGCAGGTGATATACACAGATGAAGGAATGTATTTGACTCAAAGAAGATACAGTCAAGATCTACTTCTCCTGTTCAAAATGCAGAACACTAAACCTACAGGTACACCTTTGGAGATGAATCATAAACTTAGTGTTTATGAAGGTGAGAAAATTGAAGACATTAAAGAGTATCAAATCTTGTTAGGTAGCTTGATATATGCTAATCATACAAGGGCACACATGTCGTATAGTCTGGGAGTGCTTAGTCAATTCATGCACTCATCGAGAAGACCACACATGACTGCAGCTAAGAGAGTACTTAAGTATCTCAAAGGTACAATCAACAAAGGTATATACTATCCTTACTCTTCAGATTTGGATATCAAAATCTATTCAGACACATTCGACAGGAGCTAAGGATGATAGAAGAAGTACTTTTGGTTACTTAGCATTTGCAGGTTCGAAGTTAGTGTCATGGAGTTCCAAGAAGCAACCTACAGTTGCTTTATCCTCAACGGAAGCACAGTACACAGGTTTGACCATAGCAACTCAAGAGGCAATATGGTTAAAGGCATTGTATAAATATTTGGGACTTGTGAGTTCCAAACCTCACATATTTGGAGATAATGTAAGTTACATGCATCTAGCGACTAACCCTATTTTCCATGCAAGAACCAAACACAAAGGCTCATTATCACTTCATCAGAGAGAAGCTCATGGCAAAGGAGATTGACATTTCTTTTGTTCCAACTAAAAAGCAAGTAGCAGATAATATGACGAAGGCACTTGATGGAATAACGCTTTGTATATTCAAAGCCATGGAAGGTAATCAACCTATCAGAGAATGAAGACTCAAGCATACTTTAGCTTGAGGGGGAGCTGTTTGTTGGAAAAGATGGATGGATGCTCCAAGAGACTGAGTAGGTACTGCTAAACCTGCTTTGCACTAGCCCTCTTTTGCTTCAGAGTTGATAACTAGACCTCCTTAGCATTCCAATGACACCATAAAATGTCCTATGTACTATGGAAATGATGTGTGTAATGATTGAATCAAAACAGATAACTTTGGAAGTCACAAACTCAAGAAAACCTTCTATTTATGTCTTGACACCTGCTGGGTATTTTGCTCAGTATGACCAGCACAGTAGGAATTGGAAAACTTCCTTTTAGGGGTATCTAATTAGCTTAGTAAGCTACCTATTCCAAGTGGAATGATGTAAAATGATAAACTATGCTAAGAGAAATCAATTTAGCAAGTTAAGCTATACCCCCGACTTTTTAGGACTGTAGCAGAAAATGACCAGAGATCACCTCGTTGCAGATTTCTTCAAATTTGCTGAATATAATGTCTTCAAACTTTGATAACATGTAGATTACTTTAAGGTGAATCCAAGAAGCTTTGAATCACTGAATTTGGTGGAGAATTGACCGAGATATGGCCTAGACAAGTTGACAGACTTTTGAGTAGACTAACAGAGAACTCAGAGATGGACAATATGAATGTATGTATTAATGAACATTTGTATACAACTCCATTGGCATGAATATCATTGCCAAATGGTTTAGAGAAGTGTGGGCTAGTTTGTAGACCTCACACACACTCAAAAATCAGTAATGCTAGGCTCAGGAGTGCTCTCTCTTGCCCGCGACTTTTCATGTCCATTTTTATAGGAATGAGTAAAAGATTTGAATTCAAATTCAAACTTTTGGCTCTCTATGATCAAGCTCCTAAATGCTTGGAGATATTCTTTCAATCAAACAAGTAATTTTCCACAAATCCTTTTGGTAGGTGATTACAAGAGATTTAGTCAATTTGACTTTTACAATGAGGTAAAGTGGTAATTAACCACTAGCATATGTTCCTATGCTTCTTCATGTATGTATAGACTTCAATTCAACCTTTGAGCCAAATGTGTAGGCTTGTAATTTACACCAACAGCTCCCCCTCAAGCCAAACATTTTGGCTTAAGTCTTCATCTTCAACCTTCAAGTATATCCTGCAATCCAATCATGGATTTGAACCTGCAAAGTTTGGTTCCATCCAAAGCTTTAGTCAACAAATCTGCACATTGCATGTTGGTTGATACATAGGTTAGTTGAATGTCCTTGCTTATCAATTTCTCTCTCACATAATGGTAATGGACCTCTATGTGTTTGGTCCTAGCATGATAAATAGGATTAGCTGCAAGGTGAAGAGGACTTGTATTATCTCCAAAGATAATTGATGACCTAGTATATAATCCCAATTCTGTATACAAAAGCTTAATCCATATTGCTTCTTGTGTGGCATTAGCTAGCCCTCTATACTCTGCCTCTGTGGAAGACAAACCAACAGTAGGTTGCTTCTTTGAAGACCATGAAATTGGTTCGTCACCTGCAAAAGAAATATATCCAGAAGTGCTCCTCCTATCATCCTTGCATCCTGCCCAATCTGCATCTGAATAAATTTTGATATCAATATCTGAAGTGTAAGGGAAATACAAACCATGGTTCTGTGTACCCTTGAGATACTTCAGGATTCTCTTGGCGGCCTCTAAGTGAGGTATCCTTGGCTTGTGCATAAATTGACTTAGCACACTAACTCCATATGCAATATCTATCCTTGTTAAGGTAGCATAGTTCAAACTACCCACCATACTTTGATCACCTGTAATGTCATTGACTTCATCACCTTCATGGGCACTTAGTTTTAGGTCTACCTCCATTGGAGTGCTTGCTACTTTGGCATCCTGCAAGTGAAACCTCTTCAACATGTCCTGTATATACTTTTTCTGAGTAATATATATCCCTGAATTAGTGTAGACGAATTCAAGTCCCAAAAAATACTTCAATAGACCAAGATCATTGATCTTGAACTCCTTCATCATTTGACTTTTGATATATCTGATTCCATTGACATCATTACCTGTAATGATGATGTCATCAACATAAACACAAAGGTATATTACCTCTGAATTACTTCTCTTGATGAACAGAGAAGTATCTGCTTTGCTCATGACAAATCCTTGGTCTTGGAGATATGTAGTTAACCTGTAATTACATGCCCTAGGTGCCTGCTTTAATCCATATAAAGCCTTTTTCAATTTGCAAACATATGTTACCTTCTTAGGATCCTCATAGTCAGGGGGTTGTGACATATATACCTCCTCTGAAATCCATCCATTCAATAAGGCATTCTTGACATCCAATTGGTACATATTCCAATCTTTTGATGCAGCCACACTTACCAACACTATGATTTTTGGCATCTTGGCCACAGGTGAGAATGTCTCCTCATAGTCAATGCCTTGGGTTTGTGCAAAACCCTTGGCTACCAATCTGGCTTTGTACCTATTGATTGTGCCATCATAATTTCTTTTAAGCTTATAGATCCATCTGGATCATATTACCTTCATTGAGTCCTTCTCAGGTACTAACTCCCATGTGTCACTTTCTTTGAGTGCTTCAATCTCCTCATCCATAGCTTCTTTCCATTCTGGTTTGGTAATTGGTTCTTCATTTGACAAATCTTTGGCAAGATAAACAGAATGTTTAGTAACAAGAGATGTATCATACCCATATCTGATAGGTTTCTTGCTTTCTCTTTGTGATCTTCTAAATGGTTGAGTTGAAGATTCAGGTATGTCTTCAAGTTTCTTCATCTTCATTTTGCCTTTGGACTTCCATGCTTTGAATTCTTCAAGGTTGATAGTGTCTTCATCATCTGAACTTGAGGCTTCATTCTGAGTAGGTTCCTCCTTTGTAAGACTTGGAAATTCCTCTTCCAAATCATGGGGTAATTTGACCTTCCTGCATTCATTCTCATACCAAGAATCATTTTCATCAAAGACAACATCTCTGCTTACCATGAATCCCTTATTGATAGGATTATAAAACCTGTAACCTTTTTTATTTAAATCATACCCAATAAAGATGCATTTTTCAGCCTTTGGGTCTAGCTTACCTCTTATCTGAGAAGGAATGTGTACATATGCTACACATCCAAATATTTTGCAATTGTCAAGTGAGGGTCTCTTACCATGCCATGCTTCATAGGGTGTCATGCCATCAAGAGACTTAGATGGTAACCTGTTTATGAGGTAAGTGGCAGTGGAAACACTCTCTACCCATAGATAGTTAGGTAACTTTTTCTCATTAAGCATAGATCTAGCTGTCTCAACAATTAATCTATTTCTTCTCTCAGCTACCCCATTCTGTTCAGGAGAATACCTTGTGGTTGTCTCTCTTTTGATGCCTCTGTCTTGCAAGAAGTCTTCAAATTCATTGGAGAATTACTCACCTCCTCCATCTGACCTTAGCCTCTTCAAATTCCTTCCTGTCTAGTTTTCAACTAATGCAAGATATTTTTTAAAACAATTAAATACCTCATCCTTGTGCTTCATAAAGTATAATACAGTCCATTTGCTATAATCATCAATGAAAGATACATAGTACTTTGAACCTGAGACTGAAGGATCTTTGCTTGGTCCCCATACATATGTGTGGACAAGCTCTAGGTAGTCTTCATGCATGTATCCTTTCCTTGAGAATGGTAACCTATGAGACTTCCCAAATTGACAAGCATCACACTTATAAATCATATGTTGCTTGGATACATTAGGTATCCCAAGCACACATTGGTCCCTGCACATTTGTTTCAAGGTTCTTTCTCCTATGTGCCCTAACCTTTTGTGCCAAATCTCAAGCTCTGAAACTGTCTGATCTTTAGAACTGTATAGTGCGATGTTCTTTGTATCTTCCAACTCAAAAGTGAAAAGTCTACCTGATTTTTCTCCTTTAGCAATCCTCTTGAACCCATGTCTTGGAGCCTCCACATATGCTCCATATTGGTTGAATCTGACCTACAAACCTTTCTCCACAATCTGACCAAATCAAATTTTTGGTAATGGTTGGTACATAGAGTACCTTGCTCAACAAATTCTGATTTCCATCACAAGTCTTAACATTTCCAACTTTAGCTACAGAATGCTTTGTGTCATCACCTATTTGGACTTGATGCTTACCTTTTGGTTCCTCAAGATCAGAAAGTAATGCTACATTGCAAGCCACATGATTTGAACATCCTGAGTCAATGTAGAATAGGTGGTCATCATTTGTACCTGATTTTGAAGTCATGTTCATGATTAGAAGAGAGTCATCCTGCTCCTTTCTGTAGTCGTTGTAATCCTTCCTGGATTTGAATCCTCCTTGGTAGTTGCCATTGTTGTAGTTGTTGTTGTTGTTATTGTTGTAGCCTTGGTGATGGTTGAATCTACCTCTTGACTGTGAGTAGCCACCTCTTTGATATCCTCTTCCTCTCTCATTCTTGTAATTCCTAAAACACTCATTTGTAGTATGATTTGATAGACCACAAATGTTGCATGGTGAGGAGTTATAAGAGCTCCCCCTACCTTGCTTACCTCCTCTGCCCCTTCCTCTTGAAGATCTACCTCTCCCTGCATAGTTGGCTTGAGAAGTAGAGCCTTCATCTTCCACCTTCTTTCTTTTGCCTTTATCTTTAGACTTCTTATCAATGTATAGGGCAGAAGAGTTATTACCTTTGGATGTGTCTCCATTTTTGTTGAGCTTTGCTTCATGAGTAAACAATTGTCCCATGAGAGTTGTAAGATCTGGAGTGTGCATGTCCATGTAAAGATCCATAGCTGTGGTGAAGCTTTCCCATTTGTCATCAGCCTTGATCCCATTGATCACTTGCCTTACAATCTATTCTTCTTCAATCTCTTATCCTATGCTTGCTAACTGATCTGCTACATCTTTAATCTTGGTCACAAATTTTGAAACAACTTGCTTAGGTTGCTTCCTTAATGTTGTGAATGTTAGAGATAGACGTCTGCGGAAGCACGCGAACAGCACAAGGAAGAAGAAGAAGCTTGGAGCACAACACACAAGACTGAATGTATTACTAGATAATGTACAAAGATAAATAGCCCATTAGGGCAATAGGCGTATATACAAGCCGGGGGAAAAAAACCTCCTAAAGAGGAAAAAAAGTGCCCCGGCGGTCCTAGAGTGTTCACACACATCACTACCTAAATATATCAACAAATCCCCCCTGGGAGTGATGCGGTGAACAAGGAGCTGGCACTCATGTATAAGGAAGGGCCAAGCTATGTGGAAATCACTCCACAAAAGGAAGTAAGCCCAAAGCTTTGCGGAAAGCTTCAAACTTCTCCCTAGGCAGAGCCTTTGTGAAAAGGTTTGCAATGTTCTCCTGTGTGGGCACATATGCCAAGCTGATCTCCCCAGCAGAGAACCTCTCCCTGACATAGTGATAATGCACCTCAATGTGCTTAGTGCGAGCATGGAACACAGGGTTCCTCGCAACTGCCAATGCGCTCTGACTGTCAGTGAAGATGGTGGTGGCAGAAGACTGGCCAACACCCAAATCAGCCATAAGGCGTCTGAGCCACACACACTCAACAGTCGCTGTGAAAGCTGCCCTATACTCAGCCTCACAACTGGAAGTGGCCACAGTAGGCTGCTTCTTGCTCAACCAAGATATACATGAGCTACCAAGCATGAAGCAAAAACCACTAGTGGACACACGAGTGTCATAGCAACCAGCCCAATCTGAGTCAGAAAAAGCATGCAAATCTGGCGGTAGTGATCCCCCCTTGGGATAAAACAACCCAAGTAGCCGAGTACCACTCAAGTAGCGAAAGATGCGCTTAACCGCTTTCCAATGCATGACTCCTGGGCAATGCATAAACCTGCTCATCTGTGAGATAGCAAACTGAATATCTGGCCGAGTAATGCATAAGTAAATCAAGCATCCAACAGCCTGCTGATAGAGAATAGCATCAAATGCATCTCCAGCATCACGAAGACTCAATCGTAAACCCGTCTCCATAGGAGTGGCAATAGGCTTACAGTCTTCAAGGCCAAAACGCTGCAATAATGTGTCAATAGATTTCGTTTGACACAAAGCCATTCCACCATCAACATGCATAAACTGAATGCCCAAATAGTGATGCAAATGCCCCAAATCAGACATCTCAAATGAGGCATGCAAATCAGCCTTAAAATCAGCAATATGTGTCTCAATAGGACCAGTGAGCAGCATGTCATCAACATAGACAACAATGATCAGAAGCACATCATTAGCACGCTTAACATATAAGGTGCTTTCAGTTGGACTATTCTCAAAACCATGTGCAATCAGATAGGCATGTATCTTCTCATACCAAGCACGTGGTGCTTCCTTTAAACCATATAATGCCTTCTTTAACCTGCAAACCTGGTTTTCATGCCCTTTCTGCACAAAGCCACGGGGCTGAAAAACATACACTTCTTCATGCAAGTCACCATTCAGAAATGTTGTTTTAATGTCCAACTGATGTACATTCCAACCATGATGGGCTGCAAGTGCACAAATGCTGCGAACAGTAGTCATACGGCATGTAGGTGCAAAGGTCTCATCAAAATCAATGCCTCTTTCCTGTGCATAACCCTTTGCAACAAGCCTAGCCTTATACCTGTCAACTGTAGCATCAGGTTTACGCTTCAGCTTGTATACCCACTTAGTGCCAATGGCCTTCTTGCCAGGAGGCAAGTCACATAAAGACCATGTACCATTCTTCATTATAGCATCATATTCAGATTGCATAGCAGCCATCCAATTTTCTGAATTTTGTGCTTCATCAAAAGAAACAGGCTCATTCTCATCACAGAGACTAGATGCAGCCATAGCATAGAAATCTGATGCAAAGGAGGCACTATGAGAGCCTGAACGAGTACGATATGACAAAGGTGCATCTAATTTGCTGTCACGCAAAGTCTGCACCAGCCATTTTGGCATAGTTTTTTCCTGCTCAATATCAGCTCTCTCATCAACAAGTGCATCATGTAAATCTGCATCAGAAATGGAATGATCTGCATCATCATATGAAACCTGCAAAGGTTGAGAAGTTGCCTCATTAGGACCAACACTAGCCTGTCCACCTGTAAAAAGAGGCATCAAAGTATCATACATGTCTTTGGAGCTAACAGATGTCTCCTTAGTACATGAAAGCAATGGTTGAATAGCATCTTCCACAAAGACAACATCACGGCTAACCAGAATGCGTTTTAGCCTTTACTTTCAGAACTGTACCCAACAAAAATACATTTTACTCCCTTATCATCCAATTTTCTGCGATGTTGTTCAGGCACTAATGCATATGCCAAACAACCAAAAACACGCAGATGAGCAACAGATGGCTTGCACTCATGCCAAGCCTCATATGGAGTGATAGACTGCAACGCTTTAGTGGGACACCTGTTCAGTACATATGCTGCACACATGACAGCCTCAAGCCAGAAACTATGTGGTAAAGCCTGACTTTTGACCATGCACCTCGCCATCTCGACCTGTTCTTTCGTTCAGCAACTCCATTCTGTTGAGGTGTATACGGCATTGTACACTGGTGTTTTATCCCACGTTCAGCCAGAAATGCATTAAAATCTAAAGACATATATTCCCCCCCTCGATCAGAACGGAGGGTGCCCATTTTACATGCTAACAGATTTTCAGCCAAAACCAAAAACTGTTTGAAGCACCTGAACACTTCGGACTTAGCTTTGAGTGGATATACCCATGCATGCCTGGAAAAATCATCAATGAAAGTCACGAAGTAAAGGTAATTTCCAAAAGAGGGTGTCTGCATAGGACCACAGACATCACTATGTACAAGCTGCAATTTTTGCGTAGCCCGAACTGAACCATCTTTTGGAAAGGAAGAACGCTACATTTTGCCCAAAATACAGCCTTCACAAACATGTTTTCCAGGTGCCTCAAGTTTGGGCAAAGAGGACACTATTTCAGATTTCTGCAGGCGTAACAAACTAGCAAAATTCAGATGACCAAATCGTGCATGCCAAAGCTTTGCATCTGACATACCCTGAGAATCATGAACTGCACATGCCGAATCATTCACAGATCTTTCATAGTCTATGAGCTTATACAGCCCACGACATAAAATGCCAGAAGCAATAATCACATCGCCATTTGAGAGATCATGGATTGTACACCTGTCATCAACGAATTTCACAACCAAGCCAATCTTGGCTAATGCAGAAACTGATAACAGGTTCTTTTTGATCCCTGGCACAAATAAAGCATCTGACAAAGTGAAAGAACTACCATCAGCAGTAGTCAGAATGATCTTACCAACTCCCATAACAGGATAAGAGGAGTTATTGGCGCATGTGACAGTATTCCCTGTAGGGGCAGGCTTGAGTGAAGAGAAGAAACTGCGCTGCGAGGTAATATGTTTGGTCGCCCCACTGTCAAAGTACCAAAAATCTGAGTCTACTGCAGACATGCACTGATCATGAGAAGATGGGTCAAAACTGCAGACATTAGTAAACGCCCATTCTTCTTCCTGCACAAGATTTGCAGACTCTGTTTTTGGTGTAGAGGCCTCTGCAACAACCATTCCAGCCTCTTTCTTCTTTGCCTCTTTAGCAGCCAGTTTTGGACAGTTCTTTATAATATGATCATTTCCTTTACAGTACTTGCAGAACAATTTCTGCTTTTCTGATTTCTTTTCATCTTTATCCTGGTTCTTCGATTGTGCAGCATTTGCAGATTTCTGCTTACTAGTAGAAGAGCTCCATTTTCCTTTGCCCTTCTGACTAGCCAAGAAAGCTTGATCTGCAACACGCATAATGGACCTGTTCTGCCTGGACTGATCTTCCTGCAACAGAACAGAGACTAATTCCTCAAATGACAAGGCATTCGGATTGCCTTTCATCATCAACCGAAGAGTAGAGGCAAAACTCTGATATGAATCAGGAACACCATTCAGAACGGTCTGCACAAGTGAGCTATCTGGTATAACCTCATCAGCAGAAATCAATTGTTCCTTCAGGTCTTTGATCTTTGTAAGAAAACTGTCCATAGAATCACCTTCATTCATGTGCTCACTCTCCAACTGTTTTCGGAGGTAAGCAACACGAGCCTCATTCCTAGCGTGGTACAAAGTGGTAAGTGTATCCCAAGCATCCTTTGATGTTCTGCAAGAGCGAATGTGAGGAATAATGGCACGTTTGACAGACAAGGCTATCAATGCATGTGCCTGGGCATCTCTACCATCCCAACGAATCTGCTCTGCAGTAGGTGCAACAGAAACAGCAGCACGAACAGGAATCTGCGGAATATCATCTTCGACACCATCTTCATCAGCTCCAACACCTGTATTTGCAGTACCTGTCGTTACAGGTGTAACAGGACGTCTTTCAACACCCTGCACAATGTTCCACAATCCTTTTGCAACCAGTACATGTCGCATCATATAAGCCCATAGTGGGTAGTTGGTACCATCCAACTTATCCTCAACAGCCAACATACGGAATACATCACTACTTTCAGCCATGGCCGGTGACTAAAATACCTTGATGCAGAAAATTGACTGTATCTCAAAAAGTTGAACAGAACTACCCAGACGAGTTCTGCTAGACCTGTAGCAGACTTCGAGACGCTTAAATTGGCGAACAGAAACCGGTATATACCTTTGGCACAAAAGGACAAAATAGCCTACACAAGCACTGCGATAGTGCGTTGGGAGGCCAAAACGAGCTCAGATCGCGATTTCGGCACCACAGAGCGAAGGTGTTTTGATCAGGGAAACACCCTGAGTATGCTCACCAAATTTCGTGTGAATCTGAGACTGCAAACGGAGGAGTGTCGACGGCGCCCTAGAAGAAGCGACGACCTGCTCTGATACCAATTGTTGGAGATAGACGTCTGCGGAAGCACGCGAACAGCACAAGGAAGAAGAAGAAGCTTGGAGCACAACACACAAGATTGAATGTATTACTAGAGAATGTACAAAGATAAATAGCCCATTAGGGCAATAGGCGTATATACAAGCCGGGGGGAAAAAACCTCCTAAAGAGGGAAAAAAGTGCCCCGGCGGTCCTAGAGTGTTCACACACATCACTACCTAAATATATCAACAGTGAATTCAATCCACAACTGATTTTTCCTAGCCCTTGTGTTGGAGGAAAAATATGATGACAAGGTTTCCCAAGTCTCTTGGGATGTCTTACAATTTCTAATATGTGGCAAAAGAAAATCAGATATAGAGTTGAGTAAATAAGACCTTGCCAATGCATCCTTAGCACACCATGTGTTGAGCCTTTCATGTTCTTCCTTGGTTGGTAATCCTCTTGTTTTGAATGAGGGCAATTCCTCATCTCCTGAGATGTATCCATAGAGACTCCTTCCTTGTAGGTAGGTCTTCATCCTTAGAGACCATGCTTGATAGTTGTTCGTGCACAATTTATCAATGAATGATGGAAAACCATCTCCCATTTTACCTTAGTTTGCTCTGGTACCACTGTTGGGAAAGATGGATGGATGCTCCAAGAGACTGAGTAGGTACTGCTAAACCTGCTTTGCACCAGCCCTCTTTTGCTTCAGAGTTGATAACTAGACCTCCTTAGCATTCCAATGACACCATAAAATGTCCTATGTACTCTGGAAATGATGTGTGTAATTATTGAATCAAAACAGATAACTTTGGAAGTCACAAACTCAAGAAAACCTTCTATTTATGTCTTGACACCTGCTTGGTATTTTGCTCAGTATGACCAGCACAGTAGGAATTGGAGAACTTCCTTTTAGGGGTATCTAATTAGCTTAGTAAGCTACCTATTCCAAGTGGAATGATGTAAAATGATAAACTATGCTAAGAGAAATCAATTTAGCAAGTTAAGTTATACCCCGGACTTTTTAGGATTGTAGCAAAAAATGACCAGAGATCACCTCGCTGCAGATTTCTTCAAAATTGCTGCATAGAATGTCTTCAAACTTTGAAATCATGTAGATTACTTGAACTTGAATCCAACAAGCTTTGAATCCCTGAATTTGGTGGAGAATTGACCGAGATATGCCCTTGACAAGTTGACAACTTTTGAGTAGACTAACAGAGAACTCAGAGATGGACAATATGAATGTATGTATTAATGAACATTTGTATACAACTCCATTGGCATGAATATCATTGCCAAATGGTGTAGAGAAGTGTGAGCTAGTGTGTAGACCTCACACACACGCAAAAATCAGTAATGCTAGGCTCGGGAGTGGTCTCTCTTGCCCGTGACTTTTCATGTCCATTTTTATAAGAATGAGTAAAAGATTTGAATTCAATTTCAAACTTTTGGCTCTCTATGATCAAGCTCCTAAATGCTTGGAGATATTCTTTCAATCTAACAACTAATTTTCCATGAATCCTTTTGGTAGGGGATTACAAGAGATTCCAAGTCAATTTGACTTTTACAATGAGGTAAAGTGGTAATTAACCACTAGCATATGTTCCTATGCTTCTTCATGTATGTATAGACTTCAATGCATCCTTTGAGCCAAATGTGTAGGCTTGTAATTTACACCAACACTGTTGGACATCAAGCTTATACTATGCTTGAGGTGGATTTGATCTACATCAAAGGCTATCGCATCAAAAGAATATCCATTGGAGAGTTCTTTTACCTATGCTCATTTTTTGAGAGATTTTTGATGGTTCATTTACCGTTGCAAAAAGCCTTAATCTTTAAACAAGTAAAAGTAGAAAAAGAGAGCCCAAATCCCATGAATTTGTGGTGGTTGAGTTGCATTCAATCAAGCAATCAATCACCTAAAAGTAGATCAAACTAGATCTTCACTTTTCCTAGATTGTAGGAAAGTGTATTGATTCCCTCCAACAACCATTCCCACCTTCATTTGAATTCAAATTCCACTTGTAGAATTCATGGAGAACTTCTAGAGTCTATATAAAGACTTGAAATCACTTGTACAATACATGGAAGCAATATACATACACTTGTGACCATCATTGTCTTGCTCCTTCAATTTTCTGCATCATCTTCTTCGCCAACAGTAATCTTGCAGAGGCTGCAGCTCTCTCTACAGAGCTCCCAAAATGAGTGCAAGATGGTTCATTGGAAAGATATTAGTCTCTAGTTTGTGCCTATAAACTATCATAACATTTGGTTCCATAGATTGGGAGAAATCTTAGTTTTTCTGTCTCGGGGTCAATCTCTACGTATTCCTGAAAATTAGCAGGTAGCATCGTTGAGTGTATAGTTTATGTATAAGATTTTAAAGAATTTTGTTTAGTAAATTGAGAAAATTCTCAGTTTTTTTGTCTTATGGTTTACTTCTACACATTCCTCAAAAATAGGAGGTACCACTGTTGAGTGTCAAGTTCATTGCAAAAGCATAATTTTCTTATTTCTTGTGTCCCCTTTTCCTAAACTTGAGGCACTTGGTAAACATGTTTGTGATGGGTATATTTTGGGAAAAATGCAGCATTCCTCCTTCCCAAAAGATGGTTCAATTCGAGCTACTGAGAAATTGAAGCTTGTTTATAGTGATGTCTATGGTCCTATGTAGACATCTTCTTTTGGGAACTATCATTACTTCATGACTTTCCTTGATGTCTTTTCATGGATGGGTATATCTATTGAAAGAAAAGTCCAAAGTGTTTATGTGCTTCAAATAGTTTCTGGTTTTGGCGGAAAATCTATCAGCATGTAAAATGGGCACCCTCTATTCTAGTAGAGAGAGGGAATATATGTCTTCTGATTTTAATGCATTTTTGGATGAACATGGGATAAAACATCAGTGTACAATGTCGTATATACCTCAACAAAATGGAGTTATTGAAAGGAAGAGCATATCACTCATGGAAATGTCAAGGTGTATGGCCAAGAGTCAGGCTTTACCAGATAGTTTCTGGCTCGAGGTTGTTATGTGTGCAACATATGTACTTGATAGGTGTCCTACTAAAGCACTGTATTCTATTACTCCATATGAGGCTTGGCCTAGTTTTAAGCCATCTATTGCTCATCTGCACATTTTTGGTTCTTTGGAATATGCATTGGTGCCTGAACAACAATGTAGGAAATTGGATGATAAAGCAAAGAAATGTATATTTTTTGGGTACATTTCTAAACGCAAAGGCTATCATCTGTATCATCCACAAACTAAACGCATTTTTCTTAGCCATGATGTTTTTGTGGAAGATGCTATTGATCCATTACTTTCTTGTACTAAGGAGACACCAGTTAGCTCCAAAGACATGTATGACACTTTGGTGCCTCTTTTTACAGGTGGATAGTCTAGTGTTGGTCCTAATGAGGCAACTTCTAAGTCTTTACAGGTTTCACATGATGATGTAGATCATTCCATTGTTTATGCAAATTTACATGATGCACTTATTGATGAGAGAACTAAAATAGAAGAGGCAAAAACTATGCCTAAATGGCTAGTGTAGACTTTGTGAGATAGAAAATTGGATGCACCTCTGTCATATCATACTCATTCAGGATCTCATAGTGCTTGTTTTGCTTCACGTTGCTATGTTATAGCTTCCTTGAGTCTTTGTGATGAGAATGAGCCAGATTCATTTGATGAAGCACAAAATTCAAAAAATTGAATGGTTGCTATGTAATCAAAATATGATGCTATTATGAAAAATGGTACTTGGTCTTTATGTGAACTTCCTCCTCGAAAAAAGGCCATTTGCACTAAGTGGGTATAGAAGCTAAAGCATAAACCTGGTGGAATAGATGATAGGTATAAGGCATTGATTTTGCTCAAGTGGGTATAGAAGCTAAAGCATAAACCTGATGGAATAGCTGATAGGTATAAGGGTTATGGTCAAGAAAGAGGCATTAATTTTGATGAGATCTTTAATCCTACATATCAAATTACTATTTTTTTATAGCATATGTGCACTTGCAGCTCATCATGGTTGGAGTGTACATCAGTTGGACATTAAAACTACATTTTAGAATGGTGACTTGCATGAAGAAGTGTATGTTTTTCAGCCATGTGGTTTTGTGTAGAAAGGGCATGAAAACAAAGTGTGCAAATTTGAATCAAGCCCCACGTGATTGGTATGAAAAAATACATGCCTACTTGATTGCACATGGTTTTGAGAACAATCCAACTCAGAGCACCTTATATGTTAAGCATGCAAATGATGTGCTTCTGATCATTAATGTCTATGTTGATGACATGCTTCCCACTAGTCCTATGAGAAGCATATTGCTGATTTTAAGGCTGATTTGCATGCCTCATTTGAGATGTCAAATTTGGGGCTTTTGCATCATTATTTGGAATTGAGTTCATGCAAGTTGATGGCGGAATATCTTTGTATCAAACAAAATATATTGACACATTATTGTTGTGTGTTGGCCTTGAAGACTTCAAACCTTTTGCCAGTCCTATGGAGATAGGTTTATGGTTGAGTCTTCATGATGTTAGAGATGCATTTGATGTTGTTTTCTATTAGGAGGCTGTTGGATGCTTGATCTACTTATGCATTGCTTAGCGAGATATTCAGTTTGCTATCTCACATATGAGTAGGTTTATGGATTGCCTAGGTGTCAAGAATTGGTAGGTGGTTAAGCACATCTTTCACTACTTGAGTGGTACTCCACTACTTGGATTGTTTTATCCCAAGGGAGATCACTATCACTAGATTTACATGCTTTTTCTGACTCCAATTGGGTTGGTTGCTATGACACTTGTGTGTCCACAAGTGGTTTCTGCTTCATTCTTGGTAGCTCATGTATATCTTGGTTGAGCAAGAAGTAGTCTATTGTGGCCACTTCTAGTTGTGAGGCTGAGTATAGGGCAGCCTTCATAGTGACTATTGAGCGTATGTGTGTGGCTCATATGTCTTATGGCTGATTTGGGTGTTGGTCAGTCTTCTGCCACCACCATCTTCAATGATAGTCATAGTGCATTTCGAGTTGCAAGGAACCCTATGTTCCATGCTCGCACTAAGCACATTGAGGTGCACTGTCATTATGTTAGGGAGAGGTTCTTTGCTAGAGAGATCAATTTGGCATATGTGCCCACATAGGAGAACATTCTACACCTTTTCACAAAGGCTCTTCCTAGGGAGAAGTTTGAAGCTTTCCACAAAGCTTTGGGATTACTTGCTTTTGTGGATTGATTCCACATAGCTTGGCACTTCCTTATACATGAGTGGTAGCTCCTTGTTCACCGCATCACTCCTAGGGGGGATTTGTTGATATATTTTGGTAGTGATGTGTGTGAACACACTAGGAGCACCAAGGCACTTTTTCCCTCTTTAGGAGGTTTTCTCCCCCAGCTTGTATATATGATGCCGTCGTGATCCAAAACCAAGTCTTGGAAATCAAATGTCGAACACCAAACCGAAGCACTATTGAAGGTAGGTATGAATCAACTCTAATTATTATTCATGGAGACTTTGCAAGCTATATTGGAAGGCTCAATGGATGGAATTAAAAAGACATGGATTGAAATTTGAGCTTGAGTATATGCCACGATATTGAATGGTTAAGGTAAACTCTTCCATTAGAACTCTTATTGCATGAGTGTGTGTTTTTTTGTGGGATCACTTCATGATTAAATTGTTCTTTTGCATGTCATTTTGTATTATTTGCACCTTGATGCATTCACTTCATGATGATTGCAACCTTGAATGGAGTAAGTTCATTTGAGCTGAAGAAATCATTTGCAACTATTTGTATCCATCATGCTCAATCGTATTGAGCTATATGATGACGAATATGTATTGAGGTGTCAAAATACCATACATGTAAATATGTGTGTCTCAATGCATATTTGCATCCATAACTATATGCACGTCAAAGTGAGCGCATATGAATCTATAAATGTGTATGCGTGTGACAATCCCTTTAAATACAAACCAGAAGTAACAAAATAATCTAAAATAACAATGAAAACAAATAAATAACTTAAAAGCAAATGTGTGCGAATACACACATATAGGTGTGTGATTATGGAATTATCGAGAGGCATGTGGTATGGGATCCCAAAGCTCAAACAAAATTTAAGGTGGATGCCCAATAACAGCCCTGAAAGTGGTTTTAGAGTGGTTTATTTTGGAGTTTGGAGCCACGTAAAAAGTATTTAGGCAAAACCGAAAGGTATCAATGTTGGTCAGATCATTATGCACAAAAGCATTCATGTCATCAGCAAAGATTCTCATGATCATCTGGTCTTGACTGAGGCGAAGAGAGAGGCCTCTAATGAGACCTGAGCAAATATGATGTTTAACAAGGTAGTTGAGACCATTAACAACAATTGCATAGAGAAGAGGGACTAAGGTGCATCCTCGCCACATAGAATGTTTTAAATGAAAAGCCCGAGAAAATCAAACATTGCTATTTATCTATGCAGAGGCATTTCCCAACAGTGTCGAGATCATCTTAGTGAATTTTCATCCACAGCCCAAGTCTTTCAGAGATTGGAGAATGAAGTCCCACTCAAGTCTATCATGAGCTTTGTCAAAATCAATCATAAGAAAGAGGATATCTTAAGCGGACTCTTAGGTGAAAAATAGCCCTTCCCAAACATCAATGATAGCCTTGAGGATGGATCTCCCCTTGATGAATCCTTTTTTATCCTCACTGATCCAATTTTGTAAGTGACAAGCTATTCGATTAGCAATAACCTTAGGAAGGATCTTGTAATTGGTTTTAACACCATAATTGGTTACCGATTTCCAATTCTATTTTTGCTGCCTTATTTGTGAATAAGCTTGATAACACCTTCATTGAGACATTTGGGTAGTGCACCAAAAGAGATGGCCTCTTGCCACACCAGATGTAATAGAGTAGTCACCACGTGCTTGAAGGTCTTGAAATCTCATTCGTGAGGCCATCCAACCATGGGGTTTTTTCGTTGGAAAGAGACTCAACAACTTCAAGAATCTCATCCTTCAAAATGGGAGCTTCCAGAAGAGGCTTTAAATTATGCGCAAATCCTTTTGTTATGACACAAGAGATGATCGCCATGCAATCACACATATGAGGAGAAAGAGGTGTGGAGATGCCCAAAAGTTGGGTAGAGCGCTTGACTATCAACATGCTATTTTCTTCTTCTACCTTGCACTCAACCCCATCAATATCCATCATGAAAGGGATCGCTTCCTTGGTTTACTTCTTCTTGAGGAGGCCACACATCTCTTTGGAAGGTTTTTTTATCTTTTCTGCCCACCAATCTTTAAAGTATATCTAGAAATTTTATCTTTGAATTTCTTCTTCATATCTTAGCAAGCATCTAATTTTTTGAAGACCTGTTTGGTACTGTGAGTGGTCTTTGTTCACCTCTCTTCCTAAAGATGCCAAAGCTTTGATAAAGATTTTCTCTTCTAGCTCAATGAATGTTTTGAAGAGTCTTTTGACTATCGACCAAGATGTGTTGTATCTTCATGACTGTCATCCTCCAACACCTAGCTAATGAGGAGTGGGTAGCAAAGGCCCAGTCCCAGGTAGCATTAATCTCTTGTTGAACTGAGGGGAGTGAATGGGTTGTTGGATTGGCATGGAACCAAGGGACATTGTTGAGGTATTGAATGGCTTGAAGGTAAGCACCATTGGGAAGTGATTAGAGACAACAAGGTCCACACATTGGGAGAGGGAAAGGTGTTGGAGCAAGACAATCACTTATTGATGATTACAAAGAGATTGAAGAATGAAGGTAAGGATAAAGCACGAAACATAAAGTGAAGTGAAGACTCAGAGAGAAATGACTTGTAGACACATGTACATTAATCTTGTAAATAGTCCATATACATCTTGTAATAAGGACAAATCCGGACTTAATCACCTATATATACTTGTATATAGATGTGTCATATATATGAGAGGAAGAATAGATGAATAAAGGACGAGTAGGTGATGAATGAGTGAATCTTAGTATGAGAATTTTCCATCAGATGTATTTTCAAGAGAATAGAAGAAGTTTTTGAGAATTGCGCCTTGATCTTTCTCCATCTTCTCCTTCTGTGCTTAATCAAATGAGAAATACTTTCTGTATGTGTCTAATTCCATAGTTGAAACATCTATGGTCAAGATGTGAGAGCTTAATTATGATGAGACTAAGAGAATTGTGAGTAGGAACATTTATATGTGTGAAAGGTGATGAGAGACTCCTGAAACATGCGCAATCCCGATGGTCAAAGAATTGATCAGATCTCAGTGTAGAGTATAAAGTTTTGCAGAATTAAGCCATTTCGAATTCTAAGTTGGAAGAATCCATCTATATATAAAATCATTTGATTAAACGGGTTGTAGATTGAGAGAACCAAGTGTTTAAAGTTGTACATGTGAAAGTCGCATAGAGAGAAAGCTTGTTTGAAACATAGGTTTACTTATTGATGTAAACCTAAATTTTTGTAAGTTTTTTTGGAGAACTTTCACTTGGCCTAGTTGTGCAAGCACTAGCAAAGTGTTGTATCAAAGTTTCATAGAAAACCTTAATCATTTTGTAAGTCAATGAGTAAGTTTTGTGAAGCAGACTTTCTTGAGTGAGCTATTTCTCACAAAAGAGTTATGTTTTCATGTTTTGGTAAAGACTTCCAAAATTGATGAAAGTCTTGAGTCATGCTTGACATAAAGGTATTATAAACTCAAGTATACCTTATCTTTTGGAGATTAATCATCTCCATCAGTGGTATCAGAGTAGGTTCTATCAAAATTCAAGGAAAGAAGGACCTCGATTGTTGTAGACATACAAAATTCAACATCTGAAGATTCAAAAGGATAAAGAGACATCACTATGGGCAGAATTTACCACATTCAAGAAGAAGGCCTCACAATCAATATCCCATTATGTGACAAAGATGAAAGACATTGTTGATTCTTTAGGTGTAGTTGGTGAAGACATTGAAGAGGATAAATTGTTAAGACAAATTCTTACAGGTTTAAGAGGAGACGAGAAGTGGAAGCCTTTCATATTATCAATAGAACTTTCATTGGATTATTTCACTCCTGATTTGAATCAATTACTAGGTCATATGCTAACCTTTGAGCATGATATCAAAGGGGATATTGATAAGAGTGCATGTCAAGCAATGTATTCTAATGATAAAAGGCTAGAAAAGGAAAGCAATAATCAGTTGAAGTTGAAGGCACTCTAAGTCAAGCAAACTTCCTAAAAGGTAGAGGAAGTGGCAAAAGTAGAGGAAGAGGCAGAAATAACAAGGATAATGTCAGATTTTTGAATATGTGGTAAGAACAATCATCTAGCTCCTGAATCTTGGCATAATTATCAAATCTTTGGTAACTTTAATTAGAGTTTCAATCAAAGAGGTAGAGGTGGAAAAAATCAAAGAGGAAGTTTTAAAGGCAGAGGTGGTAGAAGTTTCTTTGGAAGGAATGGTGGAAGAAGCTTCCAAAACCAATCCTACAATAACACCTATTACAACTATGCATGAGATCAGAAAGAAGATTCAACTCTAATCATGAATGCAACATGTGAAGTTCCAAATGAAGACCAAAGGGTATTCTACATTGACTCAGGTTGTAGTAATCATCAAAGTGGGAACATTGCTTTGATGACTGATTTGGAGAATAGGCATGAAGATATGGTCACAAATGATCATGAATTCAAATGTATATTAAATGTAAATTAAAATGGACTTGTTGATACATGTGTGTGCCTTGAGATCACACTCTGATATGGCAAGAAGCTCAGCTAATGAGTGTGTAAAACATATGACTGAATCATGTGTATATATAGTGATGATTGGAGGCAAGACTTGAATTTGAATTTTGCTCACCTAAACCACTTTTCCAAATTCGTAGTGATTGATTCTCAACTAACTCAATCACAAGTTTGTGGCTTTTCTTTCCCTTCTTATCAAGTGGATTCAACCACTTTTGATTCCTTCACTTTTATATCAAGTAAATACTCAAAGAGTTACAAGGCTGAGTTCATAAGTGAACTCTCAAAAGCTTTAGCATTTGCTTCAATTATAACATAAGTTTTTATGACATTTGAAGACTCGAGCCTTTTCTTAGACTTGCCATGAACTTGTTCCATATAGTATCTTCATCCACATTGCTTCTTGAGTAGCTATAGCAAGACCTCTATATTCAGCTTTTGTGGAAGAGAGAGCAATTGTGGTTTGCTTGTTGGATGACCATGAGATAAGTTTTGACCCTACAAAAGTAAGGTATCCTGAGGTGCTTCTCCCTATCTTCCTTGGAACTAGCCCAAGCTGCATCAGAGAACAACTTTAGAATTAAATCAGATACATAAGGGTAGTATAACCCTTCATTCATGGTCCCTTTGAGATATCTGAGTATCCTCTTGGAAACATCCATGTGAGGTTTCTTGGGTGTGTGCATAAATTGACTTAGCACACTCATACTAGAACAAATATCTACTCTTGTCAATAGCCTAGTTCAAACTATACACAAGACTTTGATAACCTGTGATATCTTCCATGAGTTTACCTTCATGTCAGCTCAATTTATGATTATCCTCCATTGGAGTACTTGCAATCGTGCAATCTTGAATCTTGAACTTTGTCAACAAGTCTTTAATGTATTTCCTTTGAGTCAGGAATAGACCATGATCTCTGTATATTACTTCCAATCCTAGGAAGTATGTGAGTCAACCCAAGTCACTTATCTTGAACTCTTCTTCCATCTACTCCTTGATCTTTTTTATCTCATTTGCATTATTTCCTATAAGTATAATATCATCCACATACACACATAAATAAATGACTTCAGAATTACTCTTTTTGATGAAGAGTGATGTATCTGCCTTGCTAGGTTGAAATCCTTTATCCTACGAGAATAAAACAAGCCTATGATTCCAAGCCCTTGGGGATTGTTTGAGTCCATATAGAGCTTTATTAAGTTTACACACATAATCAGGATGTTTTTGATTCTCAAAATCAGGTGGTTGTGCCATATATACTTCTTATGTTATCCATCCATTAAGAAATGCATTTTTTACATCCAGTTGAAGTATCTTCCAATTCTTGGAAGAAGCAAAATTAAGGACTCTAATTATTGGCATTTGTGCCACAGGAGAGAAAGTCTCCCCATAATCAATTCCCTAAGTTTGTGCAAAACCTTTTGCCACAAGCCTTGCCTTATACGTGTTAATGGAGCCATTCAAACTCTTCTTCAATTTGTAGATCCATCTTGAGCCTATCACTTTCATTGATGAAGACTTGGGAACTAATTCCCAAGTTTTATTTTCCTCAAGAGCTTCAATTTCTTCTTCCATTGCATGTCTCCACTCTAATTTCTTCTTTGATTCCTCAAATGTTGAGGGTTCCTCTTGATTTATGTCTTGTGCTAGATAGATTGAATGTTTACTAACTAGAGAAGTATCAAACCCATACCTCTCTGGCTTTCTTTTCTCCCTCATGGACCTTATTAGGCCATGATGTGATGATTCTACCTCTTGTCGAAGTTCTTGCATTTTAGCTTTACCTTTAGACTTCCATATTTTGAGTTTTTCAATCTAAGTTGCTTCATCATCTTTTGAGGTATCTAATTCTTCAATTTAAGAAGGTTTATCCTTGACAAGCTTTGGAAAATCTTCTTCAAGATCATAAGGTAATTTGATCTTACTATATGATTCTTCATACCAAGAACTATTCTCATCAAATACTACATCTCTACTCACCAAGAATCCTTTGGTTGTTGGGTTGTATAGTTTGTAGCCTTTTTGGTTGTTGTCATATCCAATGAACACACATCTTTCAACTTTTGGATCCATCTCTCCTCTAACCTATGAAGGAACATGAGCATAAGTATAGGCATACAAGCTAAAAGAAGAGCATACCATCAAAAAGGAGAAGTCATGCACAATCCGGTAACAAGGCCTAATCATTTTTTCTATGAACTATTTCCAACTAAAGTGATTTTCATCACTATACAAACATTGTAAATTTCGTTTTTGGTAGAATAGAATCCATTTTGTTCAAGCCGAGGAGTCCTCAAGCTTGAGGAGTATTGAAATGAGCTACACACCAATTTTCATAATTTTTAGATTCCATTTGAGCCCTCAAATAAGCTCTAGAACCTAAATTTTAACTAGGCTGGACAATAGGTCTGGACAGGGCCAAAGCTAGTCAAAAAACTATAAAAAGAGCTAGAGAGCTCATTTTTGAGATTAGATTGTTAGTGATTTGAGCCTATGTAAGAGACCTTTTGACTAATGCAAACAACTCCATTGTTCCTCTCCTTGTTCTTGCCTTGTGTGCACATGTGTGTGTATGTGTGTGCATGTTTGTGTGCTTCTCACTCACGCACTTGTGCCATCACTTGCTCATAGTCTTCATATTAGTCCTCATGTCTCCACAGATTGACATTTATGAGGTGGATCTCCTCACGTTGGTACTTTCCATTGTGCTAGAGTGACACCGAATTTGGCGTCGTTGTCTGGGAGAGAGCTTTGAGGATGAGCATGTGATGGTAAGACGTAGAGTTGAGACATTGGATTCATAGGTAATATCCTTTATTTTCCTTATTTTTCTTCATTTTTTCTTGTTTTTGCATCACCATCATCATCCTCACCATCTCCCACCTCCATATTCATCTTCACAAAAATTTTAGCTTTTTGGTCATATTCCACTACCCACCTCATTTTCATCATTTCACTTGAGAGAGAGAGCGAGAGAAAGCTTCTTTGCAATCTATTTCTGTGTGTTTTTTGAGCTTTTGCTACAGGATCTAGTTGTACTACCATCTCCAGTAGCTTGTGCAAGTACGATGTAACTCTGCACAAGTCCCGAGACGACGACCTCTATCTATCGTGATAGACAGAGAAACTCAATATTTTTTATATGCATCCTCGGCACGATAACCTACACCATTAGAGCACTCCAAATCACTAAAAGTTTCAAAAAAATTTGTATTTTTTTAGTCCATTGGGATAGACAGCGTGTCTATCACGACAGACACCGTCTATCATGACAGAGCAAAACACAACAGACGATAGACCCCATCTATCGCGATAGACATCGTCTATCATGAAAAACAGGCCCATGATAGACGACAGTCATGGTCTATCGTGATAGACACCCGTCTATCGTGACGGACAAATGTCTATCATGACAGAAAGAACCCTGCAACAAATAGCATCTATCATGATAGACACTATCTATCATGATAGAGCAAAACACGACAGACGATAGACCCAATCTATCGTGATAGACAGGCCCACGACAGACGACAAACATGGCATATCGCGATAGACATCCATCTATCGTGACAGACAGAGCTCTGTGACAGTCGGTGTCTATTGCGATAGACACCATCTATCATGATAGACCAAAAGCACGAGAGATGACAGACATCGTGTATCGTGACAGACACCCATCTATTGCGATAGACAGGCCCACATGACAGTGAATGTCTATCGCGATAGACACCGTCTATCGTGATAGACAGACATTTTCGATAAAAAATAGAGGGGTAATTTTTTGAAAAATTGGGCTAAATTTTGGGCATATTTGCACATTCAACTACCCATACAATTATTGAGGCCTTAGAAAAATGCCCTAGAATCCTAAAACGTCCTAATTGCCTGTTTTAACCCCCTGAACCTTGAACTATCATAACTTTTTCATATGAAATCCGTTTTGTCAATTAAAGGTAAAAACTTGAGCTAAACTTGGAATTTTTACAAAGGAAACTCAATAGACCAATACACGACCCAACCTATGCATGTGTAGTATTTCCCGATGAAGAGTTTGAGCCTCATGGTTGGGCAGAAATCTTAGCAACTATGGATGTAGCCATCAATGAAGAGCAATGGATGTGCCACTGTGATGAGAATGGTTATGACATTTCAGTCTTCACAATAGATCCAATCATGTGTGATCCAATTTATTGAAGAATGTGAAGCTAGCACTGATGCATTCGAGGACGCAAGTGACTCCAATCTAGAGTCAATTATAATGGGTCCCTCCTTTTGCATCAGATGAGGAATATTTCTACGAAGTAGAAGCTCACCCTCAGAGACACAAAGAAATTATGAATGAGGTGAGATTAACCACACAAGTGACCAGTAAGAACGAAGTCAACAAGAGGAAGAAGAGAGAAGTCACACTAGAGGAAGAAGAATCTTTGTTTGAGGTCCCTGAAAATTTCAAGAAATATGAAATAGAAGATAGGAGAGTCATGGTAAGAATGCCTAAATGTGAAGCCATCATAGGAGAGGCCTATGATAACAAAGAAGCTACAAAGAAAATCATAGTGACCATAGAGGAAGCTGAAGAGCGATGCACATACATAGGACATGACCTAAGTGAATATGAGGAGCAGGAGTTGATAGCCTTACTACAAGAATATAGAGATGTGTTTGCATGGAGTTATAAGGACATGAAAGGTGTAGATCTAGACACATGCTCACATACGATCCCCATGATCTCATATGTCAAACCCTCTAAACAGAAGCCATACACATACAATGACAACTATGCTGCCAAGATCAAGGAGGAGATAGATCGCTTGGTTGAAGCTGGATTTATCTATGAAATCAAGCACACCGAATGGGTATGCCCCATTGTAGTGGTGCCCAAAAATAATGGCAAATTATGTGTATGCATTAACTTGAAGAAGGTTAACACAGCCACTATCAGAGATACTTATCCGCTTCCTATCACTGAGCATCTATTAGAAAGGGTAGCAGGCAAGGAAGTGTACAGCTTCCTAGATGGGTTCTCTGGTTACAATCAAGTAGCTATTACACCAAAAGATCCGCATAAGATGGAGTTTGCCATAGAATGGGGCATATTTTCCTTTTGAGTAATGCCATTTGGTCAAACCAATGCGCCTGCTACCTTTCAGAGGCTGATATGCCATGTATTTAAAGAATTCTTGAGGAAGAATTTGGAAGTCTATGTTGATGATCTCTCTGCTCATTCCAACATTAGATATACACATATACATGAACTCAGGCAAATCTTTGACAAATCTAGATAATATCAAGTCTGTCTGAACCCAAAAAAGTGTGTTTTCATGGTTAGGCAAGGCAAGATTCTAGGACACATAATGTCAAAGAACGGCATATCCACTAACAAAGAGAAAGTGAGAGCTATCGCAGAACTACCTAGGCCAAAGAATGTCAAGGAAGTGCAAGCTTTCATGGGGTATTGTGGCTATTACCGACGATTTATACACATGTATGCCATCATTGCAAAGCCTCTGTATGGACTTTTGACCAATTTTGAGTGGATTGATGACTGTGAGAAATCTTTCAATGAGCTTAAACGACTATTATGTTCAACACCAATCTTGACTACACCAGTTTGGAACAAACCATTCCATGTGCATGTGGATGCATCCAATTATGCTATTGGGTGTGTACTTGCATAACCAACTGGTGAAGGTAACATGGATATTCCAATAACTTATGCAAGTAGACAATTGAATGCAGCTGAACGAAATTATACCACTAGTGGGAGAGAAGGATTAGGCATGGTCTATGTGGTTAAAAAGTTTAGGCACTATTTGCTTGCAAATAAGAAAAAAATTTTTAATGATCATCAAGCTCGATTGTATCTGGTAAACAAGCCATGCATCACAAGAAGATAAGTAAGATGGTTCCTCTTACTAATGGAATATGACTTCGAGGTAGTGGTGAGGAAAGGAAAGACTCACTTGAGAGCAGATCATCTCTCGAGGCTCACATCTGGAGAGGCCCCACAAGGAGTATCAGATAATCTTCCTGATGCTTACTTATTCAATTTGGAAGTTGTACCGCAGTGGGCCAAGACCTTAGTGCCAGTACTGACATATGGGCCTAAACATCTAGTAGTAAACACTCAAGATAGGGAAGTAGTGAAAGCCCAGAAGTACCATATCATGGTAGGGAGTATGTACAAGCATACGGATCAAGGAATATTAGCTTGCTGTGTGGAAGAGGATGAGTATGCAAAGTGGTTGCAATTAGCACATGTGGATGCATTAGAGCAATACTAGTAGAGGCAAAGAACTTTACAGACACTGAGGAGACTCGGAGTGCACTTGCCAACTATGGAAGCAGATGTCCATAAGATGTGCAAGGAATGCCCAATCTGCCATACCAAACCACCAGTGGAACATGCCACTCTTTATCGAGTGTCTTGCCAGATTGAAGCGAACCATTAGTAGCCTTCCTAAAGATGAAAAAATTCCCCCAAAAAATTCTATCCAATTTTTCAATTGATAAAGGAAATCCATCTGCTATGTTGTCCAACCTTGCTCTAATACCACTATGAGGATGGATTTGTACTTGATGAAGATGAAGTGGTGGTACAAAAACTTTGCACTACACCAACTAAATGAACTCTAGAGATATGTGTTGGGCCCTTTTATCTTGCCAAAGGATGTATTAGACACCCTATGTACCTTGGAAGATCACTCTCAAAAAGTTGAATCAAAACAGATAAATAGGATTTGATCCAAAAGTAAAAAACTTGTTATCTTAGTTCATACACTTGTTCAGTGTTTTGAACTGTTCTCTAAGCATAGTAGAAATTAGCTTAATTCCTTTTGGGGAACTCTAAATAACTTAGTAAGCTAACAATCATGAGTGATTTCATAAAAAATGATGGAATACATGCAGAGAAATGAGTTTAGCAAGTCATAGCTCCAACCCGACATTCTCGAGTTGCAACATTCATCAGACTAGTGAGCAAAGATATGCTAATATCCACCGACCCTGAGAAGCAATGCTAATGAAACATTGTAGGATCATAATAGATAGTATGTTCATTCCATCATGCTTTAAATCATGGAAAATGATCAACCACACACTAAGAGCAATTTCTGAGAAAATCATTGTTCTGATGGAGTACTAACAAAGAAGTAAAGTATGCAGAGATATAGGAAACTTCTAGTGAATATATCTCACAATTGAGAAATCCAAATGCAATGAAACTTTGGGAGTATGTAGTACACTTAAATAGATAACTTTATCAAGTTCAATAACTAAAGATGATGGATCATGCTTAGACAAACTATCTCTGCAATCTGACTAAAAAATTGAGATGTATGATAGTGAACAATACATTCACATAGGCATGAAGATATGGTCACAAATGATCATGAATTCAAATGTATATTGAATGTAAATTACAATGTAATTACTGGTACATGTGTGTGCCTTGGGATCACACTCTTATATGGCAAGAAGCTCAGATAATAAGTGTGTAAAACCTGTGACTAAATCATGTGTATATATAGTGATGATTGGAGGCAAGATTTGAACTGCTCACTTAAACCACTTTTCCAAATTCTTAGTGATTGATTCTCAACTAAATCAATCACGACTTCGTGGATTTTCTTTCCCTTCTCATCAAGTGGATTCAACCACTTTTTGTTCCTTCACTTTTATATCAAGTAAATACTCAAAGATTTACAAGTCTGAGTTTATAGGTGAACTCTTAAAAGCTTTAGCATTTGCTTCAATTATAGCATAACTTTTTATGACATTTGAAGACTCAAGTCTTTGCTTAGACTTTTCGTGAACTTGTTCCAACAACACTTTGTTTTCATGCACTTTTTGCACAAAACCATGGGGCTGCAAAACATACATAATTCAGCATTCAAAACTGCAGTTTTCATTTCCAACTAATTTACATTCCAACCATGATGGCCTCAAAGTGCACATATGATATGAACGGTAGTCATTCGACATGTGAGTGCAAAGGTTTCATCAAAATCAATGCCTCTTTGTTGAGCATAAACTTTTACAACAAGCCTAGCCTTATACCTATCAAGTGTTCGATTTGGCTTATGCTTCAACTTCTATAACCATTTAGTGCCAATGCCCTTTTCGCCTAGAGGAAAATGAGATAAAGACCAAGTGTCAGTCTTTATAATAGCATCATATTCTGATTGCATAGCAACAATCCATTTTTTTGAATTTTCTGCTTCATCAAAAGAAATAGGCTCGTTTTGATCACAAAGACTAGAGGCAGCCATTGCATAGCAATCTAATACAAAAGAAGCACTATGTGATTTTGAACAAGTATGATATGATAGACGTGCATCTAATTTGCTATCTTGCAATGTCTACACCAATCATTTAGGCATAGTTCTTGCCTCCTCTATATCAGGATCTCATCAACAAGTGCATCATGTAAATCAACATCAGAAATGTAATAATTTGCATCATCTATAGAACCTATAAAGGCTACAACATCACCTCATTTGGACCAACACTTGATTTTACACCTGTAAAAAGAGGAAAAGTGTTATACACATCTTTGGAGCTAATTGATATCTCCTTAGTACATGAAAATAATGGCTGAATTGCATCTTCCATAAAAAGAACATCATGGCTAAGGAAAATGTTTTTAGTCTATGGATGATACAGACGATAGCCTTTGCTTCCAGATTTGTACCCAACAAAAATACATTTCACTGCTTCATCATCCAATTTTCAACATTGTTGTTCAGGAACTAATGCATATTGTTGGTGTAAAGTCACAAGCCTACACATTTGGCTTGAAAGCTATCATGAAGACCCTACATGTGTGAAGAATCATAGGAACATGTGCTTAGGATTTATTACCAATTTATCTTATGTAAAAGTCTAAATGACTTGGAATCTTCATGTTACACCTAATTGATTGATTCGTGGAAAAGTAGAACATATGATTGAGGGAATATCTCCATACTTTTAGAAGCCTTGACTAAAGGGAGCCAAGAATTTGAATTCAAATTCAAACTCTTAATCATCTCCTATAAAACTAAGACTTGAAAAGTCGCGGGCAGTTAGACATCATTCCCGAGGCTAACTCTACTGTTTTTAAGAGTGTGTAAGGACTACTCCATAGTCTAAACCTCTATGTACCATTTGGCAATGCTTGTCATGCAAATGGGACTGTATACCAATGTGAATTAATACATACATTTTCATATATCATCTCTATGTTCTCTGTTGTTGCCCACTCAAAGTTTGTCAACTTCCCAAGGGCATATCTCAGTGATTTCTCCACCAAATTCAGTGATTCAAATCTTGTTGGGTTCAGCTCAAAGTCATCTACAAGCACACAAAGTTTGAAGTGATTTTGTTCAGCCATTTTTGAGAAATCGTCGTCGAGGTGCTCTCTGGTCTATCTCTGCAACACTCCTAAAAAGTCGGGGGTAAACCTTATTTTGCTAAATCAATTTCTCTGAGTATAGTTCATCATTTTATCTCATTCTACTTGAAAATGGTAACTTGTAAAGCTTTAATACCCCTAGAAGGAATTTAATCAATTGCAACTGTGCTGGTCACACTGAGCAAAACTCTGAGCAGGTGTCAATACCAAATTAGCAAGTTTTCTTGGATTTGTGAAGTGCAAAGTTGTCTGTTTTGATTACACACATCATTTGCAAAGTACATATATCATTTCTTGGTGTCATTTGGAAGCTAAGCAAGTGTACTAATCAACTCTGAAGCAAAGGAGGACTGATGCAAAGCAGGTTTAGCAGCACCTACTCAATCTCTGAGTGCATCCATCCATCTTTCCCAACAGTGGTATCAGAGCAAATAAGGTAAAATGGGAGATGTTTTTCCTTCATTCATTGACAAATTGGACAGGAACAACTATCAAGCTTGGTCTCTAAGGATGAAGACCTACTTGCAAGGAAGGAGTCTCTTTGGATACATATCAGGAGATGAGGAATTGCCCTCATTCAAAGCTAGAGGATTGCCAACCAAGGAAGAACAAGAAAAGCTCAACACATGGTGTGCAAAGGATGCTTTGGCAAGGTCTTACTTACTCAACTCTATATCTCACTTTCTCTTACCTCATATCAGAAATTGTAAGACTTCCCAAGAGACTTGGGAAACCTTGTCATCATATTTTTCCTCCAATACAAGGGCTAGGAAAAATCAGTTGTGGATTGAGTTCACAACACTTAGGAAGCAACCAAAGCAAGATGTTTCAGAGTTTGTGACCAAGATCAAAGATGCTGCAGACCAGCTAGCAAGCATAGGTGAAGAAATTGAAGAAGAGCAAATAGTGAGGCAGGTAATCAATGGTATCAAGGCAGATGACAAATGGGAGAGCTTCACCACAGCAATGGATCTCTACATGGACATGCACACTCCAGACCTTACAACTCTGATGGGTCAATTGTTTACACATGAAGCAAAGCTCACAAGGAATGGAAACACATCAAAAGGTAACAACTCCTCTGCTCTATATACTGATAAGAAGGTTAAGGATAAAGGCAAGAATAAGAAGGTAGATGATGAAGGCTCTACCTCCCAAGCTAACTATGTAGGGAGAGGTAGATCTTCAAGAGGAAGAGGCAGAGGAGGTAAGCAAGGTAGGGGGAGACCCTACAATTCATCACCTTGTAACATTTGTGGTCTTTCAAATCACACCACAGATGGATGTTTTAGGAACTACAAAAATCAGAGAGGAAGAGGCTACCAAAGGGGTGGTTACTCTCAATCTAGAGGAAGGTTCAACCACCATCAAAGCCACAACAATAATTACAACAACAACTACAATGGTAACTACCAAGGAGGATACAGAAATAGGAAGGACTACAACAACTACACAGAGGAGCAAGATGACTCCCTCTTGATCATGAATATGACTTCAAAGTCAGGTACAAATGATGATCATTTATTTTATATTGATTCAGGGTGTTCAAACCATGTGGCTGGCAATGTGGCACTACTCTCTCATTTGGAGGAACCTAAAGATAAACACCAAGTCCAAACAGGTGATGATACAAAACATTCTGTGATTAAAATTGGTAATGTGAAGACATGTGATGGTAATCAGAATTTATTGAGCAGGGTACTTTATGTACCAACCATTACAAAAAACCTAATGAGTGTAGGTCAGATTGTGGAGAAAGGATTGCAGGTCAGATTTAATCAATATGGAGCATATGTGGAGGAACCAAGGAATGGATTCAAAAGGATAGCCAAGGGAGAAAAATCAGGTAGACTATTTACTTTTGAGTTAGAGGACACAAAGAATATTGCTTTGTACAGCTATAAGGATCAGACACTTTCAGAACTTGAAATGTGGCACAAGAGGCTAGGGCACATAGGAGAAAGGACCTTGAAGCAAATATGCAGGGACCAATGTGTGCTTGGGATACCTAATGTATCCAAGCAACACATGATCTACAAATGCAGTGCTTGTCAATTTGGTAAGTCTCATAGGTTACCTTATACAAGGAAAGGATTTATGCATGAAGACTACCTAGAGTTGGTGCACACAGATGTTTGGGGACCTAGTAAGGACCCTTCAATTTCAGGTTCAAGGTACTATGTGTCTTTCATTGATGACTATAGCAGATGGACTGTGTTATACTTTATGAAGCACAAGGATGAGGTCTTTAATTGTTTTAAGAAATATCTTGCATTAGTTGAAAACCAAACAGGAAGAAATTTGAAGAGGCTAAGGTCAGATGGAGGAGGAGAATACTTCTCAAATGAGTTTGAGAATTTCTTGCAGGACAGAGGCATCAAAAGGGAAATCACCACAAGGTACTCTCCTGAATAGAATGGGGTAGCTGAAAGGAGGAATAGATTAATTGTTGAGACAGCTAGATCTATGCTTAATGAGAAGAAGCTGCCAAATTACCTATGGGCAGAGTGTCTCTACTGCCACCTATCTCATAAATAAGCTACCATCAAAGTCACTTGATGGTATGATACCTTATGAGGCTTGGCATGGCAAGAGACCATCATTAGATCACTGTAAGATCTTTGGATGTGTAGCATATGTACATATTCCCTCACAGGTAAGAGGAAAACTAGATCCAAAGGCTGAAAAATGTATTTTCATTGGATATGACTTAAATCAAAAAGGTTACAGGTTTTATAACCCTACCAATAAGGGATTCATGGTAAGCAGAGATGTGATCTTTGATGAGAATGACTCTTGGTATGAGAAATGAATTTAGGAAAGTCAACCTACCCTATGATTTGGAAGAGGAGTTTCCAAAGCTCACAAAGGAGGAACCAAATCAGAAAGAAGACTCAAATTCAGATGATGATGATACAATCAACCTTGAAGAGTTCAAGGCTTGGAAGTCTAGAGGCAAGATGAAGATGAAGAAGCTTGAGGATATACCAGAATCTTCAACTCAAGCAATAAGGAGATCTCAGAGAGAAAGCAAAAATTCTATCAGATATGGGTATGATACATCTCTTGTTACTAAGCATTCAATTTATCTTGCAAAGGATTTGTCAAGTGAGGAACCAGGTTCATATGAAGAGGCAATCACCAAAACAGAATGGAAAGAAGCCATGGATGAAGAAGTTGAAGCACTCAAGGAGAATGACACGTGGGAGTTGGTACCCAAGAAGGACTCAATGAAGGTAATAGGGTCCAGATGGATTTACAAATTAAAAAGAAATTCTGATGGTACAATCAACAGGTACAAAGCTAGGTTGGTAGCCAAGGGTTTTGCACAAACCCAAGGCATTGATTATGAGGAGACATTTTCTCATGTGGCAAAGATGCCAACAATCAGAGTATTGGTTAGTATAGCTGCATCCAAGAATTGGAATATGTACCAATTAGATGTCAAGAATGCTTTCTTAAATGGATGGATCTCAGAAGAAGTCTATATGTCACAACCTCCTGGCTATGAAGACCCCAAGAAGGTAAACTATGTTTGTAAATTGAAGAAGGCTTTGTATGGCTTAAAGCAGGCACCTAGGGCATGGAACTATAGGCTGACAACATACCTCAAAGACCAAGGGTTTACTATGAGCAAGGCAGATACCTCATTGTTCATCAAAAGACGCAATTCTGAGGTAATTTATCTCTGTGTTTATGTTGATGATATAATCATCACAGGTAATACCAAGGAATCAGAAATATTAAAAGTCAGATGATGAAGGAGTTCAAGATCAATGATCTTGGATTGTTGAAGTATTTTCTAGGGCTTGAATTGGTGTATACTAATTCAGAGATTTATATCACTCAGAAGAAGTATGTGCAGGACATGATAAAGAAGTTTAGCTTGCAGGATGCTAAGATAGCAAGCACTCCAATGGAGGTCAACCAAAAGCTAAGTGCCCATGAAGGTGATGAAGTCCAAGACATTATAGGTTATCAGAGTATGGTGGGTAGTTTGAATTATGCTACTCTAACCAGAATTGATATAGCATATGGTGTGAGTGTGCTAAGTCAATTCATGCACAAACCAAGGGTACCTCACCTAGAGGCTGCCAAGAGAATCTTGAAGTACCTCAAGGGTACACAGAATCATGGTCTATACTTTCCTTACACTTCTGATATTGACATAAAGGTTTATTCAGATGCAGATTGGGCAGGATGCAAGGATGATAGGAGGAGCACATCAGGATACATATCTTTTGCAGGTGACAAACCTATCTCATGGTCTGCCAAGAAGCAACCAACTGTTGCATTATCTTCTACAGAAGCAGAATATAGAGGGCTAGCCAATGCCACTCAAGAAGCAATGTGGATTAAACTCTTGTATACAGAGTTAGGCCTACATACTAGGCCTCCAATTATCTTTGGAGATAACACAAGCTCTCTTCACCTTGCAGCTAATCCTATCTACCATGCCAGGACCAAACACATAGAAGTTCACTATCACTATGTCAGGGAAAAGTTGCTAAGCAAGGACATTCAGTTGACTTATGTGTCAACAAATATGCAATGTGCAGATTTACTCACTAAAGCTTTGGATGGAATCAAGCTTTGCAGATTCAAATCTTTGATTGGACTACAGGATATTCTTGAAGATTGAAGATGAAGACTTAAGCCAAAATGTTTGGCTTGAGGGGGAGCTGTTGGTTTAAAGTCACAAGCCTACACATTTGGCTTGAAAGCTATCATGAAGACCCTACATGTGTGAAGAATCATAGGAACATGTGCTTAGGATTTATTACCAATTTATCTTATGTAAAAGTCTAAATGACTTGGAATCTTCATGTTACACCTAATTGATTGATTCGTGGAAAAGTAGAACATATGATTGAGGGAATATCTCCATACTTTTAGAAGCCTTGACTAAAGGGAGCCAAGAATTTGAATTCAAATTCAAACTCTTAATCATCTCCTATAAAACTAAGACTTGAAAAGTCGCGGGCAGTTAGACATCATTCCCGAGGCTAACTCTACTGTTTTTTAGAGTGTGTAAGGACTACTCCATAGTCTACACCTCTATGTACCATTTGGCAATGCTTGTCATGCAAATGGGATTGTATACCAATGTGAATTAATACATACATTTTCATATATCATCTCTATGTTCTCTATTGTTGCCCACTCAAAGTCTGTCAACTTCCCAAGGGCATATCTCAGCGATTTCTCCACCAAATTCAGTGATTCAAAGCTTGTTGGGTTCAGCTCAAAGTCTCTACAAGCACACAAAGTTTGAAGTGATTTTGTTCAGCCATTTTTGAGAAATCGTCGTCGAGGTGCTCTCTAGTCTATCTCTGCAACACTCCTAAAAAGTCGGGGGTAAACCTTATTTTGCTAAATCAATTTCTCTGAGTATAGTTCATCATTTTATCTCATTCCACTTGCAAATGGTAACTTGTAAAGCTAATTTAATACCCCTAGAAGGAATTTAATCAATTGCAACTGTGCTGGTCACACTGAGCAAAACTCTGAGCAGGTGTCAATACCAAATTAGCAAGTTTTCTTGGATTTGTGAAGTGCAAAGTTGTCTGTTTTGATTTAATCATTACACACATCATTTGCAAAGTACATATATCATTTCTTGGTGTCATTTGGAAGCTAAGAAAGTGTACTAATCAACTCTGAAGCAAAGGAGGGCTGGTGCAAAGCAGGTTTAGCAGCACCTACTCAATCTCTGAGTGCATCCATCCATCTTTCCCAACACATATGCCAAACAACCAAAGACACACAAATGAGAAATAGATGGCTTGCAGCCATTTCAAGCCTCATATGGAGTGATAGACTATAGTGATTTGGTGGGCGACATGTTGAGTACATATGCTACACACACAACGACCTCAAGCTAGAAATTATGTGGTAAAGCCTAAGTTTTGATCATACACCTTGCCACCTCCATGAGAGAAATGTTATTTCTTTTAGCAAAACCATTTTGTTGAGGTGTATACTGCACTGTACACTAATGCTTTATGCCATGCTCAATCAAAAATGCATTAAAACCAGAACACATGTACTACTCCCCTCCATCAAGATGGAAGTGCTCATTTTACAAGCTAATAGATTTTGAGCTAGCACGAGAGACTAATTGGCACATAAGCACTTCACAGTTTTCTTTCAATGGATATACCCATGCATGCTTGGAAAAATCATCATGAAAGTCATGAAGTAAAGGTAGTTCCCAAAAGAAGGTGTTTACATAGGACCACATATATCATTATGAATAAGCTACAATTTTGAGTAGCTCGAACTAGACCATCTTTTGGGAATGAGGAACACTAGTTTTTTCCGATCATACAACCTTCAAAAACATGTTTACCATGTGCCTCAATTTTGGGCAAAGAGGACACCATTTCAGAGTTCTACACTCATAGCAAACTAGCAAAATTCAAATGACCCCATGCCAAATCTTTGCATCTGGGATAGCCTAAGAATCTTGAATTGCACATGTTGAATCATTGACAGATTTTGTATAGTCTATGAGCTTATACATCCCACGACATAAAATTCTAGAAGCAATAATAACATCACCATTTGATAGATCATGAATTGTACATCTGTCACCAACAAATTTTACAATCAAGCACATCTTGGATAATGTTGAAACTAGCAATAGATTTTTCTTGATCCTTGACATCATTTGACAATGTAAAAGAACTACCGTGAGCAATAGTCAAAATGATCTTACCAACTCCCATGATAAGATAAGAGTTGTTGGTACATGTGATAGTATTCCCTATAGGGGTAGGCTCAAGGGAACTGAAGAAACTATGTTGTGAGGTAATATGTTTAGTTGCCCCACTATTAAAGTACCAAACATCTAAGTCTACTGCAGACATACATTGTGCATGAGAAGATGGATTATAACTACAAATAGTAGTAAATGATCATTCTTCATTCTGCACAAGATTCGTACCATCAAGTCTACCTTTTGTGAAGGCTGGTGGTCGTATCTGCAACGTTGGGATGACCGACATCATTGCTGCTCTTGTTTGTGCACCACCTACTCTTGTTGATGAATGACCTTGATTCCGAGTCATAGATGATGATGCACCACTTGACATCTTCTCTCTTTTGTTGTTTAGACCTTTGCAACCTCTATGTTTCTACTTTTGCACCACTCAGAGCCTCCTGAACTCTGATACCATGTAAGAAAATAATAGCACAATGGAATAGACCTAAAGACAGAGTTAAGAGAAAAATGCAGAAAAAGATAGATGCAGAGTAAGAGATAGAGAACTCAAATTCTCATATTGCCAAGAGTAATGCGGTTACAATGATGGTGTTGTCCACCTGTGTGCTCCCAATGTGGAGCTTAGATGGCAATCTAGAAAGACTCTAGATGAAGGGCTTACTAGTGTGCTTCTATGTAAAGTTCAACTTGGGTCATGCTTATATAGCTTTTACAAGGCGGTTTCGTATGGATAAACATAGTCGAGAGATACAAAATAGTCGGTCAAATATACAATCGAACAATATCTCCACGACTAGAAGTCCTACAGTCTCGGCCCTATGGGTCGAGGGGATAGGCCCCTCGGACCCTGCAGAAGGGGGCAAGCCCCCTTTTGCACTCCGCCCATTAAGGTTCTATGGGGAAACCGTGTGATGCCACAAGGCCTTTATTTTCACCTTAAATGGCAAGCCAATGGCCCAAAAGTTTATGCGCCACCTAACCTAATGGCTAGGCTCACAAAGATCATCTATAACCATCAACGGTCACACGTAGACCTCATCTAACTTGGAAGTTAGGGTTCCACGAATGTTCGGACTCTCATAATGGCTTCTCCTCATGATGTGGGCCTTACAACTTAGAGCACCATGGATTCATTTGTGGTTACATGAGGGTGGATTATTGAGCATATCTAATAGATTAGTACTCACATAATTGTTGAATAATATTCCTAAGTACAAAGTACCACCACATATAAGTGTATCAAGTATGTACTAACATGGAGAAAAAACCTCAAGCCAACACTAGAGTAAAGAGTACCCATGTATCGGGGAAAGGTTAACATAAAAGCTACTTGAAGAACACATTAGTGTAAGAAAACCTCTTGGAGCAAACAATGTGAACATATAGAGGGAGTGATAGATCAGCCCCCATAGGCAATAAGCCTAAAGCTTTACAAAAATCTTCAAACATTTCACATGAAAGAGATTTGGTGAATATGTCTATCACGTTATCTTGTGTAGGCACATATACCAAATCATGAAGGTGCTCTCTCACATAGTGATAATGCACCTCAGTATGTTTGGTCCATGCATGAAACATTGGATTGCATGAAATAGCCAATGAACTCTAACTATCAATGAGAATATGCATAGCAACATCAATCTCCATGCAAAGATCCATCAATAGGTGTCTCCACCATATACACTCCATTGTAGCTATGAAAATTGCCTTGTACTCAGCTTCACAACTTGATGTCACCACTGTAGGTTGCTTCTTACTCAACTAAGATATGCATGAGTCTCCAAATAAAAATCTATTACAACTAGTGGACACCTAAGTATCATAACAACTAGCCCAATCACTATCTGTAAAAGCATGTAAGCATGACTAAATATATCTACCATAAAAGAGACCTAAGCTCAAAGTGAGTTTGAAATATCTAAGCATGCATTTCACTGCTTCCAATGCTTAGTTCTAGTACTATGCATGAATTGAATCAACTAGGATATTACATATTGTATATTTGGCCTTGTGTTCCATGCATATATAAGAGATCCCACAACTTGCTGATAAAGAGAAGTGTCAAATGCATCACTGGACTCCTCAACTAAGAACCTAAATCCTATCTCTCTTCGTGTGGAAACCGGCGTGCAATCCTCAAAGTCAAAATTTTGAAGAAATGTTTTAACATAATTTGCTTGATGTTTAGCAAATTGGATGCCAAGATAGTAGCTCAAATGACCAAGATAAGTGACATAAAAAGAATGTTGCAAATCAAACATAAGGATGTCAAGTTTCACATCACATGATCGATTCAAGAGTATCTCATCAACATAAAGAACAAGCACTATAAGATCAGCTCCATCTTTGCATACATAGAGTGTGCTTTCCATGGGACTACATGTGAAGCCAAGCGCGCACTTGATTTTATCATACAATGCACAAGGAGCTTGCTTGAGATCATACAAGTCTTTATGCAAGTGATAAATCATATGCTATTTGCCTTTCATGGAAATCAAGAGGTTGCTTCACATAAAACTCTTCTTGCAAATCACCATTCAAGAAAGCTCTTTTTATGTCCAACTGATGTACTTTCCAACTTTGTTGGGCAACCAATCCAACCATGGCATTAATGGTAGTCATGTGTGAAGTAGGTGCAAATGTTTCCTCATAGTCGATGCCATATTGTTGCGCATATCCTTTGGCAACCAATCTAGCTTTGTAGCAATCAATGCGACCATCTGACTTTCTCTTAATCTTGTAAACCCACTTTGTACCAAAGGCATTTTTTCCTTTTGGAAATTCACATAACTCTCAAGTACCTTTATTATGTATGGAATCCATTTATGATTGCATAATACTCATACAATGTGGATCTTCATATGCATCTTCAAAAGTAAGTTGCTCTTCATTACATGGTGTTGCAATAAGAGAAAAGTCCACAAAATTATTTGACAGATGGGGAGAGTTTGATCTTGTTCTACCAACTAAAGGTGCACTCAATTTGTTGTCCTGCAAAGTTTGTTTCAACCACTTTGGCATAATTTATGCACTCTTGATAGACATGTTCATTATGTAATACATCATCAACATGTATATCATGCATGGACTAAATTTCATGCTCATTTTTATTTTGTTGCAAATGTTCAGCCATATGTGGCTGAAAATTTCTAGCAGTTCCAACCATGTTTGGCTAGAAAATTTCAGCCTTTTTTTGCTAGAAATTCTCTCCATCTTCAGCTGTATTTTGCTAGATTTTTTTAGTCTTTTGAAGCTCATTTGGCTGGCCTATATGTCCATAGTGAAGCACACCACTTTGGAACAAAGGCATGAGTTTATCAAACACATTTTGTGAGATAATTGTTGGCTATTTTTTTCATTCAAGTAGAGGGAAATTTGAATTTTCAATAAATACCACATGTCGATTCACAATAATTGTGTTCGTCAATGGATGGTATAAATGATATCCCTTACTTTCAATACTATAACCAACAAACATACATTTCTTTGTCTTGTCATCAAGTTTGTTACATTGTTGTGATGGCACAAGAGCATATGCCAAACAACCAAACACACCCATATGACTAACCATAGGTTTATGTCCATTCTAAGCCTCATAAGGAGTGATGAATCTCAATGCTTTTGTAGGATAGCAATTCAACACATAGTTTTCACACGACTGCTTCCATCCAAAACTTATGAGAAGATGCTTTAAGCATACATCATGTCATTTCAAGGAGTGTTTTATTTTATGCTCTAAAACACCATTTTGTTGAGGTGTGTATGGCACCATACATTGGTGTAAAATTCCCTCTTTCACGAAGAAAAGCATTAAACTAATGTAACATGTATTCATTTCCATGATCTATGTGTAGAGTCAAAAGATTATTTCCATAAAAAATTTCAGCCGTAGATAAAAATGCTTTGAAGCAAGACAATACCTTATTCTTTGCTTGCATAGGATACATCCATGTATGGTGAGTTGCATCATTAATGAAGGTAAAAAAATTGTACATGCTTCTCAAAAGATGGAGTCTTGAGGGGACCACATACATCTCTATGAACAAGCTACATGTGTGTATGATTATCTTTTGCAAAAGACGCACGATGCAATTTTCCAAGAATGCAACCTTCACATGCATGCTTTTCAATGGACTCAAGTATTGGCAATGTTGGAGTTTGAGGTCTACGGAAGCACACGAACAATACAAGGAAGAAGAAGCAGCTTGGAGCACAACACACAATACTGAATGTATTAACACTACAATGTACAAAGATAAGTAATATACAAGCTGGGGGGAAAAAACCTCCTAAAGAGGGAAAAAAGTGCCCCGATTGTCTTAGTGTGTCCACACACATCGCTACCTAAATATGTCATCAAATCCCCCTTGGGAGTGATGCAGTGAACGAGGAGCCGGCACTCATGTATAAGAAAGTTTCAAGCTATGTGGAATCAATCCAAAAAAGGAAGTACGCCCAAAGCTTTGTGGAAAGCTTTAAACTTCTCCATAGGTAGAGCCTTCGTGAATTTATTCATCAAATAAACAGTAGTACTACCTGGTTCAACCCAATAGTTTAGTGGAACCTTCATCTCATTGAGCATGCATCTTGCAAATTCTGTGATGTCTATTTTTCCTTTTAGGAATTCCATTTTTCTTAGGTGTGTACCTACATGTAAATTGTTGTTTGATGCCATTTTCATAAAGAAAATCTAAAAATTATTTGGACAATTATTCTCCTCCTCCATCAAACCTCAAGGTCTTTTTGTAACATCTTGTTTCCTTTTCTACATGTGCTTTAAATCTCTTGAACATAGATAACACATCTAATTTTTGTTTTATGCAAAACACCCATACTTTTCTTGAATAATCATCAATAAAAGTGACAAAATATATATTACCAACCATCGATGGCTGTTGTGATGCTCCCCATACATCTGTGTGTATCAAATCCAAGACATTCCTTGCCACATAGTTTCTCTTCTTGAATGGTTGTCGAGTTTCCTTTCCTAGTTGGCATGCTTCACACAACTCATGTAGTCCAACATCATTAAATCTTGGAAGACCTCTTAACACTTCATGGTTGCTCATGTCCTTGAGCTTGGCAATGTTGATATGTCCAAACCTTTTGTGCCATAAATTGATTTTAGCAATTCTCTTGTTTCCAAACTGAATATACATCACCTTTCCATGTGGTTGTTGAATGTCCCAAGTGAACATTCTACCTTCTTTCCTTCCTTGAGCCACGATCTTGAATCCTTCTTTTGGATTCTTTATAAATTAGTCTTTTTCATTCAAGATAACATGATATCCTTTCTCTACCATTTGTCCTAGTGAAATCAAATTCTTTGCAATAGTAGGAACATGAAGAACATCAATCAATACCTTCTTGTCTCCAAGCTTGATTTCTCCAACATGCTCAATTGTGTGTTGAGTTTCATCACCAGTCTTTACACATCCTTCTCCACTTGGAGCTTGTAGATTTGTGAATAAATATCCTTGGAACGTCACATGATTGCTGCAACTTTAATATATAAACCATTTCTTATCATACCTTCTCGGGATGTTGTACTCATGCTTCATAGAAAGCATGGTTTGCTTGTCCCCTTCACTTGATGTACTCGCATAGTTATTTTGGCTCCTTTGACTTCCTCCATTTGGCCTTCCATTCTTTTGCCAACAATCTTTGCCATCCCAACAAATTTTCTCTATAGTAGGTGCAGTAGAAACCAAAAAACAAACAAGAATGTGGAGAATATCACCATCTTCGACACCATCTGCATCAGCTTTACTACCTGTATTTGCAAGTGTAATAGGATGTTTTTCAACACCATGTATAATATTCCATAGTCCTTTGTGACAGTTGAGCCCATAAAAGTCATATTGGTCAAAGTCAACCACAATCAAAGTCAAAGTGATCAAGTCAACATGTTCAAGGTCAAAGTCAACATAGGAAAAGTCAAAGCATTCAAAGCTCGGGTGTCAAGATGCATGGGTAGTGCACAAGTAATTGTTCACAAAGGTTATAGTTTGCAAAAAGTTGGTTGTAGGTTGCATAGTGTCTTTCTATAATTTCTCTAAGGGTCAAAGTGTGTCTAAAGTGTTTGGAAGGTTTAGGTGAACCCTCTATTAGGTGCACATTTGAAGAATTAAAAGGCAAAATGTGAAGGTATGTGAAGTGGCAGCGTACGCAAAAGTGAAAGTATGGCCCCCCAATTAAAATTTTTGTTTTACTCTAAAGTCACTGCAGGACAAAACAAGGATTCGTCGGCTACCCACTTTTGGAGACAATCTTGGGACATCAAAGTGAGCATCAAGATACTCTAGCAGTTAAGAGTGTATGTAAACCAACACTCAAATCAAGGCAAGGATTATTCTTGGTTAGAATAAGCAAGGTGAGCATACTCTACACTAAGAGAAGAGCAAGGGACATACAGTGAGTATGTGACACGGAGAAGTGAAGTGCAAGGTGTGCAAGAAGAGTGACTTAGAAGTGTGCAAAGAAGTACTAAGCTATGGAATCAAAGATCACAAGGTCCCATTGAAGCTGTGTATGTGTCAACAGAAGGTGCCCATCCCTCCCCTATTGGAAGCTCGAGTGCAAGGTGTGCACAAGTGCAAGCTCTTAGCGAAGGTGGAGGTCTAGTGTAGAGAAGTTCGGTGGCAACAAGAACCTTGGGTATTTTGTAACTTTGCTGATTGTGCACTCTTTGGGATTTTGCACAGAGAGCATTTGGTTTGTACTATACATCACCATTGTACTTTTCTCCTTATAATCAATCTACAGAAGCTTACGGTGTCTATATCGTTTTTCTTATCTTTCTCCCTTCTCCTACAAACACTCAGATCCCTTTTTGCATAAGAGTCCCCCAACAAAATTTGGCATGCACGGTGGGACTCCAAGGAGATTTGAGCATATGAGAAGCAAAGTGCAAAGTGTAGAAGAGCTCAAGGGTACCAGCAATACTATACTGACTTAAGAGGTAATCTTTCTTCCTTTGGAATTCTCTTAAACTAAGATGAGTACGAACAGCTCATGACCGCAACCCGATCTCAAAGTTTGAGGGTCCCTTGCAAAGCAACAAGAAGAAAGGTTATTCGAAGATCAACTAGCCCATCATCATTGACATCATCAATAAAGAATATGGCAACCCAAGCAGATTTGGAAACTTTACTTTGTAGATTGAATATCAAATTTCCATCCTTCAGAGGGCTAGCACAAGACCCAAATGAGAACATTAGGCGATTCTTAGCCTTATGTAAAACAAGGGGTCTGATGGGAAGAGAGGATGCATTTTTTATTATTTTCCAATGGTAGTGCTTTACTCATGAGCCTAAGAACACAATCAATGCTTGAGAATAAGTGCAAAGAAGGAGAATGACATGAATTTAGATAAATAGACCTCTATCTAATTCCAATTAAAAACTACACAAGAAGTTTTTTTGCGAGTGAGGGATGGGATTTTTTAGTCCCCCCCCCCCCCTTGCCCTAGTACCATATATTTGCAAAATGATATACATGGAGTTGAAAAGTTATATGTGAGACTTTGGGTTTTCCAATACAACCTAATCTAAGCTATATATTTTTTTCACTATATCCATTCCCACCACCAAAAAAAAAGGGATCTACAAAAACTTCCATATTTCTTGATCTCCTCATGACTTCCAATCACCAAGGAATACAAAAGCAATCAAGAAACCGTCCTCAGTCAACTACCTATGTTGAAGTGCATGCGTTTGTAATTGCACGACATGAGTTGCACCCATACACCGATGATTCAAAAGAATTATAAAGATCTCACATGCGCTTAAATTAGTTCTTACCAATCGTTTAATGATTTACTATTCAGGATATATGCTCCAACTGCAACTTTTATGAACTCTTAATTCTAATGAATTTTACACCATATCCCCAAACATTTATGAAATTAGTGTTATTCTAACTACCTTACCATGTAAGCCATGCCCATGCCAAGAACAATTACATCATTATCTAGTGATTTGGTATATGCTCCAACTGCAACTTACATGACCACTCTTAAATTCTAATAAGTTTTAGACCATATCCCCAAAAAACTTATGAAATTAGTGTTATCCTAACCACCTTGACATGTTCACTATGCCGATGTCAATAAAAATTACATCACTATCTTCATCAATAGTGATAATGATAGATTACCATATCATGGCATGTCCAAGTCAACAAATGGCATGAAAAAATCCAAGAATGATTGCAATTATTTTTATTATAATCAGCTTAATACGTGATACAATAAAGTGAATATGGCCGCAACTTAAAAAGTCTAAGTCATTATGCTATATATCATATATTTGCAAAGCACCAAAGTCAACTTCCAAAGGAGCATCACAAAGCTATAAACAAGTATTGAAATATTTTTATCTCACTGAGCATCAATCACCCTACCTCAAGATAAAAGTCATAAGATGCATGGCATGAGTAGATTTTTATACCTCATTCCCACACCTAGAGAACAATCAACTCAATTGCATATGAAATTATTATTCTTGATAAAATACATGAAAACCAATCTTGTATTTGACTAAGCTGAAATCAAGGTCCCATTGAATCAAGCACACGAAATCTTGAAAAAAGTAAAAAATGTGCAATTGGGAAAAAAAACTTTTAAAGAATCTTATAGTAAACCATCCTTCTTAGTCCAAGTGAACCTTGATGCTTTGAACTGTTTGACATGGGTTCCTCTTTGTAAGCCTACATTAAACTTGGAAACAAGAATACAAAACCTCGATATAGCTTCAAAAATTATGTTGAGCCTTAAAGAAACTAAGCAAAGCTTTGAGATGGACGCATGAATCTTAGTTCCAAAGAAATATGAAACCATATCCAAAATTATTCCTATTAAATAATGTAGTCCATTCACAAAAACCCTAGAAAGATTGGACTATCACGCCCAAAATTTTAGAGTAATCAAATTCATGAAATCTATAATTAGAGAAATCTCATTTCTGATTATCTTATTATCAATTACATCTCAATTCAATATTCCACTTGAGCAAAAGCAAAACACCACATGGTTAAGTAAAATATCAATTACATCTCAATTCAATATTCCACTTGAGCAAAAGCAAACACCACATGGTTAAGTAAAAGGAACTAAGAGTCCATAGACTATTGAAACTAGCTACTCTAAGCGAAATGAATAGAAGCCCATTATATAAACATTACTTTGACGTAAATTGAAACCAATACTTCAGAATATGATGCTCAATGATAGAAGAAATAGAAGAAAAACATACTCTAGACACAATTTACTCAATTTAACTTTAAATTTAGTGGACTAGTTCTTAATAGATGTCCATGGGGGAGAGACGTCACACTGCAGTGACCACGGACGTCCACATGGCGTTCAAGGGGGCCTGAATTAGGAGGCAAACTTGATCCTAATGGCAGATTACATTATGCAAAGTACAGCGAGGAAGAGTTATGAGCTACTTGCAGGTGTTCGAGTTGCACAATGGACATGTGATCGCTGCCTTGTGGGTTACAGGAGATCCCATGGATAGTTTATGTCCATCCTTGTGCTTTGAAGTTGGAAGCTTGCTAAAATACCTTTTTTCTCCTTTAAAAAAATGTACAAATGGTAATGCAGACGTGTGCATGTTTATAATTATATGCAAGCTTGCACCTGCTGCCTCAATCATAGTTTGCATACATGTGCATGTACACGTTATCAAGCATGCATATATACATAAAATATGTCAACCGATTGCTAATATATGATCTCTAGGCCACATCTTTACAACAAAATACTACAGCTGCCTCGGATTGCTTGAGCTAACTTGATTCTAAGAGCCGTGACACTTTTTCAAGCTGGAGAAGTCACTCTTTCATTAAAAGTTCCAAAAGGATCACATTTTTCCACAGGCTGGAAACTCAAAAGGAAACACACGATATCTTGATCTTCGATGATACAGAACTGCCCCCGTCCTGCGGAATGGAGTTCATTCCTAGTAGCTTCACAGATCAAGAAGGCAAAGCGATGGAAAAAAATGTAATTGTCAGCTGATTACCATAGGAAGAAATATAGGGGTTGAAGAAAATCCAGGAGGGTTTCAGATGTGAGCTCTGGAAAGAAAGGTGCATCATTTATAATGAACAAACATAGGTATTTGAAATTGCACAGCATATGAACTTCCCTTTAAATATGTGATACACCACCAACATTTACCAATGAAATCGTCGACAATTTCTTGATGATGAATACCCTTCAATGGAGAGTTGGTCCAACTTAGGAGGAAGGAATCATCTCCAGGCATTTTCACATTCAGAAACATAAACATCAAATAGTTGCAACATAGTTACTCCATTTTAATATCGGTGAGATGAACAGCTGCAAAAGAGGATATACGACTCATCGCCAGAAGGAACTCGTTTAGACACACAGATTAATAACCTACCCTGAAGGAAGAGAACGACACCAGTTTTTGGAAGAGTAGCTGAAGACTGCCTCCACTGAGTAACAAAGATAGATGACATTCTGTGCTAAAAAACAAGTTCAGTACCCGTGGAGATCAAAGAACTTCTGGTTTACCTATTTCAACTGCAAAACTGCTCTTGTTATCTCATAATTTTACAAACTCCTGCCACCGATATTTGATGCTTTAGGCTTTTATACCAAGGCAAATCAATGTACAACTTTTATCCTTACATTTGAGAAAATATACAGCACTGCCTGAAGAAATTGTTTCTTACCATCTGTGAAACGCTTGGAGAGAAGACCAACCTTGGAGTTCAAAATGTACAACAGAAAAGAGATAGCTCAAAATGTACAACAGAAAGGATATCTCTTAGGGAGGCTTCCAGAAGCTCTGTACTTAGCTGCAGTTTCTTCTGCTTTTAATAGCTCTTCTCCATGGTGCGAATCTGCCAACGCTTTTTCTTCTTCTGCTCTCATGTGCACTGCTGCTATCTCATTCTTCATTCTCTCAATACACTCTGCTTTTTTTCTTTCTAATCTTTCCTGTTAAAGAAGCGTTTCCTTCAATACTGCCAGTCATCTATATTTTCCAACATCCATAACATTGTTCTTTATTTCAACGCTAAGAATATGCCTCTAAACTAAATATATCTACTTCATTTTCTTTACCATGTCTCAGCAATTAATCAGTGCTTAAATGTGCATACAAATAGGCACATGGAACATGCACAACAATTTTCTTTGTAAAAACTAAATGGAGAGCTGGATGTTAGCCTTTAGCTTATGAGAGAAGTTGCAAAAGAGAAATACTCGAGATAACACTAATAAGCGCAAAAACCAGAGGGGAACTTGCCTCTAATGCCTTCAATTCTGCTTCAGCTTTGGCTTTCTTTGCACTCTCCCATGCTGCAATCTTTGCAAGCTTCTTATTGTACCTATCAGATAAATATAAACATGCAGAACTTAACCTCCAAATGTGCCAAGGGCATCGCACTTGTGGGAGGATTAAAATAACTGGTCCATACACTGAAGTAAATACATCTCATGGCTATAAGTGGACTGCCCCTGATAATGAGGGTCATAACATTGTGATACAAGAGCAAGCGCCCTTCCAATTCTAATACATATGACCTGGAATTAAAGGACTGTGTTCTATAGACAAACTCGGACAACTCTAACATAAGGATGATATAAGGCCATACCCATCAAATAGAAGTCATAAGATCAAAATTTCAAGGAAAAGCGAAACTAGATTCTGGGATTCCCAAAACCATCAAAACAGATTCCAAATATCTAAAATAAAGAGGCAACCCCTACCGATGAAGGGACTTTGCCTTTGTGTTCTCTTCCCATGCTTTGATTAATGAAAGAGATTTTTCTTGGTTCAATTTCGCTAACACCATATCTGTGGCTCGCAAAAAAAGTTGTTCATGAGCAGTATTAGAAGAATCCAACAAGAAAATCAAATCTTTTTACCCTTCAACAACAGCCAAAATTCAGTGTCCAATCCTAGAATCCAAAGGACGCCATCAATGTTTTATTAAACATCTACCTCGATTCAAGGATCCTCTTCCAAATGATGCAACGCTACGTGGAGATCCATCATTATCACCATCACCATCCTCTGAAACAGAATTTCCAGGAATCATTAGACTTCGGTACAGCGCCAAATACTACATAAGTTTGCCTTGTTATTGATACTGGTACTTACTCATGAGCGTTATCAAGGACTTAGGAGGTGTTGCTAGTGCAGCCTCTGTCTCTGGTGCATTTTGTGCAATCTGTGGGGAATCTTCTTTCAACTTGCACATCTGTTCTGAACTTGATGTTTGCTGCTCAGAGCTCGGGAGTTTCTCCATGTTAGATCTGACCGACTCCATGACTTTGCTGCCTTCAGCAGCTCCTTCAAACTCCGCACTTTGCTGATCTTCTGCCATTTGAAGTCCTCGAATATTCTCCGCAGTAAAATACACTTGGAGATGAACCAGCACCTTAACTTTGAGAATTTAGTTTTAAAGCTCCAAATTCACTTCCTTTCAGGAAAGTAGATGCTGTAAATGCCCCATACAAGGTCAGCCAACTAATTGCAAATTACAACCCTCCTATTCCTTGCTGTTTGAAGAGCAACAGGTAACCCTGCAATGGGGTTTCTTAAATCACTCATGAATCTCTTTCACCAGAAAAAATCACGAAGGGCATTATTAATTGGCAAAAGCGATCTCCAAGCACAAAGAAATTACGCAAGCAATAAAAATTTGGGAATAGAATTTAAGGCTCGCGCGGAAGGAAGGACTGCAAACACGTTCTACCACTGTAACATATCCTAAGGTGGAATACTTCGCATTCAAGAAACAAACCAGCGTCTCGGCAAGGAAAAAACAATCGTCCGAAAAAACAATCGTCCACAATCCCGCCTTCAGGTTGGAAATGAGAGCGGAGACAGCGTTTCTTGAAGACAAATGGCCAAGAATAAAGCAGCGGAGAAAACTGTGGCAGAGCACTCAACAGTATTTCATGAGTGGATAAACCTGCGCGGAATACTTATGATATGATGTGCCGAAGACGAACTTACATACTCAGTCCTGATGGAAGGTAGGCTATGGTGGTGGCAGAAAGGACGTGATGGTCGAATGGATCTGTCTTCAAGTGAAGGGTGGCAGTGCGAAGATCCTTCTAATGGTTGCCGGGAAACACTTTTTTAGCCGGTTTCCAAATTTGGGATGCCATAATATTCTTTTATCAGGCAATGCAAAATCTTCCCGCAGTTCCTCCCCTTCGTTCCGTTTGATTACTATGATTTTTAGGTTTTCTACCAAAGTCTTAACTCCATGTGGTTTGTTGAATATTATGTTTTCTAGGTTTTCTTTCCATCAAAGTTCAAGCCACCCTTTGGTGTAGTCCAGGCCCTCTTAGTATGAATGGTGCATTTGTTAGTAGCATTATAATGTCACCCTTTGGTGTAGTCCAAGCCCTCTTAGGATAAGGGGTGCATTTGTTAGTAGCATTATCCTAGTTGTGCAAAGTATAATATCATTAAGCATCCTCTTAGGCTTTTGGTAATCAAAGCATAGAGCCATAAAGGCTCAATCAACGAATCTTAGGGGGACTTGAAGCTCAATGAATTCCATTGTATGTGATGTTTAAATTTTCATATAAGTTTTCTTATTCCTTTGAACATGCTTATGTTGTGCAAATTTTGCTAAGAGCATCCTGTTAGGTTTTCCTTCAGTGGCATGCTTGTTGATCCGAGCTTAAAGCCATATAGTCTCAACCAACTAGTCCTATGGTGACTCGTAGCTCAAGGAATCCCAGTCTTATGGTGACTCGTAGCTCAAGGAATCCCACTGTAATCAAATGTTGGCCTAATCAATCACACTTTGGGAATCCTAGGGGCATTTGGCCATTCGAATTTGCAACTTAAGCTTTCCATATCAGTTCCCTTACCTCTTACTTGTTCATAGGCTTTGAAGCATTGCTGATAATTGACATGATAGATGGGGAAGTCCAAATGATCATGGAATTCTAATGATTTCCATGGTCTCCTTAATTTGGGAATCTAGTATATTTCTTGTTATTCATAAATGTGTCTTAACAAGTTCAAAAAGTTTCTATGCATGGCCCTAGAATCTGTCCCTAATTGTAGTGCATTAAAAATAGAATGTTGCAAAAGAAAGGATTGTGTAGTTCTCACATGCTTATCGCCCAAAGATGCCTCCCTTTTTTTAGCTTTGACTATAAGATATCATAGAATTATTGAAAGGAAGAGACAACGGGATGTGAAAAGGGGCTCAACGATGATTTATTGATGTTCTCTTGTTCAATCTCTGGTATCCATATCCTTTGACACTTGAGACTCTTTTCAAGCTATATCTCCCTTGGGAAACATGGGTCGTATGATTTATGGTCATGTTGGTTTCTTTATAGTTGTATAGTGTATCAATCTGCTTCTGATAACTTCTTTGCAACCCACAATTGGTGGTTGGTACACCTGGATAGTTTCTTAATCATGTTTTGCCTAAGAAATTGAAATGCATTCTTCTACTTTGTGATTGGCAAAGGCTTAGAATCCTAACTTCTTTGCAACCCACAATTGGTGGTTGGTACACCTTGATAGTTTCCTAATCATGTTTTGCCTAAGAAATTGAAATGTATTCTTCTACTTTGTGATTGGCAAAGGCTTAGAGTACTACCATTTTGTTTGAGAGACAATGCCTCTTTTTGTTTAGATCATTCCTCACATTCACTCTCTATAGTGCCTAGATGTTCTAAAGGATATGACATATTGGATATGGTCAGTTTGCAAGGTAAACTATGAACGGGATCATACATACATTCTTCCACATCAGAAAATGGCACACCAACATCCTTACTTTCTATTTCTATAGTCATAACATTCAATTCAAAATTCAAGCTTACAAAATACCTCAACATACAATCTCACCCTAAAATTAATAGCTAGGGTAGAAATTTTTCCTTATAGACCAAAATGATTTCTACTAGTGTGTGGCCACGAAAATGGAATGGCAACTATATAGCTTGGTCCTCTGCTTCCTCTCGTATGTGATTTTCCTCAACCTTTTTGTCCTTCACGTGTTGTGGCCTTTCTAACACCCATGGAGCTCAAGGGTTCTAAATGCTTAAAATCACTCATACAATTTAGGAAATTTGTCATCTTCAAGTGTCGCTAATGAGAAATCTCCTTCTGTGATAGAAAATGGTCCACAACCACATTTCTATAGTAAATCTTTTACCACTATATGAGAGCCCTAATAAGCCTTTTTGTAGCATAAAATCTTGTTATTTCTCTAAAATTGGTTTTTTCCTTTTTTGATCCACTTGTTTGGAAAATTAGACCAAAAAGATCATCAAGTGTTTAAGTAGGGAAGCCTCCTACAATTCTTCATTCTTCTACCTAAAAGTGCAAGAAAACACTCAATGCAAGATACATTGAGAAAGTCATGAAAAATCAACTTCATATGCCTCTACGTCCATATTCTCCACATTGTTTCACTAAGTGTTTAAATAGGGAGCCCTCTATTGTTCTTGTTTCTTTTTCATAAACACTCAATGGAAGATACATTGAGAGAGTAATCATACACCTTCTTCCATATTTTCCACATTTCCTCACTTCGAATAGCTTCAGCAAGTATCCCATAGCTTCTCCCAAGATAGTTTCTTGCTACCAGATCTTTGTAGGAAGCTTCAGTGTCTTTTGCACCAAGTGCTAGAACCCTATTTTCCTAGGAAATGCATAGAACAATGTACACTATCTTTCTCATCTTTGTGACATCTTCTACATCGAGTATGGAAATTGAGCACTTTCTGAGCTCTCACATTTGTCCTAATTCCCATATGAAGATTTTTTGAGAGGAGCGCTACCTTCTTCATCTAAGTCAAAAGGCACCAAATGTGCATAGATTTGAACTCATTGAGCCAACTGTCAGACATTCGTCTACAGAGACCACTCCATGTGTGTATTGTTGGTACTTTTGGCAAGCCTAAGTGCTTGATCAAATGGATAGGACTTCTCACATCTACATTGCACTCACTAAAGACTAGCATATGAATATCGTTTGTAAAAGTCATGAGCTTTATCTCATCGGATAAAAGTAAATGAAAAAGAGTTGAAGGAATCTCATGATGTTAAGAGTCAAGAACCACAAGTAATTGGTGGGTGGAATCAAATCAATCAATACCTAAAGTGTAGGAACACTTTTAGGAAGAAGAAATTCATTTTGGAGTTAGACGTCTGTGGAAGCACGCGAACAGCACAAGGAGGAAGAAGAAGGTTGGAGCACAACACACAATACTAAATGTATTACCACTAGAATGTACAAAGATATGTGACCCGTTAGGGCAATAGGCCTATATACAAGCCAAGAGAAAAAAACATCCTAAAGAGGTGTTGAGCCCATAAAAGTCATGTTGGTCAAAGTCAACTACAGTCAAAGTCAAAGTCAACTGGTCAAAGTCAACAAGGTCAAGGTCAAGGTCAAGGTCAAAGTCAAGAGGTGCAAAGTCAAAGTGCTAAAGTGCAGGTGTCAAAGTGCACAGGTAGTGCACAATTAATTGTCCACAAAGGGTAAATTGGAGAAAGTGGGTTGCAGGTTGCACAGGTGTTTTCTCTAATTTCCCTAAGGTTTAAAGTGTGTTTTAAAGTGGTTTGAAAGGTTCAGGTGAACCCCCTCTTATGTGCAAAAGTGAAGACTTAAAAGGAATATGTGGAGGTATGTGAAGCGGCAGCGTACGCACAGGTGAAAGTATGGCCCCCCCATTAAAACTTTTGGTTTTAGACTAAAGTCACTACAGGACAAAACAGTGTGTCGTTGGCTGCCACTTGTGAAGACAATCTTGGGACATCAAAGTGAGCACCAAGATACCATTGCAGTTAGGAGCATACGTGATCGACACACTCAAATCAAGGCAAGGGCCATTCTTGGACCAATCTTAGAGGAAGCAAGAGAGCATAGTCTAAATGAAAACATGTTGGCTTGGCTCCATGCAGAAGAACCATCTTCCTGCTATGGAATTTTTCCAAACTCAAGTAAAGAAGAATCATATGAAGAAAAAGAGGAAATCACTCAGGTTGGAACAGTCTTAGTCAAAGGCCATAGCAAAGAGAAGAAAAGCAAAGCCTTTACATGCAGCAGTGATGATGCTACTCCAATTCATATGTCAATGGCCAATTTTTTATGGATACTGGTAGGGCTATCATCTATTGTTATCTCAATTCTTATGATAGTAAGTGCAGGGCTTTACAAGAATGTGGAAGGTGTACCTGCCAGTCTTTGGAAACATAGGGTTCCACTGGATGAAGAAGCTGGAATAGCAAAAATAAAATTTTGCAGATTAAGTCATAAAGTTGTTGGAGGAGATAACATTCTAATGAAGGATTTAGGGTACCCCTATCAGATGACCAGTGTGCCCACGGAGAAGACAAAATCAATGAAGTGCAGTACCATTGGAGATTGTGGAGGAGTCTCTCTCAGTCAACAATACAAGGCTCAAGGCCTATCATCAAAAAAAGTGAAGATTTCCGGATTACCTGGAACCTGCAAAATTTGTCCAGGTTGTACATAGTCTTTTCTCATCATTTTTACTTAAGTTTTAGTAGTTTTCTTTATCCATTTCATGCTTGTTTCTTGAGTTTTTAGCAAATGTAGCAGCCATTTCATCAACTTTGAAAAAGTACAATTTTTGGAATTTTTAGGAATTTTTTCAGAATTTTTCAAGCATTTTTTAGAATTTTTCTAGCATTTTTCTCCTTTTTCATGTGTCTTTTTCTTGCCAAATTTGAGGAATAAAGGAAGCTCTCTGTAGGTTTGATTGCAAAAATCTAGCTTAGGCTTGTAGCAAAATTTTTGAGAATTTTTTGAAAATTGTTTGGATTTTTTTTGCAATTTTTTTGGATTTTTTATGTATTTTCTTTGATTTTTGGGACAATAAAATATATATTTTTTTTAAAAGCCCCCTAAGGGCGTTTTCTTTTTTTGCAAAAAGAAAAAAAAAAAAAAAAAAAAAAAAACCCCCCCTCCCCTCCCCCCCCCCCCCCCCCCGCCTCCCCCCCAAACCCCACCGACCACTTCCCCCCCCCCCCCCCCCAAACCCCACCGACCAACCCCTCACCGACCCCTTCCCCCCGCCCCCCGTTCTGACAGCCCCCCCCCCCCCTTTTTTTTTATTTCTTTTATTTTGTTTATTTTTTGTTTTTTTATTATTATTTTAATCTTTTTATTTTATTTTATTTTATTTATTTATTTTAATTATTTTGTTTTTATTTACTTTATTTATTTTTTTACTATGGGCGTTCAAAAAAAAAAGATTTTTTAAAAATTTTTATTATATATATAATTTAATTTTTATTATTTTCTTTAATTTTAATGGCTAAAAGCTTTTGGCTTTGGATTGTGCCTCGGTTGGCCGTTTTTTACAAAAATGGAGTCATTTTCATGTTTTTTGGCACCTCTGGACTCAGTTTTTTGCTTTATTTTTCCGAATTCTCACTTTTTCTTTGACTTTTGGTCCAAACCCACAAGTTTTGCGCAAATTACCACATGTTTTTATTTCCCCACTTTGGCCAAATTGTCTATTATCACCTCCTCTCACCATATGTTTCAATATTTCACATATGATCCCTCTGTAGCTCTCCTCTTTGCTCCTTTTCCCCTCTCCAGTCCCCATTATCCTTCTCCCACTCCCTCCCTTTAACCATTTGCCCAGCCACATCCTTGACCCTCCCGACCCTATCCCTCTCAGCCACATCAGCACTCCCTTACCCTTTCTTTCTGCCCTCCCATTGCACACTTTTGTTTTTCAATAGCAAAATCCCACTTCTGGGTCTTTTTTGGTGCTTGTTCTGGTGGAATTGGTTGCTGCTCAGCTGTCCTATTCCAGTTTTTGCAGCTCTATTTTCATGGTGTCTATTATGCTCCGAGTTTTGGCTATAGCTCTCCGGGACGGAGAGCACATTAGGTGGTGGGCAACTGTTGAGCCCATAAAAGTCATGTTGGTCAAAGTCAACTACAGTCAAAGTCAAGGTCAAAGTCAATTGGTCAAAGTCAACAAGGTCAAGGTCAAAGTCAAGAGGTGCAAAGTCAAAGTGCTAAAGTGCAGGTGTCAAAGTGCACAGGTAGTGCACAATTAATTGTCCACAAAGGGTAAATTGGAGAAAGTGGGTTGCAGGTTGCAGAGGTATTTTCTCTAATTTCCCTAAGGTTTAAAGTGTGTTTTAAAGTGGTTTGAAAGGTTCAGGTGAACCCCCTCTTATGTGCAAAAGTGAAGACTTAAAAGGAATATGTGGAGGTATGTGAAGCGGCAGCGTACGCACAGGTGAAAGTATGGCCCCCCCATTAAAATTTTTGGTTTTAGACTAAAGTCACTACAGGACAAAACAGTGTGTCGTTGGCTGCCACTTGTGAAGACAATCTTGGGACATCAAAGTGAGCACCAAGATACCATTGCAGTTAGGAGCGTACGTGATCGACACACTCAAATCAAGGCAAGGGCCATTCTTGGACCAATCTTAGAGTAAGCAAGAGAGCATAGTCTAAGGAAGCAAGAGAGAGAAGTGCAAGAGTCACCAGTGTGCGACGCAGAGAAGTGGAAGTGCAAGGTGCATGGAGAGGGACTAAGGATTTGTGCAGAGAGTGCTAAGCTAGTCCCCCAAGTATCTCAAGGCCCCATTGCAGTGTGCGCGTGCCGACAGAAGGTATTCATTCCTCCCCCTTAGTGGAAGCTTGCTGCAAGGTGTGCACAAGGATAAGCTTGAAGCAGGTGGAGGTCTGGTGCAGAGGAGGCTGGCGGCAAGAAGACTTTGGGATATTGGGTATTTTGTAATTGGGCACTCTGTGTGATTGTGCACAGAGGTATTGGCTTGTATTTTGCTTCAGACATTGTAATTGTCTTACTGTAATCAATCATCAGAAGCTTCAAAGGTGTATTTCCTCCTCTGGTCTTTTCATTTCTCCTACAAACCCTCAAACTCCTTGTCTAAGAATCCCCCAACAAGAGGGAAAAAAGTGCCCCAACGTTCCTAGAGTGTTCACACACATCACTGCCTAAATATATCAACAAATCCCACCTAGGAGTGATGCGGTGAACAGGTCAAACTTCTCCTTAGGCAGAGCCTTCGTGAAAAGATCTGCAATGTTCTCTTGTGTAGGAACAGATGCCAAGCTGATCTCTCTAGCAGAGAACCTCTCCCTAACATAATAATAATGCACCTCAATGTGCTTAGTGCGAGCATGCAACATAGGGTTCCTCGTAACTGCCAATGCACTCTGATTGTTAGTGAAGATGGTGGTAGCAGAATAATGACCAACACCCAAATCAACCGTAAGGCATCTGAGCCACACACACTCAACAGTTGTTGTGAAAGCTTCCTTATACTTAGCCTCACAACTAGAAGTAGCCACAGTAGGCTGCTCTTGCTCAACGAGAAGTAGCCACAGTAGGCCAGCCCAGTCAGAGTCAGAAAAAGCATGTAAATCTAGCGATAGTGATCCCCCTTGGTATAAAACAGTCCAAGTAGTCGGGTACCACTCAAGCAACAAAAGAGGCACATGCTTGACACCTAGGCAATGCATAAACCTACTCATTTGTGAGACAACAAACTGAATATTTGACCAAGTAATGCACAAGTAAATCAAGCATCCAAAAGCTTGCTGATAGAGAACAGCATCAAATGCATCTCCAACATCATGAAGACTCAATCGCAAACCTATCTCCATAGGAGTGGCAATAGGTTTACAATCTTCAAGGTCAAAATGTTGCAATAATGTGTCAATATATTTCATTTGACACAACCATTCCACCATCAACATGCATAAATTGAATGCCTACATAATGATGCAAATGCCCTAAATCATACATCTCAAATGAGGCATGCAAATCAGCCTTAAAATCAACAATGTGCTTCTCATGAGGACCAGTGAGCAGCATGTCATCAACATACACAACAATGATTAGAAGTACATCATTAGTATGCTTAACATATCAAGTGCTTTCAGTTGGACAGATCTCAAAACCATGAGCAATCAGATAGGCATGTCTCTTTTCATACCGAGCACGTGGTGCTTGCTTTAAACCATATAATGCCTTCTTCAACCTACACACATGGTTTTCATGCCCTTTTTGCACAAAGCCACAGGGCTGAAAAACATACACTTCTTCATGCAAATCACCATTCTGAAATGTAGTTTTAATGTCCAACTAATGTGCATTCCAACCATGATGAGCTCCAAGTGCATAGATGCTATGAACAGTAGTCATTTGGCAAGTAGGAGCAAAGGTCTCATCAAAATCAATGCCTCTTTCCTTAGCATAACCCTTTGCAATAAGCCTAGCCTTATACCTATCAATTGTTCAATCATGTTTATGCTTAAGCTTGTATACCCACTTAGTGCCAGTGCCTTCTTGCCAAGAGGCAAGTCACATAAAGTCCAAGTATTGTTTTTCATTATAGCATCATATTCAGATTGCATAGCAGCCATCCAATTTTCAGACATTTGTGCTTCATCAAACAAAATAGACTCATTCTCATCATAGAGACTAGAGGCAGTCATTGCATAATAATCTGATGCAAAAGAAGCACTACGAGAGCCACAACGACTATGATATGATAGAGGTGCATCTAATTTGCTGCTACGCAAAGTCTACACTAGCCATTTTGACATAGTTTTTGCCTCCTCAATATCAGCTCTCTCATCAACAAGTTCATCATACAAATCTGCATCAGAAATGGAATGATATGCATCATCACATGAAACCTGTAAAGGCTAAAAAGTTGCCTCATTTGGACCAGCACTAGACTATCCACTTGTAAAGAGAGGCAACAAGGTGTCATACATGTCTTTGGAACTAACAAATGTCTCCTTAGTACATGAATGTTAAGGCTGAATAGCATCTCCCACAAAAACAACATCACGGCTAACAAAAATGTGTTTAGTCTATGGATGATATGAAGGATAGCCTTTGCTTTTAGAACTGTACCCAACAAAAATACATTTCACTACTTTATCATCCAATTTTATGTGTTGTTGTTCAGGCACTAATGCATATGCCAAACAACCAAAAACACGCAGGTGAGCAACAGAACGCTTGCAACCATGCCAATCCTCATATGGAGTGATAGACTGCAATGCTTTAGTGGGACACCTATTAAGCACATATGCTACACACATGATAGCCTCAAGCTAGAAACTATGTGGTAAAGCCTAACTCTTGACCATACAGCTCGCCATCTTCATGAGTGACATGTTCTTCTGTTCAGCAACTCCATTCTATCAAGATAGAGGTTCCAGAGGAAGAGGCACAGGAGGTAGACAAGGGAAGGGGAGATTTCAAAGCTCTTCCCCATGTGCCATGCAAGATTATGACCATCTCATGCTAGAGAGATGACTCTCCTCCCAACCATATGCCTCTATATATAGCTCTCTCTAGGGGATTGCCTTCTTGGGCAGGTGGATACTATCCATCCATGTGTTGGCCATGTAACTGCATGTGTGACAAGTGTCCTAGTTAACTCGAGTTAACTCAAGTGGACACTTCTAGAAGGCTCTAGATCTCTTTGGGCAAAATACTCTCCCCATGTACCCCATGGGGGTTGAACCCAAGATCTCCTCCTTCACATCATTGAGACTTAACCACTAAGCTAAGTGGATCACTTGTTCACAAGAGCGCATGACCTCCTAGTAAGTCTAGACTCGAGATCTTTGTTCATACACATGGGTGACCAAATGGTGTCTGATTTCATATCCTTCTGAACCGACTGGACCCTTAGATCATAAACTAACTTTATTACATTCTTCCCCCCTTGAGAAAATATTTTCATCCGTGAAAATAGAGCTATATAACTACTGTAGGCAACCCCCAAGCCTCATGTTCTAAAACAGGAAGAACATGGTCATGTTCTAAAACTGGAAGAACATTTCTCATCTCTGTGGTGGCATCCCTACCCAAATAATTCAAAACACCGTCTCACTTTGCACTTTGATAAACTGCTCAAAGTACAAAGTAGTGAATGAATAATAAGGGTGGATCTAAAAACATCCCTGATTAGTTCATAGTATTTACTAGATGCGATCTGGGCACAAACATGTGAACTAGGTGGATTAAAATTACTAGTCCATTTTTGGGCATAACTTGAACATGGACTTAGTAATGAAGACAGGATTCTTATCCCTCACTCACAAGACTTTGAGAACTCTTGATTCACTTGAATTTGATTTGGAGAACTTGAATTTTGGTTGTTCCAAACATCAAAGTTGGATGTGTATACAATGGTATATTCTCAAGCAACATATACGTGATTTTTGCACCTGACTAGAGGACTATTTGATCCAAATTGGGTTTAAAAATCCTATGTAAACTGGAGGATCAAGTCTACCATTGACTTGTGAATAACCATACCAAAACTTGACCAAGCCAAATTAAAAATAAAAATTTGTCTGGCTGAGGACACTTTTCTCAAAGACTTTAACTAAAAATTCTTGGGAATTGTCAATCTTATGAGCAATTCCTAACTTGATTGTTCTAGAGTATACTAGACTCTAGAAAATCATTTATGCTATAACTTGAAGCAAACTCAAATGAATAAGTCAATCTTGGACTTAGTATCTTTTGAAGATTGAAAAGGTTTTGGTTCAAAACATCTATCTAGACTGTTTAATTTAGTTACCTGGTTCTAACTGACTATCACATGATATTAAATTTCAATTGATATTATATGGGGTTTACTCCACATTGGTAGAAGAAGATGAGGGGTATGTCATTGGAAGGGCATGTGAGTCACCAGAGGAGTCTTGGGTATGGATGGGCAGCGAACCACATACGACCTCTGTGTGTTGGAAACAACCCTCGATCAAGCAGAAAAAGAGTAAGGATGTATCACTGGTATCAGAGCACCACAAATCCCCCTTTCATCACTATTTGAGAAAAAAATTCAGCACCTGAATCTAAGAAATTCCCATTTCGGAAGAGGGAGAAACAGGTGCACTAGCTATGGATGAATGGAAAAAAGTATAAATACTGAGAGTATGGTATATGGACTTCACAATGGAATGATAGAATTCATTAAAAGGATAAGTTAAGGAGGAATTTTACTTCATCAAAGACCCCCTTCCCGCACTTTTTGAAAAAAAATTCAGATGTTAATTTTTGCCAAACTCCACTTTTGGGAGTAAGAAAAGAGATCATTTATGAGGCTTCCCATGGATTACTGCACATGGACATGAAGTATGGTGTATGAATTACCATGGAGAAGAGAAAATCCAAGAAAAATCCACATTAGGAGTGGATTAGAAGCTTAGTAAAAGCTCCCATTTAAGCTTTTGCATGAAAGTAAAAATCTTGATTTATGCCTCTTTTGGGGAGCAAATTCGCATGCACTAAGGGAGGATTTGGAAGGGTGAAAATAGGCCCAAGCATCTTCATATACCACTCTCTGAGGTTATGGAGAGAATTTTAGGATTGTCTTGATGGAAGAATGCTTTTGAGCACCACAAAAATCATATTTTCACACTTTTTCCAGCTCCTCCAATAGTCCACTAGTTTGGCATGTCCCGCTTGGAAAGGCCATATCTTGGGCTAGAAAACTCCAAATTGGACGTACTATGGCTCGTTTCGAAGAGCAAAGATATAATTTCATTATATGAAAAGAAAATTTGGTAAATAAGTATTTTTGCAGGTCTGAACAGGTCTACAAAGTCTGAATAGTTTTTGGCAACTACCTTCCGGGAGTCATATCTTACAAATCGGGAAGGCAATTGAAGTAATTTCACTTTGATTCACTTGCACATGATATATATTTCAGTTTATGATTATTTGCAGGTCCTAAAATGGTTTTTTCAGATCTAAAGAGGGATTACAAATGCATTTTTAGGATAAATCTGCATTATTTTTTGTATCATCTGACCATGCTTTATGTTTTGGGAAGTGATCCGATGTTTTCGGACACTTCAAAGTTTATATTAGGACCTGAGGAGGAAGATGCAAAGTCTGGAAGCTCGTCAAGAAGGAGTGGATGCATGCAATTCCAATACCAAATCATTCAAGGACGTATGCCTTATGCTTTCATGCATCTTACTTTATTTTATGGCATGTTTTGTATGTACATGCATGGATTGGAGTGCATATATCCAAGTTGATCAATTTTTTTTCAATTCTAAAAGTATGGATCAACATGCAAGAATTCCACTTTTGATTGTTTATAGGAAGATGATTGCAGGAACTACATAGTTATGCAACAAAAAAAATTATTGCTAGCATTTGTTTTTATGTTTTTGCAGGTTATGGAGTCCATGTATGAGTTTATGGCGTGCATGCCATGGGTCTATCGAGCCTTATGTTGTTGGATGGCTTGTGTGCCATTGAGTTTAAGGTAAAAATTTTTTTGGGATTCCATTTCGTGGGGAAATGCTGTCGAAATTTTTCCCACTGCATGGTGTTATATGCGCACCTGCCTTTAGGTAACAATATTATGGCATGGTAACATGCCTTTTCTACAAACATCAGTAAGGTGTTAGCATGCTTTTAACCATATATTTGATGGACTTAGGACCATCATAATAGTAGAGATAAGGCAACTTCAGTAGAAATAGGATCCCTACACATAATCCTTATGGATTTAGGCCATAGGATTGCTAAGGGAAGGAGCTACACCTTCACCATTACTAATGTGCACAAGCAATCCTATAGGTTATAGGAAGTTGCATACAGGCACAGGAGATACATTTATGATAATCTCCAAGTTAGTGAAGATTTACTTATCTTCACAAGCGTCTCACATGATGATTAGGAGACTATGGGTTATTATAAAAAATACCCAAAGAGTGACTAGTTTCACTGATACACCTCACTTGAGCAAGTAGTGAAGCATTTCTGCTACACTACTAAGGAAACCAATTACATGGGATCACATAGATGGGTTTCATGAGATAGCATCAACGAGTACTTATGTGATTCGAGTGATGGTTAGGAAGGCTAGAGGTATGGCAATAGATCTATGACTTAGAGCATAGATCCCTAAGCCAGGAATAGTTGGGGTACCCAATACATGTATGTATATTGGGATCTACAGAGAGGTACTTAGACTTAGTCTTGGTACCTAGGAACAAGTTAGTTTGGAATAGAAAGGGATATCCATTGTCATCTGTTGACTAGAACCAAACTAACTAGTTCGAGGACATGGGACTCATTTGAGTCCACTGACATGATTTTAGGATATGGGATTCATTAGAGTCCACCTGTATATTACATTTCATATATATGGAATATATATTTGGTTGAAGGAAATGTCACATGATATTAAATGCCACATGATATTATATGGGGTTTACTCCACATTGGTAGAAGAAGATGAGGGGCGTGTCATTGGAAGGACACGCGAGTCATCAGAGGAGTCTTGGGTGCGGCTGGGCAGCGAACCACATACGACCTCTGTGTGTTGGAAAAAACCCTCGATCAAGCAGCAAAAGAGTAAGGATGTATCACTGAGTAACCCTTGACTTTTGTGAAAAGAATCAAATATCGTATCTAAGTCAAATCCAAAAGATTCGGAAAGCGAAAAGAAAGAACTAAAACTCTGTTCAACCAATTCAAACTCTGAAGAACGTAAACTTGCTATGAATCAAATCCTAGATGACTCGGAACTTTTAACTTACGAATGATCTATTTCAACATTATATTGAAGCATTTTTCTATCTTTAAGAGAAATAAACAAGATTCTCAAAACATCATCCATTCACAAGATACTAGTGTGGTATCCAACATCAGTGTGTCGACCCACTGACATTCTATTGATGAGTCTTTACTCAAATAAAGCTTTGAAACTAAGTTTCTATGTATATTCAATCTTTATGACTGTTAATTGGAATTGCATTCCTTTGAGTCAAAAGGTTTAAATTTTTTCAATTTACACTTGGAACTTGGTGCTTAACTTAGTCAATCTATCCCTTAGTTGAAAGGATCATTTCAATGTCAAAGTCCTACTTGTTTAGAAATTTATTGAATATTTCTGAATCAACACTTTTCTTGAAGTATTTCTTTATTTAAATAAGAGAAAATATATGCCTTTATTTGAAAAAGAAGATCTTGGAAGTTACTTACTTCATATCTTTTGCTTCCTTGATCTTGAAGTTATCTTGAAATATCTTGAGATACTACTTTTATCCTCTTTGAATTTAAACTCCTTTGAAGTTCTAATTTCCTTGAGGATCAAAACCAAACCTCAAGATCCAAACTAGCACTAAGTTATCTTGAAATATCTTGAGATACTACTTTTATCCTCCTTGAATGTAAACTCCTTCTTTGAAGTTTTAATTTCCTAGGATAAAAACCTAACTTTAAGATCCAAACTAGGACTAAAATATATTTATCATCCCAAGGACCGATGTCCCATACCATTTTTCCTACATCAATCTAAGTATATAAAATATGGTGTCCCATACCACCCTATTTTATATTCACATTGATGTGTGAGTGATACTTACGCACCTAAAGGTCAAAACATATATTGATAGAGTACCTTTTTATTTCAACTCTTTAAAAGAATTTTGAAGTTTCAAGCATTACCTCTAACTTAATATTCTAGGTTTTGATTCCTTCACATGATCGTTTCACAATCGTGTGCTTTTACCATGGAAATTTGAAAACCTTTTGATGGAATATCTATTCTTCTTTGCTCGGATTTTCAAAAGAAAACTAGTTATAATTCCAATTTCTTGAATTTCTGAAATTCAAGTCTAATTGGTTATTCTTGACCAACTTTTTAGTGACAAGAGCTGTTCACTTCTTGTCTTTAGATTCCTTTATGACTAAAGCTTTAAGTAGCTACCGTGAGGATTTTTTAGGAATCTCTCTACTGCTTAAGTATAAGTTTCCATTCATGCTTTTTGGATTTCACCTTTAAGAAATCCCTTTACGGATAGGTAAACTTTATGTTGTACCTCCCATAATTATCGTTGATACGATTGTAGAATGCACACTTGGAATATTTCACTCTGTTCAGACTTGGATAAATTAATCTTTTCACAATTTTCCATTGTATAAATGGAACTTAAGTGAATAATTTCTAAAAGGAATTTTATTGCCAATACTTGGGCAAACTTCATAGTAGTTCCAATTGCAATTGTCTTGGACAATCCTTGCCAAGCTTGATCAAATCTTGTTGATCGTGCGATAAAATAAAGACTTAGTCTTTATTGTTTAAGATCTCTCAAACTTTTCTAAGCCCTTTAGCTTACCTATAGGATTTTTCAGAGATCTTTCTCTCGACTCAAGTCCAAGCATACACCAATGCTTTTCACATTCTAAAGCTCAGAATCTCATCAATATAAGTTATGTTTAGGTTATACTAATAATTGGACTTAAGTATCACTACCAATGGTTGTAGGACTTCTTGGGAACTACTAACAAATAAACTTACTTGAAGAACTTTTTTTCTCATATCTAGGGAGAAATTATTCTTTCAATATCTTGAGATTCCTTTCAAGGAATCAAACAACACTAAGCAAATGATTCATCTTGGAATCTTTTGTTTTAATTTGTAAGAGATATTCTTGACTTTTGAACAAAACTCAAAGCTTTATCGCTTGAATGAGTATCAAACGAAAGGAGCACCTAAGGATATGGTTTCCCACTTCTTAATGAAATTTTAAGTGGAACTTTCATTTACATGTGTTCCATTTCTATAGTTTGAAAAATTATTATCATTGTTCAATCATATGATGTTACTAGAGTACTTTTAATCATATCCACTTTTGATTTTAAAGTACAACATCTTTTAGATTGAATCAATGTTTAATAATTACACTATGAACATTTCATGGTCTTCTTTATCAGTTAAGAATCACTTGGCTCCTTTTCTCGAAGTGATAATATATCAACATCTTGGAAGACTTGAATAAATGAACTTTATCTAGAGTTTGTCCAAAAGATACATTTAATGAAATAGTTAACTAGACTATTTCATTTGGCGAAATAGCTTAATTTCCAAATATTTCTTTGATATATCTTTAGGAAATATCTTTATTTCCAAAGATTACTTTGATGTTGATTTCTTCTTTAAGCTCTAATTAGCTTAAAGAAAACTAAGAATAATTTTCTCTTCCTCAAAAAAGTGCTTAATATAGTTTCCATACTATTTGAAAACTTTGCATCTTGACTAGAGATGCAATCATGGAACCTAGCATGCAACTATTGAACACTAAAGTTCAAGTGATGCTAAAGTTTACTCACTTCTTTGATTTTCATCACTTTTTAGGATGAAATCAAAGAAATCCATGATTTTTACAAATTTTGAACATATCAACTATCCTTTGAACTTGAAAGTTCAATTGATTTAAGTTCCATTTGATTTGATTCTTATCATGTCTTGGGATAGAATCAGATAAAACTTCCAAAGAAAATTTTATCAACCTAATTGGATACATGATTTCTTAAATCCAAGCTAACGACTACATCTAGGCTTGTCGTTAGGATTTTCTAAGTTTTCTCTAAAACTTAGAGTCTTCATGGAAATTTTCAAGCAGCCCTATTTTCTTGCCATTCCAATGAGAAAGAAAATTGAACACCTGACTTTCAAAGAGCCTACTTTTCCTAATCAAGACTCCTAATTTTTTATACCTAAGTATCACGTTTGGGAAAAACAAACTAGCTACTTGAGTTGCATGGCAGGTTGGACCCTTGCAACTACCTAGTTTGCCATTTTTCCTAGCTATCTAAGTCAAGTTAGAAAAGAGGTAATGAAAGTATAAGTATTCAACTACTTATCAAACAATCATGCATATGCAAATGCCTATTCTTGCATGCAAGTGCATGTGAGTGCATGCAGGTGTTGGCATTCTCCTTTCATGCACCAAACTTAAATCAAGCGATTCTTGAGCTTGAAAATGCATGCTCCCAATCATCCATGCACAAACATTCTACTTGCTAGCTTTCTTTAAAAAGATATAACTGTTCTTGTGCATAAACTTGAGCATTAACTATCTTTTTGAAGCAAGAAGAAAATGTTTTTTGTGCATGAAAAAATTCTTTGAAAAGGAGAAATGCACCGACATTGTTTCATAGATGCATGCCTATGCTTGATGAGAATTTCCATACTTCAATGCTCTCCTATTTTGCTTTCATAAAATTTCATACAATTTGAAGATTCCTTCTCTACTTCAATGTTAATAGCAACGCATTCTATATGAAGCATAGGGCAAAGCAAATATTGAAATGAAAACATCAACTTGTAAAGTACTTAGCTCTAACTCAAGCTACGTCCTTCCATTGATCCTTGGGAAGAGCCATTTTACACTCTTAAATCCTTGGGAAAAATATTTCCATGCAAAGAAGAGCCAACCTTCATAGCCACGCTCACAATTGGCTTCAATCCTCTTATCTTTTGCTTTGTGTAATAATTGAACATCGATTGTGCTCCTTTCATCCTTGAAAATACTCGGAAAGAGTAGGCGGTCAGGTTGCTCAAGGTAGAATGGATGGGAAATGCTCACTACTCATGTTTGGGTTTGAAATTGGCATCAACCATATATTGCTTTGATTACATCCATATAAATCTGGGTGTCTAAGCCAACATATCATAATGATGAATGAACACAATAGAAAAATAGCGCAACAACATGGATTCTCCTAATTTGGGATCATGGGTCCGATTGTGTGCCTATGTAAGGGCAAGAACAGGCTTCTTCTTCTTGTTTTCGAACTACAGAGTTTTGTAGCGCAGTGTACTAAGCTATAGAAATAAAAAATCAAAGTGTGAAGCTTGCTCTCTTGGATAGATGAGAGGGTTTAGAGCTTGTCATCATCACAAGATCAAATCTTGGAAGCCATTGACTGAGGAAAACACTCTCTGTCTTTTGCTTGTGTAGAAGCTTTCTACAACGCAGCTAAAGAAACATATATTTTTACTTCCAAGAGAACGGTAGTCACCAATGTCCCATGCTCTCTTGGATAGATGGAGAGTGTCTCCATGAACAAGATGCGACACAATCATCTCTTGTTAGCGCCCTCCTAATTGCACCCTCCATAATTGGAACTTACACTTTTGCTTGAGCTTCTGCAGTGACTTACAAAGATCTTAATAGAATTAATGAGAAGTCATCAAATACCTCGCTTTCTCTATTAGATAAGAGAGCACGACTGCAAGAGAAGGTCATGGTTTTGATCTCTCTGATTGCATGAAGATTCTGTCTCACACATTTTGTAGTATTTTGCTACTTTATGAATAAGTTATGCAAACATAAGCTATGCGGGAGAGTCATTGAATGAACTCGCAAAATAAAACAAAAACATAGCTACATTTCCTTCGAAAAGAAACTCATGCAAGGACAAGAAATGACTATTCTTCAAGTGAAGAGGATGATAGTTCCTCACAAGGTCTCCATGGGAGCTCTAAGTTACGAAAGATGATGATGAACCACCATGGTCACCATGGATGCTTGCCTAGAGCTCTGGTACCAACGCAAAATTACGACCACCATGTGCTACAGAGATGACTCTCCTCCCAACCATATGCCTCTATATAAAGCTCTCTCCAAGGGACTACCTTCTTGGGCAGGTGGATAGTAACCATCCATGTGTTGGCCATGTAAATTCATGTGTGCCAAGTGTCCCAATTAACTCGAGTTAACTCAAGTGGATGCTTCTAGAAGGCTCTAGATCTCTTTGGGCAAAATATTCTCCGCATGTACCCCAAAGGGATTCAATCCCAAGACCTCCTCCTTCACATCCTTGAGACGTAACCACTAAGCAAAGTGGATTAGTTGTTCATAAGAGCACATGACCCCTAGTAAGTCTATGTTGAGCCCATAAAAGTCATATTGGTCAAAATTCAACCATAGCCAAAGTCAACTATCATCAAAGTCAAAAGGTAAAAGTCAAAACTGATCAAAGTCAACATGTTCAAGGTCAAAGTCAATATGGGTGAAGTCAAAGTGTTCAAAGTTCAGGAGTCAAAGTGCACAGGTAGTGCACAATTTATTGGTTCACAAAGGGTAAAATTGGAGAAAGTTGGTTGCAGGTTGCAGAGGTATTTCTCTAATTTCCCTAAGGTTCAAAAGTGTTTTTAAAGTGTTTTGGAAGGTTCAGGTGAACCCTCTCTTAGGTGCACATGTGAAGAAGTAAAAGGCAAAATGTGAAGGTATGTGAAGCGGCAACGTACGCAGAGGTGAAAGTATGGCCTCCCAATTAAAATTTTTGTTTTAGTCTAAAGTCACTACAAGACAAAACAGGGATTCGTTGGCTGCCCACTTGTGGAGACAATCTTGGGACATCAAAGTGAGCACCAAGATACTCTTGCAGTTAGGAGCGTATGGGAATCGACACTCAAATGAAGGCAAGGACTATTCTTGGACTAAGGAAGGTGAACATAGTCTAAGGTAGGCAAGATAGAGAAGTGCAAGAGACACACAGTGTGCGACGCAGAGAAGTGAAGTGAAAAGTGTGCATGAAGAGTGACTAAGGAAGTGTGCAACCCAAGGTCCCATTGAAGTTGCGCGCATGTCGACAGGTGTCCAACCCTCCCCCTTATTGGTAGCTTGGTGCAAGATATGCACAAGTGCAGGCTTGGAGAAGGTGGAGGTCTAGTGCAGAGAAGGTCAGCAGCAACAAGACCCTTCGGTATTTGGTATTTTGGGATTGATCACTCTGTGGGATTTTGCACAGAAGCAATGGATTGTATTGTGCATCACCATTGTATTTTTCTTCTTATAATCAATTGACGAAGGCTTCCAGTGTGTATCTTTCTTCTTGTCTTTCCCTTTTCTCCTACAAACACTCAAATCCCTTCTTGTCCAAGAATCCCCCAACAAAATTTGGCACACATGGTGGGACGGAGAGCACATTAGGTGGTGGGTAATTGTTGAGTCCATAAAAGTCATATTGGTCAAAATTCAATCGTAATCAAAGTCAAAAGGCCACAGTCAAAACCGATCAAAGTCAACATGTTCAAGGTCAAAGTCAACATGGGTGAAGTCAACATGTTCAAAGTTCAAGAGTCAAAGTGCACAGGTAGTGCACAATTTATTGGTTCACAAAGGGTAAAATTGGATAAAGTTGGTTGCAGGTTGCAGAGGTATTTCACTGATTTCCCTAAGGTTCAAAAATGTTTTTAAAATGTTTTGGAAGGTTCAAGTGAACACTCTCTTAGGTGCATATGTGAAGAAGTAAAAGGCAAAATGTGAAGTTATGTGAAGCGGCAGCATACGCAGAGGTGAAAGTATGGCCCCCCAATTAAAATTTTTGTTTTAGTCTAAAGTCACTACACGACAAAACAAGGATTCGTTGGTTGCCCACTTGTGGAGACAATCTTTGGACATCAAAGTGAGCACCAAGATACTCTTGCAGTTAGGAGCATACGTGAATCGACACTCAAATCAAGGCAAGGACTATTCTTGACGGACTAAGCAAAACTAAGAAAGGTGAGCATAGTCTAAGCTAGGCAAGAGAGAGAAGTGCAAGGGACACACAGTGTGCGATGCAAAGAAGTGAAGTGCAAGGTGTGCATGAAGAGTGACCAAGGAAGTGTGCAGAGAAGGGCTAAGCTAATCAACCCAAGGATCCCAAGGTCCCATTGAAGCTGTGCACGTGCTGACAGAAGGTGTCCAACCCTCCCCCTTATTGGTAGCTTGGTGCAAGGTGTGCACAAGTGCAGGCTTTGAGAAGGTGGAGGTCTGGTGCAGAGAAGGCCGGCAGCAACAAGACCCTTGGGTATTTGGTATTTTGTGATTGATCACTCTGTGGGATTTTGCACAGAAGCATTAGATTGTATTGTGCATCACCATTGTATTTTTCTTCTTATAATCAATCGACAAAGGCTTCCATTGTGTATCTTTCTTCTTGTATTTCCCTTTTCTCCTACAAACACTCAAATCCCTTCTTGTCCAAGAATCCCCCAACAGTCTAGACTCGACATCTTTGGTCATACACATGAGTGACCAAACGGTGTCTAATTTTAGATCCGTCTGAACTAACTGGACCCTTAGATCATAAATTTACTTTATTACATGCCATATGTGGCCTAACTAATCATACAACTGAGAACTTTTGTCAAGAATCTCAGAAATCAGAGAGGAAGAGGCTTCAATATGTTGATATATTTAGGTAGTGATGTGTGTGAACACACTAGGACCGCCGGGGCACTTTTTTCCCTCGTTAGGAGGTTTTTTTCCCCCGGCTTGTATATACGCCTATTGCCCTAGTGGGCTACTTATCTTTGTACATTCTCTAGTAATACATTTCAATATTGTGTGTTGTGCTCCAAGCTTCTTCTTCTTCCTTATGTTGTTCGCGTGCTTCCACAGACGTCTAACTCCAACAATTGGTATCAGAGCAAGTCGTCACTTCGTCTAGGGCGTTGTCAACGCTCCTCCATTTGCAGTCTCATAATCGTATGAATCATCGCCTCCGAATGCACTATCGCAGTGCTTGTGCACGCTATTTCGTCTTTTTGAGCCAAAGGTATATACCTATTTCTGTTTGCCAGTATAAGCGTCTCGAAGTCTGCTACAGGTTTAACAGAACTAGTCTGGGTAGTTCCGTTCAACTTTTTGAGATACAATCAATTTTCTGCATCAAGGTATTTTAGTCACCTACCATGGCTGAAAGCAGTGATGTATTCCGTATGTTGGTTGTTGAGGATAAGTTGGATGGTACCAACTACCCATTATGGGCTTATATGATGCGACATGTATTGGTTGTAAAAGGATTGTGGAACATTGTGCAGGGTGTTGAAAGACGTCCTGTTACACCTGTAACAACAGGTACTGCAAATACAGGTGCTGGAGCTGATGAAGATGGTGTCGAAGATGATATTGTGCAGATTCCTGTTCGTGTTGCTGTTTCTGTTGCACCTACTGCAAACCAGATTCGTTGGGATGGGAGAGATGCCCAGGCACATGCATTGATAGCTTTGTCTGTCAAACATGCCATTATTCCTCATATTCGCTCTTGCAGAAAAACTAAGGATGCTTGGGATACACTTACCACATTGTACCAAGCTAGGAATGAGGCTCGTGTTGCTTACCTCCGAAAACAGTTGGAGAGTGAGCACATGAATGAAGGTGATTCTATGGACAGTTTCCTAACAAAGATCAAAGACTTGAAGGAACAGTTGATTTCTGCTGATGAGGTTATACCAGATAGCTCACTTATGCAGACCGTTTTGAATAGTCTTCCTGATTCATATCAGAGTTTTGCTTCTACTCTTCGTTTGATGATGAAAGACAATCCGAATGTTTTTTTATTTGAGGAGTTAGTCTCTGTTCTGTTGCAGGAAGATCAATCTAGGCAAAACAGGTCCATTATGCGAGTTGCAGATCAAGCTTTCTTGGCTAATCAGAAGGGAAAAGGAAAATGGAGCTCTTCAATTAGTAAGCAGAAATTTGCTAATTCTGGATATTCGAAGAAGGAAGATAAAGATGAGAAGAAATCAAAAAAGCAGAAATTGTTTTGTAAGTACTATAAAGGGAATGATCATGTCATAAAGAACTGTCCAACACTGGCTACTAAATAGGCAAAGAAGAAAGAGGCTGGAATGGTTGTTGCAGAACACGAAAAACAGAGTCTGCTACTCTTGTGCAGGAAGAAGAATGGGCATTTTCTACTGTCTGCAGTTTTGACCCATCTTCTCATGAGCAGTCCATGTCTACAGTAGACTCAGATGTTTGGTACTTTGGGGCAACCAAACATATTACCTCGCAGCGCAGTTTCTTCTCTTCACTCCCCCTACAGGGAATACTGTTACATGCGCCAACAACTCCTCTTATCCTGTTATGGGAGTTGGTAAGATCATTTTGACTACTGTTGATGGTAGTTCTTTCACTTTGTCAGATGCTTTATTTGTGCCAAGGATCAAGAAGAATCTGTTATCAGTTTTTGCATTAGCCAAGATTGGCTTGGTTGTGAAATTTGTTGATGACAGATGTACAGTTCATGATCTGTCAAATGGTGATGTTATTATTGCTTCGGGCATTTTATGTCGTGGGCTGTATAAGCTCATAGACTATGAAAGATTTGAAAATGATTTGGCATGTGCAGTAAATGATTCTCAGGCTATGTCTGATGCAAAGCTTTGGCATGCACGCTTTGGTCATCTGAATTTTGCTAGTTTGCTACGCCTGCAAAAATCTGAAATGGTGTCCTCTTTGCCCAAGCTTGAGGCACCTGGAAAACATGTTTGCGAAGGCTGTATTTTGGGCAAAATGCAGCGTTCCTCTTTTCCAAAAGATGGTTCAGTTCGGGCTACACAGAAATTCCAGCTTGTACATAGTGATGTCTATGGTCCTATGCAGACACCCTCTTTTGGAAATTACTTTTACTTTGTGACTTTCATTGATGATTTTTCCAGGCATGCATGGGTATATCCACTCAAAGAAAAGTCTGAAGTGTTCATGTGCTTTAAACAGTTTTTGGTTTTGGCTAAAAATCTATCAGCATGTAACATGGGCACCCTCCGTTTTGATCGAGGGGGGGAATATATGTCTTCTGATTTTAATGCATTTCTGGCTGAACGTGGGATAAAACACTAGTGTACAGTGTCGTATACACCTCAACAGAATGGAGTTGTTGAACGAAAGAATAGGTCACTCATGGAGATGGCGAGGTGCATGGTCAAGAGTCAGGCTTTACCACATAGTATCTGGCTTGAGGCTGTCATGTGTGCAGCATATGTACTGAACAGGTATCCCACTAAAGCGCTGCAGTCTATCACTCCTTATGAGGCTTGGCATGACCGCAAGCCATCTGTTGCTCATCTGCGTGTTTTTGGTTGTTTGGCATATGCACTAGTGCCTGAACAACATCGCAGAAAATTGGATGATAAGGCAGTAAAATGTATTTTTGTTGGGTACAGTTCTGAAAGTAAAGGCTATCGTCTGTATCACCCACAGACTAAACGCATTCTAGTTAGCCGTGATGTTGTTTTTGTGGAAGATGTTATTCAGCCATTGCTTTCATGCACTAAGGAGACATATGTTAGCTCCAAAGACATGTATGATACTTTGATGCCTCTTTTTACAAGTGGACAGTCTAGTGTTGGTCCTAATGAGGCAACTTCTAAGCCTTTGCACGTTTCATGTGATGATGCAGATCATTCCATTTCTGATGCAGATTTACATGATGCACTAGTTGATGAGAGAGCTGATATTGAACAGGCAAAAACTATGCCAAAATGGCTGGTGCAGACTTTGCGTGACAGCAAATTAGATGCACCTCTGTCATATCGTACTCGTTCAAGCTCTCATAGTGCCTCTTTTGCATCAGATTGCTATGTTATGGATGCATCTAGTCTCTGTGATGAGAATGAGCCTGTTTCGTTTAATGAAGCACAAAATTCAGAAAATTGGATGGCTGCTATGCAATCTGAATATGATGCAATAATGAAGAATGGTACTTGGTCTTTATATGACTTGCCTCCTGGCAAGAAGGCCATTGGCACTAAGTGGGTATACAAGCTGAAGCATAAACCTGATGGTACAGTTGACAGGTATAAAGCTAGGCTTGTTGCAATGGGTTATGCACAGGAAAGAGGCATTGATTTTGATGAGACCTTTGCACCTACATGCCGTATGACTATTGTTCGGAGCATTTGTGCACTTGCAACCCATCATGGTTGGAATGTACATCAATTGGACATTAAAACTCCATTTCTGAATGGTGACTTGCATGAAGAAGTGTATGTTTTTTAGCCCCATGGCTTTGTGCAGAAAGGGCATGAAAACCAAGTGTGCAGGTTAAAGAAGGCATTATATGGTTTAAAGCAAGCACCACGTGCTTGGTATGAGAAGATACATGCATATCTGATTGCACATGGTTTTGACAACAGTCCAACTGAAAGCACCTTATATGTTAAGCATGCTAATGATGTGCTTCTGATCATTGTTGTCTATGTTGACGACATGCTGCTCATTGGTCCTATTGAGAAGCATATTGCTAATTTTAAGGCTGATTTGCATGCCTCATTTGAGGTGTCTGATTTGGGGCATTTGCATCATTATTTGGGCATTCAGTTCATGTTGATGGTGGAATGGCTTTGTGTTAAACGAAATATATCGACACATTATTGCAGTGTTTTGGCCTTGCTGTAAGCCTATTGCCACTCCTATGGAGATATGTTTACGATTGAGTCTTCATGATGTTGGAGATGCATTTGATGTTGTTCTCTATTAGCAGGCTGTTGGATGCTTGATTTACTTATGCATTACTCGGCCAGATATTCAGTTTGTTGTCTCACAGATGAGCAGGTTTATGCATTGCCCAGGAGTCACGCATTGGAAGGCGGTTAAGCGCATCTTTCACTACTTGAGTGGTACTCGGCTACTTGGGTTGTTTTATCCCAAGGGAGGATCACTACCGCCAGATTTACATGCTTTTTCTGACTCAGATTGGGCTGGTTGCTATGACACTCGTGTGTCCACTAGTGGTTTTTGCTTCATGCTTGGTAGCTCATGTATATCTTGGTTGAGCAAGAAGCAGCCTACTATGGCCACTTCCAGTTGTGAGGCTGAGTATAGGGCAACTTTCACAGCGACTGTTGAGTGTGCGTGGCTCAGACGCCTTATGGCTGATTTGGGTGTTGGCCAGTCTTCTGCCACCACCATCTTCACTGATAGTCAGAGCGCATTGGCAGTTGCGAGGAACCCTGTGTTCCATGCTCGCAATAAGCACATTGAGGTGCATTATCACTATGTCAGGGATAGGTTCTCTATTGGGGAGATCAGCTTGGCATATGTGCCCATGCAGGAGAACATACCAGACCTTTTCACGAAGGCTCTACCTAGGGAGAAGTTTGAAGCTTTCTGCAAAGCTTTGGGCTTACTTCCTTTTGTGGAGTGATCTCCACATAGCTTGGCACTTCCTTCTACATGAGTGCCAGCTCCTTGTTCACCGCATCACTCCCAGGGGGGATTTGTTGATATATTTAGGTAGTGATGTGTGTGAACACACTAGGACCACCAGGGCACTTTTTTCCCTCGTCAGGAGGTTTTTTTCCCCCGGTTTGTATATAGGCCTATTGCCCTAATGGGCTGCTTTTCTTTGTACATTCTCTAGTAATACATTTTAGTATTGTGTGTTGTGCTCCAAGCATCTTCTTCTTCCTTATGTTGTTCGCGTGCTTCCGCAGACGTCTAACTCCAACACAATAGAGGAGGCTATGGAAGGACAAGAGGGAGGTCAAATAACTTCAATGGCTACAACAAAAACAACTTCAACAATACAAATCGTCAAGGAGGATATAGAGGAAGAAGAGATTACAACAATTATAATGAGGAGCAAACTCAAGAGGACTCACTTCTATTGATGAATATGACTATGGAGCAAGGTAAAGCAGATGAGCATGCATTTTATATAGATTTTTGTTGTTCAAATCATGTAGCAAGGAATGTGGCTCTACTCTCAGAACTAGAGGATCCAAGAAATAGACATGAGGTTCAAACAAGAGATGACACTAGACACTCAATGGAAAAGATTGGAAATGTGAAGACTCCAAATGGAAACATGAATTTACTCAGCAAGGTATTGTATGTACCTACCATAACAAAGAATATCATAAGTGTTGGAAAAATTGTAGAGAAAGGATTGTAGGTAAGGTTCACAAGAAATGGAGCCTTTGTTGAAGATCCACAACAAAGATTAAAGAGAATTGAAAAAGGAGAAAATATAGATAGAATCTTTATATTTGAACTCCAAGACACTAGAAATATAGCCTTGTTCAATTATGGTGGTCACATCCTATCAGAATCAGAGATGTGGCACAAAAGATTGGATCATATAAGTGAAAGAAATCTAAATTAAATGTGCAAGGATCAAAGTGTGCTTGGCCTACCAAATATATCCAAGCAACACATGATACATAAATTCAGTGCTTGTCAACTTGGAAAATCACATAGACAACCTTTCATGAAGAAAGGATACATTCATGGTGACTTGTTCAAGCTAGTCCACATAGATGTTTGGGGACCTAGCAAGGAACCATCAATTTTAGGATCCAAGTACTATGTATCTTTTATTGATGACTGTAGTAGATGGATCATCCTATACTTTATGAAGCATAAGGATGAAGTGTTCTCATGTTTCAAGAAGTATCTTGCTCTTGTAGAAAATCAAACATGTAAGACTCTAAAGAGGTTAAGATCAGATGGAGGGGGAAAATATTTCTCCCATGAGTTTGATACCTATCCAAGAGAGGGATCACAACCAAGTACACTCTAGAGCAAAATGGAGTGGTAGAAAGAAGGAATAGGACCATACTTGAAGCTGCAAGGTCTATGGTTAATGAGAAAAAATTACCAAACTATTTGTGGGTAGAAGCTATATCCATAGCCACCTATCTCATCAATAGACTCCCATCAAGCATGGAATGGAAGAAGACCTAACCTTGATCATTGCATGATATTTGGATGCATAGCCTATGCACATATTCCATCACAAATAAGAGGTAGATGGATATCGAAGTAGAGAAATGTGTATTCATTGGATATCATTTAAATAAAAAAGGGTACATCTTATATAATCAAGCACTAAAGGATTTATTGTTAGCAAAAATGTTGTCTTTGATGAGAAAAACTCTTGGTTTGAAGATGATTGCAAGAAAGTCAAGTTACCTTATGACCTAGAGGAAGACTTCCCAACATTGCAAAATGGGAATGATCACTTACATGAAGAATCAAGTGATTTTGATGATAATTCAAAGACACCAAGAGGAATATCAATGCTTGGAACAACAAAGGTAAAGCAAAGATACAAGATTTGAGAGATGTTGCATAATCTTCTCAACAAACAATAAGGAGATCAACTAGGGAAAAAAGAAAGCCAGAAAGTATGGATTTGACACTTCTCTAGTCACAAAGCATTCAATCTATATTGCTTAGGATATCAACTCAGAAGAACCATCAACATTTGAAGAACGTAAGAAGAAATTAGAATGGGGAGAAGCAATGGAAGAAGAGATAGAAGCTCTTCAAGAGAATCAGACATGGGACTTGGTTCCCAAGAAGCCATCTATGAATATCATTGGATCTAGATGGATCATAAGGTAAAGAAGAACTCAAATGGATCAATAAACAGGTACAGAGCAAGGCTTGTGGCTAAGGGGTTTGCTCAAACCCAAGGTATAGATTATGAAGAAACTTTCTCTCCTATGGCAAAGATGCCTACTATCAGAGTACTCATGAGTGTAGTTGCCTCAAAGAATTGGAATATCTATCAGATGGATGTCAAAAATGCATTCTTAAATGGTTGGATTTCATAGGAGGTGTACATGGCACAACCTCCTGGATTTATAATGAATCGCATCTTGAGTATGTGTGTAAACTCAAGAAAGTTTTAGCTCCTAGAGCTTGGAACCATATACTAGTTACCTTCTTGCAGGACAAAGGATTTCAATCAAGCAAGGCAGATTCTTCACTTTTCATTAAGAAGACTAAATCTGAAGTAATATAATTATGTGTGTATGTAGATGATATAATCTTTACAGCTGATGATGTTGATGGAATCAAAAAGATCAAAGCACAAATGAAGGAGGAGCTTAAGATAAGTGATCTTGGATTGCTCACTTACTTCCTTGGATTGGAAGTAGTCTGCACAGATCAAGGGATGTTTCTTACACAAAGGAAGTATATAAAGGACATACTTGCAAAGTTCAAAATACAAGAAGCTAAAGTTGCAAGTACTCCCATGGAAGTCAACCACAAATCAAGTGCTCATGAAGGAGAACTTATAGAAGACATCATAAGCTATGAAAGCCTAGTTGGGAGTTTAAACTATGCTACCCTAACTAGGGTTGATAGTTTCTATGGAGTAGGTGTGCTTAGTAAATTTACGCACACCCAAGGAAACCTCACATGGATGCAGCAAAGAGGATATTGAAGTACTTGAAAGGAACCATTAATGAAGGTTTATATTACCCCTACACCTCTGATTTGCATGTAAAGCTATTCAATGATGCAAATTGGGCAGGTTCCAAAGATGAAAGAAAAAGCACATCAGGGTATCTAACATTTGCAGTTACAAAGCTCATATCTTGGTCTTCAAAGAGTAGTCCCATCCCCTCATGCTCAAGCTAGTTCACATGCAAAACAAAGTCTATGACTGGTCGTTTCCTAGCATGCCACTTTTTACTTAGGACGACCTCAAAACATGCCACTCAAGCTATCTCAAAATCCAATATGTCCTCATAGGACTAGATTTTAATGGGAAAACCTACCACTCATCAGTCCCATGTCTGAGTTCCCTTCTCGTTGGCTAACTCTACTGTGTAGACATACTCTGACTACATAGGCTCTAAGTTTAGCCTCCTGACTAGTCGAGAACTAATAACATTGTATGTAGACCCAGTGTCAAAGAGTACCTTGATAGGATGTCGTGCCATGACTCCTCATGACAATGAGCTCTGTGTCTAGGAATTGGTATCCTTTTGGTGCCACTAGTGAAAGCACAACATCTGGCACAGTAGTAGGAGCCTTCTTCATGACAGTCACGACCACTATGGGAGATGGTATCTGAGATGGGGAGTCTCCAAAATCCTCATCTCCATCACTCCCTACCTGTGTAGGATTGATGACTATGATAGCTGCTATTTTTGTTTTTTTAGGATAGTCCTTGAAGAGGTGATGTCCCAGACATCCATAGCACGATCCTTCCTTCATTTCCTTCTCTTTATGTTGAGGGGTAATAATGGACTTATTATATGCCCTCTCAACCAAAACAAACACTTTCCTTTTCCCTCCTGAAACTGTCTTGATCATCTGCACCTGGTTAGCCCCTTTCGAAGGTTGTGCAACGATCAAGCCAGGAGTAGACATGGAGAATGGTAATAATGGACTTATTATACACCCTCTCAACTAGAGCAAACACTTTCCTTTTCCCTCTTGAAACTCTCTTGATCATGTGCACCTGCTTAGCGTCTTTGAAAGGTTGTGCACTAATCAAGCTAGGAGTAGACTTATCTTAGTCCATGAGGACCCCTGACCCTAGGAGCCTATGCCCCTATGGCTATCCTCATAAACTAAAACCATCTTCATGGCTTGTGCCAAGGAGTGGTACATCTCCTTCCTCACTAAAAGTCGAATAATTTCTCTAAGTCCCAAGATAAACTTGTGGACCTAGAGAAACTCTGGGATAATATCAAGTACTTTGAGAAGTACCTCTCTATACTTATCTGAGTACTCGTGAACAATTTGGTTTTTTCGATTGATGAAAAAACAAGTGTCTAGTACTCTAGACCTCTCATTGGGTGGTATACAAAGTTATTGTAGAACAAGACTTTAAACTGTTCCCAAGCCATGGGCTCTTTCTTTTCTTGTTCTATCTTATGCCACCACCTGTGGGCGACCTCCATGAGATTATATGTGGCCTACTAAATTTTATGCCTATCATCCATGATATGGCATAAATGGATTCACTACTCCCACTTTTTGAGCCACTTCTCAATAGCATCAACAATCCTAGCACTAGTCGAATCATGATATCTAGGGAGCTTAAGGTCCTTAAGCTACCATTGGGCCTCTCTGCCTAGTATGCTCTCTCTACGGATCTCTAGAGTTTGATTCTCACTTGAAGCATCTACTTCCATCCCAAGAAAATGGGTATCGGGCACAACTTCCTCTTTCTTCGACCCAGACACATGCTCCAAGCTGTCGTGAAGTGCACTCTCTAAGTGTGCTATCCTAGCAGTCATGGTCTCTATAGGGTTTGAGGTGTTCTCAATCATGAGTGTATCAGTCTAAACTAGTGAAGAGGGTCTTTCTAGGATAAGGTGTAAGTCTCTTTTTATGATTTTATGGTTTTATGTTTTTTTTTAAAGTTTATGTGCTTTATGTACACATAAGATAACAAAGTGGCAGCAAAAATGAACTAATCTCAAGCATTTTCATAAAGACATGACAAAAAAGAAACTTTTGGTATGCTTTGCTTACTATTTATGCATATGCATGCTAAATTTTAAAAATTTGGACAACATTTTTGCAAGAAAATGGAAGTTAGAAAAAAAACTAAGTGCACCACATGCACTTCTCAAACCAAGGTGATGACATGCACAATATATGTACAAAGAAACCAAAGGGCACTACACGCTCTTGTAAAAATCTTTGTGCTTGCGGCATAGTATAAACAATAAGAATGTTGCAAGTTCTTATATTCTCTTGGATGTACTTGCAAAATCAAGCACTAACATACTACTTTGATGCAAAATTCAGAGCTGAACAGGCTTCTAATTAACCATATACTACGTATCTATGCATTATGCTTGTTCAATGTGCAGAACAATGCATGGAAAGAGCAAGAATGCATCAAATTTGACCTAAAAACTTAACTTGGAGTCCCAAACTTTAATGTACATGTTTATTCAGGTGCTGGAGATGATCAACACACACTCCTCTTGAGTCTCCAAGAGTATCTTCGATGATTATTACACCAAAAGAGTGCTCGAATGAGGGTCCTCATTGTTGAACAACCAACTTTGGAGCTATGTACAGGTCAAAAGCTAAGTTCACATGGTGGCTTCTAACCATTCAAATGGATAGTCTCTCAGCAAGAATTCATATCAAGAAAAATCACTCAATTTGGACATCCAATGAGTGTATATATGGCCATTTAGGTGGAGCTAGGTAATCCAATTAGGCTATGGTAGAAGTGGTTTGGTGATGCATCAAAGAGGGAATTCAAATTTTTCTCTGTAAGGTCTCCCTTTAGCTACATCAAATGCTCTTAGATCCTTCTAAATATCCTATATACTTTGCTGTGAACTGCTAGGAGTGGGTATATATAGCAGCATAACCCTTCAATGCTCTCAACACTTGAGAAGAGGAGCTTACATGAAGTCATCCAATCTTGGGTAGCTCGAACATGTGTACAGGCAGATCTGTGGTTCTTCGGACAGCCACACGGGAAGCTCTGGCACTTTTATCTTCTCTCTGAGAATCGTGCCACATGAGCTCTCTCAAGTTGGCTCAACACCACCTCTTTTGTTGTACAATTGACCTCTCCATGACTCTCGACAGCGTACCAACATGAAGACAATGATGATTCAATCGGTCAACAAGAAATTTCCATGCACAAATCTTCTTCCTCAAGAACTTCCCAAAAATGCTCTACATACCAAAATGTGATAAATAAATCTCTCTTGATTTATGAAAATTATGAATGATGTGTGTGCCACTCTCCTCCCATCCAATATATCCTCTTGCATCCAAAATAGTAATGATCTGGAATGATCAAGTGCCACAATGTGGCCATCATGAAACACTCATCCCTATTACCATCAAATACTTAAGGATATCCTCCGAGCTTGGGACCTTGGCAAAGGCTTGCCCTTGTCCCACACATGTGAGGAGATGGTTGGATACACTCCAAAGATGAGGTGGTGTTGCAATAATCTCGTTCTACACTTGCCAATGTGACTTTGGGGAACCTTAGTAGAGACCTTTAGCCTTTCAAATATGCATTTAGATTCACTATGTACCTTGGAGAATTATTTCGAAATAGTTGTGCCAAAAAAGATAACTTGCACATAAAGGAACTCTGAAAAACTTGTTATTTTTGGACTGAACTTCTCAGAAAAATGTTCAGTTATCACTCTTTGATAACATATGACCCAAGAGATTTTATACACATCTAATTGAAGATCTTAGCTAACTATTCCAAGTTACTTCACTAATTTAGAGTGATTAAACATTGAGGAATAATTTTGAGAACTTAGGGGTGTAATCTTGACTTTTCAAGAGTATGACAGTATGTAGACATAGGTAGCTTGTATGAATCATAACTTGAGATCTCGTGATCCAAATGTAATGCAAATTGATACATAGAAACTAGATAGATGAATCTACCTATTGAAAGTTAAATCAAGTCAAATGATTAAGTATACGTAGAGAAATAGATCAAACAAAATCGATGAAATTTTGGGATAACAACAAAGAACAGTAGATAGAGATTGACATGAACTAATGACTCAAATTATATATGATAATGAATGTATGATAAAAAGGAGATGTAGAGGACTTACTCATACATATGTGAGCTCAGTGTATGCTCAATCATGAGGCTCAATGGTTCTCTCTTCTTTGACATATCCCGCGACTCAAAGTCACTCCTATTTATACTCATAAAGTGAATTTGAATTTCGAATTTCTTCTACTTAAAAGTGTTCCTATAGTTTAGGTATTGATTGATTTGATTCCACCCACCAGTTAGTCGTGGTTCTTGGCTCCTAACATCACGAGATTCCTTCAACTCTTTTCCATTTACTTTTATCCAATGAGATAAAACTCATTACTTTTACAAGAGATGTTTATATGCTAGTCTTTAGTGAGTCCAATGTAGATGTGAGAAGTCCTATCCATTTGATCAAGCATTTAGGATTGACAAATGTACCAACAGTTCCCCCTCAAGCCTAAGATGCTTGAGTCTTCAATCCATTGGTATCTCCTACAATCCAAGCATGGATTTAAACCGGTTTATTTTGCTTCCATCCAATGATTTGGTCGTCATATCTGCACATTGCATGTGAGTAGATACATAGGAGAGTTGTATCTCCTTACTTATAATCTTTTCTCTAACAAAATGATAATGGACTTCTATATGTTTAGTCCTTGCATGAAAGATAGGATTAGCAGCTAGATGAACTGAACTCATATTATCTCCAAAGATGTATGGAGTGCCAAAATCGAACCCTAAATTTGTGTATAGGGTCTTGATCCACATAGCTTCTTGTGTTGCATTTGCTAGCCCTCTCTATTCAGCTTCAGCTTCTTGGAGAGGCAGATCTCCAAGAGATGTGATTGGTAACTGCTACCAAGTTGCTCAAGATTGATTATAAGTATATTTATTTTCTTTATTTTGTATATTCATCATGTGTAGTGATGGATTCATGCAGTCATGGAAACTCTAGTTGGAATGCTCAAGTACTTTCAGATAAAGTAAGAACATAATTCCAAGAGTTATATTTGAAAGAATTACCTTCGAGTTTACCTCCTTGTAGGGACATTGAGCATATAATCAATATGGTACCAGGAGCGAGTCTAACCGCTCGACCACCATTTCAAATGAGTCTATAAGAGGAGAATGAAGTCTGAAAGGTCATGGATGAGTACTTGCAGAAAGGGCTAATCAGATCCAGCTATTTGCCCTTTGCAGCACTAGTTCTTCTCCTGAAGAAGAAAGATGGATCTTATAAGATGTGCATCAACTAGAGAGCACTCAATAAGATTACCATCAAGCATAGATATCCCATGCCCATGATAGATGATCTTTTAAATGCTCTAGCTGAAGCTTTTGTATATAGTAAAATAGATTTGAAAATTTTCTACCATCAGATTAGGGTAAAAGATCAAGATGTATATAAAACAACTTTCACCACCCGTTTTGGGCATTATGAGTATTTAGTTATGCCATTAGGTTTGACTAATGCACCTAATACATTCATGATGTTAATGAATGATATTTGTAGCTCAGTGATGAGTAGCATCTCCTTTAATGTCAATCCAGGAAGACATGACGATGGTATAAAGACCTCGAACAAGTGATGGCACAAATGTGTGAGTGAGAAGCACACTAACATGCACACACATACACACACGCGCACACAAGGCAAGAACAAAGAGAGAGACAATGGAGTTCTTTAGATTACTCAAAAAGTGCTCTTACAAGTTCAATTCCACAACAAGCTAACCTCAAAAATGAGCTCTCTAGCTCTTTTTATAGTTTTTGACTAGCTTTCGCCCTATCCAGACCTAGTGTCCGACATAGTTAAAAATTAGGTTCTAGGGCCTATTTGAGGGCTCAAACGGAGTCTAAAAAATATGAAAATTGATAGGTAGGTACTTCTAATGCTCGTCAAGCTCAAGGACTCCTTTTCTTGCACAAAATGGAGCTACAAAAATATGAAATGGTATTTACAATGGCTTTTAGTGTTGAAAATCACTATTTTTATAGGGATTCCTTTTGAAAATTTGATATGTGTTCCTTGGATCTCCCTATATGTTCCTCCTTCTTATATGTCCACTTTGTTGATGTGTTCCTGTACCTCATGCTTGATCTTGAGTGTCAACACTCCCCCCCTCTCGAGTCTGTCATCCCTGACAGACTCGTTGTTGTACTGGTTGTTCCAGGTAGTGCTTTGGGAGGTAGAGTGCATTCTGTATGAACAAGAGCCATCTTTTGTCCAATTGTAGTAGGTTTTGTTGTTCGGTTCTTCATTTATCACTGCAAGCCTTTGTAAGTTGCAGTCCCTTGGGATGTGCAGCTTTCTTGGATTCCAACATGAATGCTTCATTGTGATCCGTCAATAGTTGCTAGCTTAGCAAACGAGGGTATCCATGTTGCTTGTGAGCAACTACTAATTTCGAATTGCTTTCTAGGTATGGAGGTTATTCCATTGATGTCCTCTAGATCGTCCACAAATGATGTTCATAATAGTCATGCCAAGTACTCGTAACCCATAACGAATGATGGGTAAGTGTGTTCTTGCATGGGTTGAATAAAATATGTGCCTTGTGCACGGCCTTGTAACGTAGCCCTATGCATGCTTATTTGGGGAATGCATTATAAGAAACATGGTGCCAAAAATTTGGGTCTTGCACGAATTGCTCAAGGGTATGCTGACAAAAAGGTTTCCTAATCTATCAGTGTTGTCATGATTCCCAAGTAAAGGATTCTTACCATGAAAGGTCGATCAATATTCTGCTCTTCATGTTGTACTCCCCTCACAGTAATTGACCAATGGCGTATGTCCATCTTGATGCTACACTGAGGAGATTCTTCTAGTATATGGTCCTATCTAGTCTCTTCAAAGCAACATTTGCCAAATACTGAGAATTGAATTTCTTTACATTCAAGGATTTGCAGGGTACCAAAACTATCCCTTGCAGATATCTTCTGGATGCTCTCGTACATACAATAGTTAAGCATCACTCAAGTTGCGGACCTTCAAGCTCTTCCTTTTTTTTCAATGTTAAAAAATAAGAAGACAAAGGTTAGTATCAATAAAAAACATATTTCAATGTGCTCTTGTGCTTGGGACTCTCAATGGCTCTATGCATGGCCATATAATGTGGCCCTATATTAATGCATACTTTGGAAATGCATGACCTGAATGGTGCAGAAGACGACACAATTTTGGGAAGCACAACACCTGGGTAGCTTAAATAATCAATGGTTAAATTATCCACTGTTACCAAGTCCACCATGCAACTACTTACCAACAGAAGAATACATGGTGAAAACCATTGAGTTTTGGATCTCTAGATATGCCATAGCACCGGATTTAGCCATTAAGATGACAAACAAAATTTTGAGTATGCTACTTACAGTATTAAAGGTATTCCAACATGGGCAGTACACATTTTTGAATTTCATCAAAATTAACCAAGGATCAGATGCACTAGTTTTTGACTTGTCTACTATCCCTAGTCGCTTAATGCTCATGGAAATATATTCAAGACTTATGTTTTTGCCGAGTCCATACATGCAAACATTCGAAGAAGCATTCTTTATAGGATTTTTTGAAATGGACTCGGAGATCTTTGTAAAAATATCTTCTAACTTAAATGCATGATTGGTGGCCTACGAATTAAGTTTCTTTGCAGACCATAGACAAGCACCAGATGATGGGAGTAAAGTCTAGCCAATGGAAGGAATTGATGATATGTCAAGAAAATTTGCTTAGCCATAGAGAGCATAAAGTCATACAAACATACGCACATCACCACAAAAAGCCTATCGGGGATGACAAAGTTCAGGAGGAGAGATGTGTGCAGGGAGAATCGAGAAAAAAGAGAAGAAGAAGATCAAAGACCAAAATGGCTCAATGAAGAGCAAGATCAATAAGAAAGAACCACCCTCTTCCCAAAGCCCCGTAGGGGCACACATCAAGCAACAACACCAAAGAACCAGGTCTTGAAGAGTGGAAATAAAGAAAGATAACAACCATAGTTTCACACAACTTCCTCATCCACCAAGTGCATGCAATGGAAAGAAACGAATAGGCTAAAGAAATGCATCAAGTTCTAGAGGATGTCAAAGAATATTTAAGAACAGGGCCTTTGAAACGTAATGCTATCTTAGAAGAGAGAAAAGGCTGACCAAGTGATGTGAGCGATGGAAAGAAGTAAACAGGCTCTAGAAAACACAACAGTGGGAAGTATGCAACATGCAAGGACGGATTGAGGCCAGCAAGTATCCATGAAGAAGTGCAAGAAGATATCCATCAAATCTTGAGCCCAGCAAGGTGCTTCAACCTCTTGATCTTCGGGAGGTGCAGATCAAAGGCTTTAAATCCAAACCTTCATACCTTCCATATGGTGCTTGCAATGCAAATACAAGAGGCGATTGGAAAATTAGACTACAAAGCTATTGTAGTCCATCTTCACTAGTTGTGTGCGTGGCAGTTTGATTGAACACTGCAACCCAGATTTAAAGAGATTATTGACAAGCTAAACTACAAATCGATTGTAGTTCATCTCCACATGTTGCATGTGGTCAAAAGAAAAGAAGAGGCCAAAACCAATGCAATAGGCCCCGAAATATGATCTGTTTCTTGACCACTGGTAAAACCATATCATTATGACTTCCACAAGAGCTGGTAGTGGTCAACTATAAAGAAGCTATTAGTCAATAAGGAACCAGATCGACTATAGGCACAAAACTAGAGACAAGAAGCAAAGCCCGTCAAGAGACAATAGAGACAAAGAGGGAGAGAGTGTTGCAGAGAAAAGAGGCACAAAAGAGGAGCCCCAAAATTTTCAAATTAATGAGCACAAATTTTCTTTTTCAAAATCCTAGGAAATTCCCTTGAAGCTATGTAATGCACTAGAGGAGTCCTCTAGATGCATAAGCCAACATACTCTTATAAAATATTAGGAAATTAGAGATTAGTCAATAAAGTGCCAGTCTCTTGTGTGAAAGGACCATTTTTAGGGCACATGTATATAAGTCACTTTGCGACTCTTTGTAAAGATTTTTTGCAATTGTGAAGAAGGGGAGCATAATTTCGAATTTGCTTCTTTCCTGCTGACTTCCTCCTTTTCCATGTTCTTTTGTGTGTGATTAATGATTGGAATGTGTGTGTAGGACTGTTAGCTATCCCTTCCCATCACTTTTGAATTACTGTAGTGTGTGTGTGAGCCATCATGAGTTGTGGAGCAAGTGTTGGTGTTTCCCGCCATTCACTGTTTTGTGCATAACTTGAAGAGTGTTTATCAGATTTGAGTGAAAATACCACATAGATGCGTCTCATTGAGAGCTTGGAAATAACCCATTACTGAACACATTCAGAGTTTGGAGCTAGGAGAAAAGTTTGAATTTGTGCTTACTACTATAAATGGTATCGTGGCATGCATTTTTAGAGAATTAGTGAGTTAGAGAGGTAGTTAAGTCTTTTCACATGCATTGTAGCTAAGTCACTTCACTTTCCATCATGTGTGCACACGTCCTCATACACATGGTTCATGTGGTTCCTCAGATTGATAATTAAACGTGTATCGATCCACCACTATATGCACTTGTGGGGCGATTGAGATTTAGTCCCATCGACACAAGTCCCTAAGGCTTCACGACTTAGGTACACACATGCCAAGTCTAAAAATGTAGAAGTTCATTACCATTATTTTAGAGAGAAGATCATGAGTAAGAAGATTCAACTCTCATATGTATCAACTCATCAACAATGTGCAAATATAATGACGAAGGCATTACATGAAAGCAAATTAAACAGATTCAAATCAATGATTGGATTGCAAGAGATAATGAATGATAGAAGACTCAAGCATCTTAGGCTTGAAGGGGAGCTATTGGTACATTTAGCAATCCTAAATGCTTGGCTAAATATTCAAGACTACACCTTCTTCTTTTTACCTCACATGAAGAACTACATGTGAACACATGCTTATCATTTTGAGCATAGTTACTTTGGATAATTGTAAAATCCAAGAGAATAAGGAATCTCGTGAATTTAGGGAGATAAACCCATGACTCATGTGATAGAAAGTATCAGTTCAAATCATCCAAAACCAAATTTATAGCCCATTATTGATAAAAATCAACAGGAAGCACTTATGCACCTGCTCATTGGATACTTACATTAAAAGAGATGCAAACTAGGATATTCTTAGGATTCATATTCGTGCTACGATTCATATTCTTAGGATTCATATTCCTGCTACGATTCTTAGGATTCCTATTCGTGCTACAATTTCTGCTACACCTACTATAGAGAAAATTCTTAGGATTCATATTCTTGCTACGATTTCTGCTACACCTACTATAGAGAAAAGATGTTGATGTGCAAGCACATGCATTGATAGCCTTGTCTATCAAACACGCCATTATTCCTCTTATTCACTCTTGCAAAATAGCTAAGGATGCTTGTGATACACTTACCACATTGTACCATGCTAGGAATGAAGCTCGTGTTGCTTACCTCCAAAAACAGTTGGATAGTGAGCATATGAATGAAGGTGATTCTATGGATAGTTTTCTAACCAAGATCAAAGACTTGAAGGAACATTTGATTTCTATAGATGAAGTTATACCAGATAGCTCACTTATGTAGACCGTTCTGAATGATCTTCATGATTCATATCAGAGTGTTGCTTCTACTCTTCTATTAATCCTCCAGCTAAGGGTTCACATGCTGAATACATCATTGTGGCCACAGACTATCTAACCAAGTGGGTAGAAGTAAAATCCACCATGAAGAACGATGCTCAAACGACGACCAAGTTCTTATTTGAGAATGTGTTCACTAGATACGGGCTACCTATCGAGCTAGTAAGTGATAGAGGCACCCACCTATTGAATGAAGCTATTGAAAACCTTCTTCAAGAGTTCTTGGTCATACACAAGAAGTCTGCCCCCTATCACCCACAAACTAATGGACAAGCGAAAAGCACCAATAAGATTTTGTGCAATGTATTGACAAAATTGGTTAATAATAAATGCTCTAATTGGGACAAACAGCTACACCATGTTGTTTGGGCATACAGAGTTGCCTATAAAACGGTACTCCAAGCCACACCCTTTCAGATGGTGTTCGGCCAAAATGCAGTGCTTCCTTTGGACTTTTTGATACCTATATTGATTGTAGCACAAGAGCATGATTGGATAGTAGGCAGGGTAGAGATCAACCTATGCAGATCCAGGGTATCATATGGCTATGTGTGAAGTTTCAGGTATTAGCCCTCATAGAATAATTGAGCGATGTCCTTTTGTAACCTTAGAGATAGGACAAGGAAAGAATGCAAGGACTGTACGGGCTTTGATTGACTTAGGTCCAGCCACTAGTGCTGTTAAAATTTCTTACTATCAAGAATTGAACCTAAGCGTCAATCCTATAGAAGCATACCTTATAGGATTGGGAGGTGTGGAAACCCCTTGCATGGGCGAAGTGGAACTTCCCCTCTACATTCAAGGTATTCTAATAACAGTTAAGGTACTAGTGTGTCAAGATGAGGACCTCACTGAGCCTCTTGTCTTGGGTCAAGACTGGATCTATGATCATGCAGTCAACCTAACCTGCGAAGTGGACTTGTCCAGGTCTGGGTAAATTAGAATCGCCTTAAAATTGAATCAAAAAATGAAGCACTCAAGGAACTAGGAAAGGCTCAAATTCTTGGTCCTTCCAGGAGTACACATGAAGATGACGATGCTATTCTTGTCCAAAACTATGTGATTCAGAGGGATGATTTTCTCAACAAAGGAGTCAAGGATACAAGGGAACTCCCTTATTTTCCATAAATGGTAGATATATGACAACCAAAGGAGTACCAAATGTAGAAGAAGTAGAGGACCCATGCCCAACACGAAGGGAAAGTTTGGGGCAAGGTGTCTCAGCCATCGAAACAAGTATGGGTACGGAAAGGCGAGCATCCGGTTGCGGGTCAAGTTACAACCACCAACCAAACATCCTACTAGTGATCGGTGGAAGGACACTAATAAGAGGTCTTTCAAAAATTCTTCTATGAAAGTAAAATCTATCTAGGTACCCAAGAATTCAATGAAGGCTGACCCACAATCAAGACAAATTTGGGTGCCTAAGGCTTGCTTGCAGGCTCAAATAGCCATACAGAAACCACACATTGTAGATCATTATTCACACACCCAAGGAGTCAATACCCATAATTTCTTGGCACACATAGCCACATATTCACCCACGAGCACTAACATGATCACTTGTAAATGGGTCCCTAAAAAGCCTCATTTCCAAGTAGATACTCATGTCGAGTCTCCTATGGCCCACAGGTGGTCAACTTGTAAAGCCATGCATTATGTTTGGTGACAGAAAGCTTGTAATAGACCCCCCGACCCCCAATGTGTAAATTCACCTCCACCTACTGACTACATCATCCTCACACTGCACAATTCCACTTAGCATAGAGAACTCTTCATTCACTAACTACACTCACAATCACTGAGCACCATATGAACCACTAACCTTATCAAGAAACCATCAAAAGATGAAGGGGCCAAAAGCCATCCATATATGGCGGAACATTGTTCTACAATGGATCCCTAAAAGGCGAAATGATCAGTTTTCATTCAACCATCGATTGCTTGCATCATTTCAAGATCCAACGGATACATTCAATGAAGACAACGTCAACATCAGCAAGTAACACCAAAGACCTCGACAAGCGACAACCATGTGCTCCTTGCACAACCCAAAAAACAAGAGCATCTTCTAGGTATGGGGCAAAAAGATGGATTGACTTGAAGCATGTACGGTGCCGATTCCCAGTGTACCCATAACGTAGGGTTCTTTTCCAAAAACTTGCATCTCCAAATAGGATCCACCTTATCAAATTCCTCTTGTGTATAGGTGAATCTCTGCATGTTGAATTGCAGATCGCTATCTGGTTCTTTATTGGTGATCATCTTTATATATTGGCACGTCTCTTCTTTGAGTAATCCGTAAGGTATATTGAAAGGCTTCAAAATCTGTTCCAGGCTCTCTTTCATTGCCTTGACCACCTGTTCTTCAAATTGTTCCGTAAGCTGGGACACGAGTAGTGTGCTCTCATTTCGGCTAAGTTCTGCAATACCCCGATTATGTCTCTCTGTGTTTGGCTTTGCTTCCTCCCTTATCGGTGAATGATGCATGGGGGGGAGAAAGAGGACGTACCTCATTCTCCACAATAGCTGCTGTGGAGCTTGGAACTACTTGTGTCCCCCTTTTTACTTGTAGTTCTATCTGAGCTTTCAGCTTTGCAATGAGTTCATGCTTCTCTTTAATTTCATCAGCCACTCTCATGATTGTTTCCTTGTTCTTCGGGAGTTCTTCACCTATGGCAGCCATTTGATTAGCATCTTCATTGCATTGTTCAATGAGTTTACTTTCTGCCATCTTCCATTTTTTCCTAAGTTCATTAGTGTCATGTATATATCCTTTCTCCCATTCCTCTCTGATAGCTTGCTCTTGTTTTAGCTGATCTTCATACTTTGCAATTTGATCTTCCAATATCCTCGTGCTGCTTGTGGTTGTTTCTTTGGCTTCTATGGGTTGGTTGCATAGTATGACAATCATAAGTTCTTTATTCTTGTTTCTTAGACTGTTTGCTTCTTCCATATATACTTTGATTTGAGATTCAAGCAGCTTACTTCTAGCATTCATTCTTGCCGTCTTTGCTTCACCAGCTTCATATTTTCTTTGTAGCTCTCTTCATTGATCTTGCAGCTTCTTGTTTTCCATTTCTAGCATGATGCATTTGTCCTTGGCTTTTTTGGCTTCTGATTCCTTGGTTTAGAGTGCCTGTTGAGCTTGAATTAATTGTGTAGATAATTTTTCACTTATTACCTGGAATTGGCTTCTCTCTTGCGTAGCCTTGTCATAGTTTGCATCTTCTTCAAGCATTACTTGTTGAGTGTCCATAGTAGTTTATATTATTTATTTTACTACAGGCTTTAATTGAGCTACATCCACATTCAACCATGTTTTTGGGATGATTGGTTCTTCCCTTGTTTGTACGTCTCTTCCTTGTTCCACGTGTAAGGTTTCGTTGTGCGGTTATCTTATCTGAAGGTGCACTTCTCTCTCTCTTTCCTCATTTTTATTTGTGGTTAATTTTGTAGCACTGTATTGAAAAGTGACATCTAATGGGGAGGGTTCTGCTACAACCCTGATTGGCATGAATGGTTCAGGTTCTGCCACTTCTTCCTGTTCTTTCTCTTCCTTTGGTCTCTTTGCTGGAGCTTTTCCATCTAAATAAGTCTTTGTGATCTGAATGTTCATCTATTCATTCATTTTGAATACATGAATTCCTTCTTTAGGAGATTCTTGCCTCATTGTGTCTTGGATTGTGTCATCAAGAGTTTGGTTTATCTTTATACCTTCCACTCCAAAGTCATATGTGACTTGATTCTGTTCCTCCCAGTTACCATCATCTTTCGAGTCACTTTTAATGTCCACATTCATTATAGATTGTTCTTGCTCTTCTTGTGTATCTGACGATGAACTAGAGTTGGCCAATCCTAACTCTCTATATCGATGAACTTTAGTTCGCCTCTTTCTTTGTCTAGTGTCTTCATGAGACTGTTGGTAATGATGCCCTTGCACTGGTAGGTTTACCTGACCATCCATGCACTGATGAGTTGCTTCCATTGCTTCAGTTAGTTCCTCTTCCGTGATGGTCGTATTATCTTCTATCCTTGTCCTTGGAAGTACATGTATCCTTTTTTATGTTGGAAGAGCTTCTTCCACTTTCATCGTTTCTCGTAGTCTTTTGGTGCCTCTCATTCTCGGTTGAGATCTGGTTTCGAATTCTTCCACTATTTTTACTCCTTTCTTCTTCCTTGGGACCGTGGCTAACTTAGCATACTTATCCATCTCCAAAGATGAGGGCATTTCTTTTTTGGAAGTCTGGTTTGTAGATTGGTAGTTCAAAGTATTTCTAAATTACTGCCTTTGTCATTATGTTTACGGTTGACAGACGTTCATGTACGACTTTGAAATCTTGAGACATCACTGGGAATCGATGGTCAGTGTCTATAATCTTTATTGTTACTAAGAAAAGATAATCCCTGGCAGGTTGATCCTCTTGAAACCAATGATCTTGCTTTTGTCACACTCTAGCACCTCGTCTTGAATAGTTGCTTCGGAATCCTCAGAAGCCATCTGCACTTGTAATAGAGAGAACATCAGCTTCTAGTAGAAATCAAGTTGTGTGTTATGTGTGTCTCAGTGATATGTCATTTATTGCATCACTTCGTTCTCCCTTGCTTAAGTAAGGTCTCTTACTACACTTTTTTTTATTTATATTCCTGAAAGAAAACAAAAGTTAGTTTTAGTCGAAGAATTTATTTATTTACATTGTAGGTTCATTCCTATGGAAGTAGAATCTAAGATCTATTCCCAAGTTGGAAATGTGCACCACTAGTTTTGGTGAAAATATGATGTGCTGAATGCATGGCCATGTAATGTGTCCCTTTCATGCATACTCTAGGTGCATTGGACTCTTCATGAGTGCAAGTGGAATTTTGTTGAGTAGGTTGTTCTTGTCCTGGCTGCCTCTTGGGTCTCCATATCCATTTTGTAGTTGGTTTTGTAGATTTTGGTTCCATCGCCCTAGTCGTTCTTTGGTCCTTGTTGCCTTCATTCGTGAAGTCTTATTGGTTGATGTCGTATTCCTTTTGTGCTTGTGCTCATTCCTTTTGGTATCTCTTTGAGCTTGTCTAGCTCTTGACTTGTAGTCGGTATGGCCTTCTTTGGGATCCACATACATCGTTGTGTCTTTTGGGTTGCTAGTAGTGATTTTGGAAGCCATACACTTAGGATTCTTGGTGATTCTAATTGCGGTTGTGAGTAGTGGTTGTCTCTCCTCGTTTTCACTAAATGATTGGTCTGCTTTTGAGTTGAATCATCTGGTTTAGTCATTCGATCCTTCCGAACCCATTGTGGATGAGTATTCCATGGATATGATGCTCAAAAATTGGACTTCCATGTGGATGTTTTTCCTTTGGTGTAGGTAATTTTAGGAGCATTGTCTTGACTTTCTCCCTTAGATTCATCTCTCATGGGAAAAGAAGGCACAACATCAAGTAACATATTCATATTTGCAGGCAATTCTATCTTTGGATGTTCTTTGGGTATGCTCTCACTTGATTCATCTTCTATTTCCTTTTCTAGGGTGTCTTCCTCAAGCTTGATAACTTCATGAACATGAGAAGGTCTTTATTCTAAGAAGCTAAAGATTTCTTTATGTGCTATTTTGGCTGATATGTATCCTTGTGCTAGATGAATGCTCACTTCATTCTCAATAATCCAATCTTGTCCTAGGACTAGATTTTCTACTAACTCTTCGTCCTTACATACCAAAAGTCTTTGCTCCATTGAAGAATTTACTAGGTGGAGGGATATTAGGGCTTCTCCAACACATTCTATGACTTGGCCTACAATTCCTATCATGCATGCTTTAGTTGGGCTTATGGTTGTTTGGAGATGCATAATAATGTCATTAGTAGGCAGCTTAGGGCTGCTCCTGAGTCGATCAAGGCATCTATCAATTGGTACTCTGTGGTTCCAATCCCTAGGTTTAAGTATGGTTGGGATAGGCTAAGTTTCTTTTTGTCAGCTTTATGGGCTAGGTAATTGGCTATGGGAATGGGTTCTTATCCTTGTAGATATGGTTCATCCCTTTGCCTTATCCACTCTTTTCATTTCCTAATACGCTCTAGGGCTCTTGGCATGCTTCGTCTCTAATTCTCTCTTCTTTTTCCCAATATGACCCGTGCTAACATCTGCTCCGTCAATGGCTCCATATATTGTTTTACTCGACAACCACTTATGTAGTTAGGAAGTATATCTTCATCTAATGTGGCTAGATTCACAGCTCTGCTAGTTGAGATCCTATTAATCAGGGTCTGTATCCGCATTTCTGTAGTTTCTTGGCATGTTGCTTCAAAGTATATACCAAGACTAAATCTCCTTCTTTCAAGCCTTTATCTTTGATGTGTGCATCATAATATTCTTTCTGTCTCCTTTTAGCGGCATAAGTTTTCGCAACTACCTGTAGTCTTGTTTCATGTAATTTCTCAATCTGCTCGAGTTGCTTGGATAGCTTATGTCCTGTCCACTCATATTGTTGTGCTACTCGTAAAGTAGGTACCAAAAAATCGATCGGCGCGATTGCATTTTGTCCATATACTAGGTTAAAAGGATTAGTTCTAATGGTTGTCTTGTACGCCACACGAAAGGCCCAAATTGCATGATGCAATTATTTGTCCCAATCTGACCTTCCACTATTGACTATCTTTGTCAACACCGTACACAACACTTTATTGGAACTTTCTACTTGACCATTGGCTTGGGGATGATAAGGGTTTGATTTTTTATGAATCACTAGGAATTCATTCATCAAGGACTCTATTACTTCGTTAATGAAGTGCATTCCTCGATCACTTACTATCTCGATAGGTAGTCCAAAGCGAGTAAATATGTGCTCAAAAAGAAACTTGGTTGTGGTCTGAGCATCGTTTTTTCTAGTTGCTTTTGCTTCTATCCATTTAGTTAGATAATATGTTGCCACTATTATGTACTCAGCGTGTGATCCTTTGGCTCGTGGATTAATGGGTCCTATGAAATCAATATCCCATTTGGAAAAGGCTCTCACACAAACCATGGGTCTCAGAGGCATGTCATCTTGTCTCATAGGGTACTTAGTTCTACTAGCCTTCCCATGTTACAAGGCATATTCACTAAGTAAAATAAGGCTTGATGATCTATGAAGAACTTGAAATTGTTGGCTAGAAGGTAGTGTCTAAATTTCTTCACTACGTACACCATCCCTAAACCTTCCCATTTCGTAGTTGTATAGTTTCTTTTAGCTTGATTCAATTGTCTGCTCGCATAGGCAATAGGGTGGTCCAATTTTCCTTCATCTACAGGTTGGGCTAGAATGCATCCTATTGCGTAGTTGGAGGCATCTACATGGATATGAAAAGGCTTGTTCCATTTGGGTGTTTTCAAAATAGGTGTTGTACTCAATTGCCTTTTAAGTTCATTAATGCTTTCTTGCACTCATTTGTCCTCGTACATTGAGTCAACAATCCATATAATGGCTTGGCAATTATGGCGTACATGTGAATAAATCTACGGTAGTATCCACAATGACCCATAAATGCTTGCATTTCCTTTGCATTTTTCGATCTTGTGAGTTCTAGGATTACTTTGATCTTGTCTTCATCAATGGAAATTCCAATCCTAGATACAATGTGTCCTAGGATTTTTCCTTATCTCACCATAAAGACGCACTTCTCACAATTCAAGCACACTCTATATTGTCAACACTTTTCAAATATTCTTTGCAACTCCAAAATATGCTCCTATCTCCGACCTGAGTATGTGCATAAGTCGTCTATGCCATACTTTTCCTTAGGAATTCTTTGAAGACGTGACACATCAACCTTTGAAAAGTAGCAGACGCATTCGTAAGTCCAAAAGGCATCACCCTGAAAGCATAGAGTCCCCATTCAGTCGCGAATGTACCTCCTTTCATTGCTTTTCTAACACTTCTCTTGCATCTACCTCCTGAAGGACTACCATATAAAAGTTTACATCATAACTTTCTTCATCCGCGCATCCATTCATGGTCAGTACCTCTTCATTTATGCATACATTCATGGTGGCTAGAATCTCCATCCAACCGTGTGGTTCGAATGCTTCATCAGGAAAAACTTGGGGCATATATATAGGGTCCTCTATGGGTCGATAATTTTGATGTCCTATAGGCCATATTTGAGTTTTTTTCTCTTCTCTCTTTGCTTCCTTACACATCCATAATTGGGCATCTTCATGCATCCCATGATACTTGAACTGGCAGTATGAATTGACAAATCATCCTCTTCCTTGTGTATGGGATTCCATTGTAGTGGGGGTACGTCCCTATACGCAAATGTATACAAATTTATATTGGTAGTAGTTCCTTGATGTTGTAGCTATAACGCATCTCTTCCCCAGTCTTGTACTACCCTGAGTTGTCTCATGAATGGTCATCCCAATATCATTTCATAGTTATTTGCTTTTCCAAATTGACATATAGCTAATGTGTGCTCAAACTCCACTCTGCGGGTGGCTAACTTGATTTTCTCCAGTATTCCCAAGAGTCTCTCCACATGACCATCTGTTAATTGAAGCTTCATATGTGTTGGTTGTAGGGTTGGCTTTCGCCATTTCTCCCAAATCGCTTTGGTGGCTATGCCTACACCCGCCCCTGTGTCTAGAATGGCTTTCGTCATGTATCCATTATATGTGATGGGTAAACATGTGTTCCCCTCCTGTCCTTCACTAAATTCTCCAACTTTATCCACAGGGATTTGTATAGTAGAAGGGACTTCAACTTCGTTACTTTCCCTGGCACGTAGTAATTCTTCCACAGTCAACCGACATTGTACCTTGGTCTTCTTGAGTTCTATTAGATTGTGAGAGGCCTTGCCTAAAGACTCATTCTCCTTTCCTCCTAATGAGGGAGCACAGGAGATTATGGATTTTTTCTCATGTTCTTCCATGTAGTTCAGTAGGGTAGAAATGTTGTGTGCTTCCTCCCTATTTCGGTCTAGCATGGAAACCTCTTCATATATTTCATCCAAATTTGTCGTCGGCTGATCGTCCTCAACATCTAATTCCTCAAAGGGTGGTCTTGAAATTCCATTCTTTTTCCATCGGTCTTCCCGAATACTGGCCCACAACTCTCTTGGCCAATCAGCTTCTACTTTAGGGATTACAGAAATTGATTTGTCCTGAGGGCTAGGTAGTTCTTCCTTACGATCTTCCTCTTTTGGTTTTTGGTCATTCTCTTTAAAACACTCCTTGTATTGATTCTCAGATATTCTCGTCTCTGGGAGGACTCGGATAGTCTTTTCTAGAGTGGCTTGAGCTACCTCTATGAGCTTCCTTATTCTCTTGGCTTTTACAATTATCCAAAGTAATTATGCTCAAAATGACAAGCATGCGTTCACGTGTAGTTCTTCATGTGAGATAAAAAGAAGATGTAGTACTAAATATTTAGCCAACACTTTAGGCTTTCTAAATGTACCAACATTGTAGGCCACTCGGTATGCCCAAACAGCATGGTGTAACTGTTTGTCCCAATCCAAAAATTTGTTGTTTACGATTTTAGTCAATATGTTGCAAAGGATCTTGTTAGTACTTTCTGCTAGTCCATTTGCTTGAGGGTGATATGGTGGAGATTGCTTGTGAGTCACCATATTCAATGACTTAGAAAGTGAGTCCCTCTATCACTCACCAATTCTACAGGTAATCCATACCTTGTAAAGACATTCTCAAACAAGAACTTTGCTATCGTGTGTGCATCATTCCTTTGGTATCCTTAGCCTCTACCCATTTGGTGAGATAATATGTTGTTACAATGATGTATTGTGCATGAGAGCCTTTAGCAAGGGGTTAATGGGTCCAATGAATTCTATACCCCACTTAGAGAATGCACGTCCTCCCATCATGGGTTTTAGTGGCATCTCATCTCTGCGTGTTGGAAACTAAGCTCTTTGTCAAACATCACATCTTTTTACATATGTATGTGCATCCATGTAAAGAGTAGGCCACCATTGTCTTGACAATATATGTCCTTGATTATCCAATCGGGTCTAAAATGAGCACGTGTGACACCTTGGTGTGCAGTTTCTATATTCTTAAGTAGTCACTCTCGTGAACACACTATCTCAGGTATCTGCCTCTTCCCCTTCTATACAGATTATTGCAAATGAGTTGGTAGTCTTGAGCTTTCTTCTCTAGGCTTCTTTGTCTTGCTAAAGTCATTTCTTGAGGGAATGTTTTCTTCCTTAGGTAAGTTATCAATGTTTTGCTCCATTCTAGTGTTAGAGACACATGATATAAGGTAGCATGCTCGACTGGTGGTCTAACACAATAGAGTGGAAATTCCTTGCATATCCTATGGACATCGTCCTCCATCGAAGGCCAGTACACACCTAATCTATGCAGAGTCTATAAGGTAGTTATAGACTCTGCAATGTTATCAATGTTATGCTCCATTCTAGTGTTAGAGACACATGATATAAGGTAGCATGCTCGACTGGTGGTCTAACACAATAGAGTGGAAATTCCTTGCATATCCTATGGACATCGTCCTCCATCGAAGGCCAGTACACACCTAATCTATGCAGAGTCTATAGTGTGTGGTGTTTTGAGTGGTGTTGATCTGATGCACCTACATTGCTAATTGCAACCACTTATCATATTTTGATTCTTCTACACAACATGTGAGGATTTTCTAAGCGTCCTGATTGTAAATACTTTCTGTCATTATTTGATATTTGTGCAATTTAGTTAAATCCCTTTCCTATCCCATCACAAATCAGAGGGAAGCTTGACCCTAAGGCTGAGAAATGTATATTTATTGGGTATGATCAAAATCCAAAGGGATATAGACTATACAATCCCACTAACAAGGCATTCATAGTCAGTAGGGATGTATTTGATGAGAATAATTCATGGTTTGAAGATGATTGCAAGAAAGTCAAGTTACCATATGATTTGGAAAACGATTTTACAGCCCTCACACAAGAAGATCAACACCAAGCAGAGGACATGAACTCAGAAGATGAGGAGAAGATTGACTTCAAAGCTTGGAAGTCAAGAGGCAAGTTCAAATACAAGCAATTAGAGGATCTACCCAAGTCTTCCAATCAAGCTTTAAGGAGATCATAAAGAGAAAGTAAGAAACCCATAAGGTATGGATATGATACATCCCTAGTCACAAAGCACTCTATGCATATCACTAAAGATTCCATGGTAGAGGAGCCTTCTTCATTTGAAGAGGCTAAGAAGAAGAAAGAGTGGAGAGAAGCCATGTAGGAAGAAGTGGGAGCATTGCAGGAAAACCACACTTGGGATCTAGTTCCCAAGAAACTAGATATGAAGGTATTTGGTTCAAGGTGGATATACAAAATTAAAAAGAAGCATTGCAAGAAAACCACACTTGGGATCTAGTTCCCAAGAAACCAGATATGAAGGTAATTGGTTCAAGGTGGATATACAAAATTAAAAAGAACTCTGATGGTTCTATAAACAGATACAAGGCAAGGCTAGTGGCAAAGGGATTTGCCCAAACACATGGAGTAGATTATGAAGAAACATTTTCACCTGTTGCAAAGATTCCAACAATCAGGGTATTGGTAAGTCTTGCTGCATCTAAAAATTGGAATTTATATCAATTAGATATCAAGAATAAGGCTCCAAGGATGATAGGAGGAGCACTTCAGGGTACCCATCTTTTGCAGGTTCAAAACTCGTATGTTGGTCATCAAAAAAGCAACCAATTGTGGCCTTATCTTCCACAGAAGCAAAATATAGAGGTTTGGCAAATGCAACTCAAGAAGCTATGTGGCTTAAGCAATTGTATGCAGATTTGTAGATACATTCCTACACTCCAATTATGTTTGGAGATAACACTAGCTCACTTCATTTGGCAGCTAATCATGTGTACCATGCCAAGACTAAGCCCATTGAAGTGCACTATCATTATGTTAGAGAGAGATTGTTTAGCAATGATATCCAATTATCTTATGTATCAACTCATTTGCAATGTGCATATAGACTCACCAAAGCATTGCATGGAACAAAGATGAACATGTTTAAATTGACGATTGGGCTGCAAGAGATCAAGGAGCAATGAAGATCAAGCATGCTAGGCTTGAGGGAGAATTGTTGGTGCAATTAAGCTCAAGCCTACATACTTGATCACCTCACATAAGCTTGATGTATTGGCATTACACTTGGAAGGCTTCATATGTACAACCTCTTGTAACTTTGCTCCACAATTACCCATTGTAAAAGTGAAATAAGTCCACCAGAAGTTAGGAAGCATATAATCTCGTATCATTTGGTGGTTGAGCCCAGAGAGAATCAATCCTACACTTTAGGATTCACTTTTAGGTGTATATTTCAATTTGAGTTCAAATCTTTGGCTCCAACAAAAACTATAAAAGAAGGATATGAAATGTCTGCCTGTATCTCAAGCTAGAGAGATCATATTAATGTACTTTCATTGAGAAGAGGAGCTCATCTCATAGCTCACTCATTTCTCACTCATTGAGCAATGGTTTATTGCAAATGACCTTGTACTTTTACATTATTTAATACATACATGTTCATTACTTCCTACTCATATCTCTGTCATAACTCATCAGAACAGTGAACTTGTCAGATCTTGTTCTCACTGTATAGTGGATCCTTTCTCTTGATTTAAATCATGATATCTCAAGCATATTGCCTAGTTTAATCATACAAACTTTCATTAGTAATGGTTCTCACGATTAACAGATATTAATCAATCTCTGCTCAATGGTATGTGACTGTCAACGCCCATAAAACACATTTCTCTGCATATAGTTCATCATTTTAAATGGATGCTTAATTTGCTAAACATATTTTAGATGGATGCTTAATTTTCTAAACATATTTCTCTCCATCCATCATTTTAGATGGATGCTTAATTTGCTAAACATATTTCTCTGCATATAGTTCATCATTTTAGATGATTTCACTCATGATTGGTAGCTTGTTAAGCTAGTTGAAGTTCCCCAAAAGGAATTTTATTAATTGTTACTCTGCTTAGAGAATGGTTCAAAACTCTAAGTAGGTGTCTCAGCCAAAATAACAAGTTTTGGACCTTGGATCATATGCCTACCTACTTGTTTTGAACCTATCATTAATGCATCATCTTCCAAGCAACATATGTGATTATATGTGCGTATTAGCTAGATAAAGAGGCCCAAAACACTCTCCAACAATCACTTATAGCAGTGTGAAGCAGGTTTTAGCTGCACCAATTCATCTCTTGTGATTATCCACCATCTCCTCCAACAACCCCTAATCCTTCTCTCTGTGGTGGTGTGGTTTCTCTCAGCTGCATTCAACTCTGTACTTGCATATGATATAGGAAGTTCTATATTGCCTTCACCTTAGGGTTGTGCTAACAACACCCGATAGCACAATTGGGTGCATCCACATGTACATGCAATGGCTTAATCCAATCTACTGTTGTTAGAATTGGTTCTAAATAAACATTGTTTAAGTTCATTAAATGATCTTTCACATTCATCTATCAAATCAAATTTAGTCAGAGAAGGGCATATAGAGGCTTTGCAATGACTACAAACATGTGTATAAAGCATCAATAGTAACCAACATGCCCCATGAAAGCTTGTACTTCCTTGATATTCCTTGACCTAGGTAACTCTGCAATCACTCTAACTTTCTCTTCATTTGTAGAGATTCCATTCTTTGATCCTATGTGTCCTAGAATCTTGCCTTTCCTCACCATAAAAACACACTTTTTTGGGTTCAGGCAGACTTGATATTCTCAACATTTGTCAAAGACTTGTTTCAATTCAACAATGTGTGTTCTTTTGGAGATTAACACTCCATCACTAAAGTCCAACATAACATGACTTGCTAGAGAATGGGGTTTGTGCATTTGGTGTAATGCCATTTGGGTTGACAAATGCACCTGCTACATTTCAATGGTTGATGTGCCATGTCTACGTAAGAATTCGGAAGTCTATGTTGATGATTTATGATTTGGATTTGGCAATATGCCATTTTGTCTCAACTTCATGTGGTTAATACATTTTAGTGGCTTAGCCTATGCTTCTTCTCTAATTCTTTGTTCTTCCTCTCTACACTTCTTAGCCTAGTTAATCATGTAAGCATCTCTTTGGTAAGAGGTTCTTGATAGAGTTTCACTCTACATCCACTAATATAGTTTGGCATTACCTCTCCTTCTAGGGTGACTAGTTGTACTACACCACTTGTTGAAAGTTTATTGATAATCATAGGTCCATAACAACGTTTTTCTAACTTATGGGAATGCTGCTTCAAGGTATACACCAACACTAAATAACAAAATTGTAATCCTTTGTATTTCACATGTGCATCAAAATAAGACCTTTGTATTTTTTTTGTTGCATATATTCTTGTTGGAGCCCTTAACCTTGTCTCTCCTAGATGTTTTAGATCCATTATTCTAGAGGATAGCTCATGGCCATCCATTGATGCCCTTGTGCTATTTTCAATGTGGGTATCAAGAAATCTAAGGGTAGCACATTTTGATCAAAGACCATATGAACAGTAGTTAAGTTGGGCACCTTTTTATAGGACACGATATGCCCACACAACATGATTTAATTGTTTGTCCCTGTTAGAGTGTTTGTGGTCTACCAACTTTTTCAATACATTATATAGGATTTTGTTTGTACTTTCCACTTTTTCATTAACATAAGGGTGATAAGGTCTCGATATCTTGTGTATCAACATGAATTCTTGTAATAGAAATTCAATGAATTCATTCAAGGAGTGTCTTCCTCTACACTAACCAATTCTATTAGAAGTCCATACTGCATGCATTCTCAAATGAGATTTTAGCAGTGATTTCTACATCATTCTTATGTGTAGATCTCACTTCTGCCCACTTGATGAGGTAATCGATGGCAACTATGATGTACTCAACATGAGAGTTTTTGGCAAGGGGTTGATGGATCCTAGAAATTGATACCCCATTTTGAGAATGCACATTCTTCCATCATGGGTATTAGTAGCATCACATTTTTGCATATTGTATATTGAGCTCTCTAGCACATGTCACAATGTTTCACATAGATATGCACATTCATGTAAAGTGTGGGCCACCAAAGACTTGAAAACAGAATCCCTTTTATCACACAATCATGCCTAGAGTGTCCAACTCCAACACCATTGTGCACAATGTCCAATATTCTTAAGTAGCGGGTTTCATGTATGCATAATCTCAAATATCTATCTCTCTCGAATTTGTACAAACTCTCACTAATTAATAAGTAGTTCTATGCTTCCTATTCTAGACTTCTTTGTCAAGCTAGTGTCATCTCTTTAGGGAACGTCTTCATTTTAGAAGTCAAATAGAGGGACACTTCAATGTGGTATTAGCAGCACTTGGTATAGTGTTGTGTGTTTGACTAGGGGTCTACTAATCCAAGGTGGACAATCCTTAACCAATTTGTGCACACTAGATTCCATCGTTGGCCAATATAGACTCAATCTCTTCAGTGTCCGAGCTAATTGCAACCACTTAACTGACATTTAGATACAGTAACTTTAAATATGTGTTTGTCTTGGATAATTTGGCACCCTATGAGTGTCATCACTTGCAACATATGGGCCGATTAATCAATATGCTAGGAGGGATAATTGATGATGAGGAAACATTCTTTATGGAAGCCAATAATATTTTTTGTCATTAGGGACTATTAACTTGTGGTATGTATTAGATGAATGGGCCCCTAGTGCTTTTACTGTATAAGAGACCACCAAATCAACTAGTACGCCACATGAAAACACAATAGAAGGTACAGCAAATGATAGACCAAAAAATGAACCTAATTGTACATTGGAATATGCACTAAATAATGAGCCAAAAAAGTTATGGATGTAGGTTTTGATCAAGGATTGAATAACATATGTACCGAAAGATCAAATTATGGTTTACAACCTAGGGGGTGGGATAACCCCAAACCCATCAAGCTATGTGCCACCCTAATAGAGGATTTTTGACAATCATTAATTGATTTGCTTAAATTGTTTTCACATGTTCTTGCTTGGGACTACCAAGATATGAGGAAAGTTGTCCTATGTAATTACCAACAAAGATTCATACTAAAACCTGATGTTCATCCCATTAAACAACATAATTATAGAATGAATCTACATTATGAAAACTGAGTTGAGGAACTCGATAGATTATAAAAAGTTTGATTTATTTTCCTTATTGATCATGCGGAATGAATTTCCCCCGTTGATATCATACCCAAAAAGAATAAACAATTATGGATATGTATGGATTACTAGAAGTTCAATGCAGCTATGGTCCCTAATCCATTTCCTCTTCCCTTCTTGGACACTATGCTCAAGAAGGTTCTAGTGGCTATAATCAAGTTAGAATGGCCAAAAAAGCATATACCAAAAACAACATTTATCACTAATTGGAGAGTTTATGCATGCATGATCATGTGATTTGGGCTTCAAAATGCACCTAGTATATTTCAATGTTGTATGCAAGAGATATTTTTGTTGATATTATTTGGTAGTGATGTGTGTGAACACATTTAGGACCATCAAGGTACTTTTTCCCCTCTTTAAGAGGATTTTTCTCCCTTGCTTCTATATATGCCTATGCCCCTAATGAGTGACTTATCTTTGTACCTTCACTTGGTAATACATTCTATGTTGTATTGTGCTCCAAGCTTCTTCTTATTCCTTGAGCTTAATACATTCTATGTTGTATTGTGCTCCAAGCTTCTTCTTATTCCTTGAGCTTGTTCTACCCTTTGAGCACACTATCATAGCGATTGTGCACAAAATTTAGTCCTTTTGTGCCAAACATATATGCATGTTTTGGTTTAGGAATACAAGCACCTCAAAGTTATGGGTTTGGCAAAGTGGTAGAGGGTGTTTTTGTTCAACTTTTGGGATACAATCCTTTTTCTGCATCAAGATATTTAGCCATTGGCCATGGTTGAAAGCAATGATGGTCACATTTTCAGGGGTCCTAGTCTTATAATTATTGATTTTGTTGAATACCAATCCTTATTCATGAACTGTCTCCAATCACAGCATGGTAATTGTAAACTATCAGTTCACACTTCCATTGCTCTTTTAAATTTCTATTTCCATGCATTCTGATATTTATTTAGCTTTGCAATGCTGCCAAACTTTTGAAAATGCACATTAATCAGAAATATCCAAGCAAAGTGAATGAAGAAAAAAAGTTTGGTTCTATGCAAGTTCATATGCCACTACAGAAAGACAATACATCGTGTGAATGGAGAGTACTTGCCAATGCAGTAAGTTTCTTAGAGTACAGATTTTAGAGTCCTGGTCTAAATCTATTTGACTATCCAAATGCATGGATCATTTTGGTCAAAGAAAAAGCAATTCATTTCATCTTAAAAGATGTTATCTATCCTTATGATCCACACTCTCCTCCATTGCCTCCAGCACCCCAAAGACATAAGAATATTGAAGATAAGAAGAAAGGACCTCCTATTCGCTCTCCATTGAAGCATGTCCCAAAAAATAAGCAAAGAAGTGAGCTCCAAAAAGAAGAAAAATAAGAAAAAATATGAAGGCTCCAAAAATGTAGAGTTTTGAATCTATCTTGATACTTAGCCCATAACTTCCAACATATGTTGAGATTTGTATATGCTCTTTGTTGTAACTACAATTTTGTACACAAGATAACCTTCAGAGCATTGAATGTATTAGTAGATAATGCCATTTTATCTTTTCTAGAAAACAATTATTGTAAGTCATGTTTGTACAAAGAAATGGTTTCAACTTATTAGTGTTGGTCGTAGTTTTCTTAAATGTGGTCTGCCTTTTTTCCATGACATAAACTAAGATAATAAGTTCTTTATCATTTATTTCTTAAATGTTATGTTATAACATGATTTGATGATATGGAATTGAAAAATTGGGCTTGTGAAGGAAAATGGAGATGATTGGAGAACACAACCAATTCAAGTGATTAGGGTAGTCTGAAATCCTCCGTTGCCCCTAGTCACTTGAATCGGTCATATCCTCCAATCTTCTCCATATTGTAATCCTTGATGATCTTAACTATTCACCCACAAAAATTCACGACCAATTCAAGCAAGGAGAACAATCCGAGAACTTTGATTAGTTCTTATCACTTAATCCGTCTCGCAATGCCTATTAACATAGAAAAAGAAAGACGACCAATTCAAGCAATAAGCACCTTCGGAGAACCTTCATTGCCTCTTATCGCTTGAATCGGTCTTGTCCTCCAAGCTTCCCCCCTTCATTATATTCCTACCTTATTGATCTATCTTACTAAGAAGCAACATGGAGAAGTTCTTATCCTTACCTTTACTATTAGAATTTGTTTGGACAAGTGACATGGAGAGCTTCTTATCCTTATCTTGAGCGATATAAACTTTGCACAACAAAAGTCTTTGCACAATAGAAATTTTAAAAAGATGATATAAACCAAAACAATGTCAATATCAATATCATGATTTACATAATTAAAGAGATGTAATTTTGCACAATTACTTTGAGACAATGATAAAAGTTTTTGCTCAATGGAAAAATTCTTTAACCTATAAAATTCTTTGGACAATATGAACTTTAAAAGAGTGATGACATAAATCAAAACAATGCCAATACCAATATGGTGAGTTAAAAATAAAAGATTTGTATTCAATCGATGAAAAGGGTAAGATTGGTTACATTATTAAGGGTTGGAACTTGATCACCTTGGGTGGTAGACAAGTTACACAAGATAGTGTTTTCTCTGATCTAATGTTTACCATTGCACCATCAATTGAGAATCTGAATTATGGTGAAACCTCATCAAGAAAGTCTAGGAGCTCCCTTACATTTCTTAGTTTCCAATTTGGAGTGACAATTATCTTCCTAGGTTGAAAATCTAGATGAATCAATAATTCTAACTCAAATTTTGGACAACTCTCCTCTGAATACAAGGGTATCCAGAGTCCAAGCTTTTTTTCCCACCTTCTATAATCATATCCTAAAACAAGCGATTGCTGAGATATTTGATATGAAATTAACAGAGAATTTGGGATAAGTTTACATTAAATGATGTCTCCTGGCTTTTGATCTTCTTTATTATCCCATTCCCTACCTAAAACATCATCAATCTCTGAAATTGGAACTCTCCTATTCAACCACATTCTTTTTGGTTTTTGTAATAACATGTTTTTAAAACATGCTAAAAAAATGTGAAGAGGAAGAAACCATTGAATCTTTATCCTTCAAAAAAATTTGGCTTGCTAACATTGCCCTTTGGACATCATCTCTCATTTTGCATAAAAAACTCGAAACTAATGAATGATCAAGCGCATCCTAATCTAATGAAGAAATGCAAGGAGTAGGCAGATGTACAAGATTTCCATAAGCACTCCTCCCTGATGGCACTATTGAAAAATTGAGCAGAAGCTTTTGCATATCGAAGTTCTACATAATCCATAGTTGCAAAAAGCACTACAAAGTACTATCCATGATGCAAAGAAGTACTATCCACAAAGCGTACATTGTGTTTATCCGTTTATTTTCAATTAAAATAATATACACATTATATATATATATATATATATATATATATATATATATACACACACACATATAATGCAACATGTGTATTATCTAGCTTTAAGAGTACTAGATTTTGACACTTTTGATCTCCTCAAGAAAACATTGTTGAGTTTCTTGGATTATCATCTTAACATTTGACTTGTACTTAAATTACTTTCGAGCTCTTCATGACATTCATAAAATGTCTGCTTTCTATGATTGTAATATTCTTTACTCTATTGTATAATAAAGTGCCTTAATCATAGTTGCATGTATGCAATTACACATGTTACACGCGTATATTGCATATATGCATTTACATATGTATATGCTGAATTAGGCATTATGCACGCATGTGTTGCGTGTATTGTGTATACGTTGCGTGTATTGTGTATATGTTGCGTGTATTATGTATATGTTGCGTGTATTCAGTTGTTGCATGTGCAGGCAACACTTGTGTGCATGCGTTGCATTGTGCATTGATGCATTATGCATATGTTGCTTGTTATGTTACATATGTGGATCTACATATTTTCTAAATGCGAAATATTTTCTGTAATTCTTTTTGTTCATTTTAATGAACATCAAATGACGTCGCATCAACTTATGAATTCATATGCGCTATATTGATAGAGTTGCTTTAAGAGTTGAGCCTCAATCATCATTCTGTCATGCTACATGCTTTGTTGCACTTGATAGTCAAGGTAATTAGCAAGCACGGGCATACCCACATCCTGATGGCTTTGTTGAAAGCTATCTTTTGAATGCCTTTAGATACACTGTTTAAATGGTCATACCCACACCCTCGGCTTTGTTAAAAGTTACCTTTTGAATACTTAGTGACAATGTCTTAAACAATGCTTGTGGATTCACCAAAAAACATGCAAAAATGCACAAACTATCTCGACACAATCTTCGCAAAATAGTAGGCTACTGCACAACCAAGGCTATCGACAAGGAATGGGCTTTTGGAAATAAGCACTTTTGATTGCTCAAAGAGCACATGTTTTGGTATTGTGCATGACTTTATTAAAGCTACTGTAACATCTCATCTCAGAGACATGAAAAATAAATGGCCTTCAACATCCCACTTTGTATTGTTAAGAAACATTTTTGAGCAATCAAAGACATACATTAGGTTTTGGGCATAATAGATGGATCCCATGTGTTACATCATCACAGAGATTCTCACTTGTCTTGTCTCAAATAAGAATGGCAATGCGATATAGAATAAACAGATCAATGCATGATTCACTTGACTTCAAACGGAATACATCCATGTTCATCCTATGGGATAATAATTCTCTTGATTTCAAAAGACTATATCCATGTTCATCTATGAAGTAAATCAATGTTCCAGCTAAGTCAGTGACTGTTACAAAGAAACGCACAAGAGTAATGGCCCAAGACAATCAAAGAATACCCCATGTTTCGAGCACAACTGAAGGATCCCACGTAACTGTAATTGCACCACATGAAAACAATTATCTATTTTCAAACAAAAATTTGCTCTGTTTGGAACATTACAGAAAAAATCCTTAGCCGTTATGGCCCCGGACAAGCATGCTCATTGCTTTCCTGAAGCCATATCCATGTTCCACCTGCATCAGTGACAAGAACTTAAAGGACGCAGCTGTGACCTTGATAGAAAAATCACAGCACAACAGGTGTGGCTACCCCCAAATGAGGATTCATTGCTTATCTCAAGAAAGTAGGTAATTACCCCACAGCTAATATGATAAAGATGGCGATGAGCCAAAGCTGAAATAAGCAACAATTACTTGCATGCCAAAATAAAATAAAACGACCAAATGGACTAAACCGACACGGCAGACAAGCCCCAGACAGGCGATGCTTACCCCAAGCAAGTAATATCTCACCAAGCGAGCATTACCCCAGAGACACATGATCACCCACAAGACAAACATGGTTACAAAGTCGTTAACCCAAACCGAGAAAAGTAATTGTTAAGGCGAACATCGTGGCCAAAGGCGTTAAAACCCACACAGAGAGAAGCAACTGTTACTCGCATGCCCAAATGGAGAGAACCCCTTTGGCAACGTAAATCCGAACAGAGAAAGCAACTGTTACTTGCACGCCCAAAAGGGGAAATTCCATTGCATCCATGACTTAAAAAGGGCATAATTTCTCCAATCCAGACATGCGTGCCCAAAGCGGGCATTGTTACCGTAGGCACCCGTAGTTCCAATCATAAATGGCTGTCGCAAGCAGGCATGATTTGCCGCTACAAGCATGGTTGCCGAAATGAACTTACATTCAATACTCGAATGGTTAATATGGCAGTCAGGTGAAACCAACCATGCACAATGGAACTCTTTCCAACATGATTCCGTACGAAGGCAAGAAAAACGATCCCATGGCTATGATCCCCATGACAAGTACACAACGGTGCAATTTAACAACCAATAGCTTCCATGGTTGGACCAAGGACTCTCGATCTAACATCCTTCCAACTGTACTCATAGCAAAAGAGCAATGTATTTAGCTAGGATCTGAAGATCAATTACCAAAGTCTCGAAGACATATAAGCAATAACTATCATGAGAATCCAACGGGATTGGTGTCGAGGGTTCCACCTTATCCTCCGAGGCAGACCAGTATGATGAATGCCTCGGCCCTGTAAGAGCGCTGTTGCAGAAAATACCGTGGAAACAAACCAGAAAACGTAGGTGATCAGAATATCCGATGCAATCTTGATATCCTAACGCCAGCATTGTGCAATTATACCTTGAATGACATTTTGAATAGAACGCCATTAACGCAGACGAAATAGATACAGCAAAGCATTTTTCGTCCTCAACTAAGCAATGGCCGTACTCGTGTAAAAGCAGATAATAATTGTAATGCACATTACTTCCAGTTATCAAAAGAAATAAATATATAGCTAGATATATGGATACACTAGTAAGAAACCATGGTAAATAATTTACAAGTAGAATGCAATCAAAACTTAAATAATGCTCCGTTGACAGGTTATGGAAAATTCAGATATCATAAAATTGACAGGGTCGGTTAAGCTGTAGCCGCTCTTGGAAAAATCAGAGCAAAGAGCGTTAACAAATGGTGCAGACACACTCTGGTGCAGGCAGACTAGATTACTGTAAACACGTTGAAAAGCAGATTCTAATCTAATGGCATGCACCAAAGGCGACAAGACATTGAAACAGAGCACAATCAAGCACACTCCACGAGATCACACAATTATAAGTTAAGTATTACCGAAAATACAAGTAGCATCATCCATGACGGAATCGATACTCGTACAGGAGAAAAATAGAACCAAACATAATAAGCAACTGCACTAAACTCTAAACCTAAACTCGAATGAAGTCCGACAATCGCTCCTCGAAGTTAGCAGCTCCATTACGATAGAGTAATGATTCTCTAATTCACTACTTTGACGTGAGAAGTACGCTGGCACAAGACACGACGACAACCCGGAATCAGATAGGAGCGAAAGACAAGCAACAGTAGATAATCAAAGATCTATGTAGACCTCATATGAACTATGCACTTCGTATCATCACCTCCGAGTCAAAGATCTGTGTCGGCCTCGTCTGAATTATGCACTTAGTAGTATCAACGCCTCAGTAAGCACACTCAGGAATTGAATTGACTCACAGACACAAAAACCGCTTGCATCCTAGAGACAAGATTCGGATGTATGCACTGCCACGCAGTCTTTCACCGCGCTTCTACGCAAGACGAAGAGAAACTCGGCTGACAGAAACAGTACAATTGATACGCAGATTAAGACACATCTACTTCCTGATAACGTTGAAGCCAAGACCCTACGCGCCAGAGCACATATAAGATTCCCTAGGTTTCCAGAAGGAACGCCTCAGATACATTAGTTTCTCACAGCTCCATCTTCGCCCCTGCACGCAGAGACCAAGACGGATTCAGCCATATGCTTGTCAAGAAAATTAAGATCCTCATCGGCGATAACAGTCCATTCCTCGCGAAATCAGCCATCGCCAGAAGCACACGAAGGACAGCCCTAAAAAACACATCAGCCCGTTACGGCGTTGCCAATGGCAACCATAAATATAAAATATAAATCAATATAAATATATCAAAAAGTTCACACTTTTCAATTATATATATATATATATATATATAAAATAACATCTCTTCCGCCGGAACAGTCTGAAATCACTCAGGTTCGGTTCACACAGAACCGGCGGAACAAATTTCAGGTGGACTATTGTTTTATACCATAGTTGATGTAGAAGATTTTTTTTTTTTTTTTTTTTTTTTTGAACAAAACAGGAAATATTAAATTGATGCTGATCAAGGAAAAAGTACAAGGCAAGAGAGGCTCAACTTAGAGTCCTCTAAAACCCAAAGAAGCCTTACAAAAGATAAGAGTCTACATAATCACAAAGGAAGGTGATCAAGTATCCTCTATGCTTTGAATACATTCCAATGAGCTTATTTCTCCACCTATTGTGGTGATAATTTTTAAAAACTATACTAGAATTCTTGTGATTAGAAGGGTTCTCGTTACAAGAGGAACTACATAAGCTGAAAATATTCTTCAATCCAAACAAACAAGAGAAAAAGTGGTCCTTTCCCTTTTTGTTATAGATAGCACTATTTCTGTTTTTCCATATATACCACAAAAAGTGACTTCTGACGAGCTGCCAGAGGAGGATGTCCATGCCATTTGATTCTCCAATCAACAGATCTTTACTGCTTGGAATTTTCAGACCCTGAATTTGACAGAAAGACCTGATACCACACCAGTATCTAGCAGCAAATTTACAATTGATGAAGAGATGTTCCAAGTCCTCTTCTTTGCCACAAAGTTTACATAATCCAGCATCAATTTTGTACTTCCTAGCCTGACTTCCAGTCCAAATGCCCTGGTGGAAAATGATCCAGTTCAGACAAGCTTGTTTATTTGTGAGAGGGAAGGCCCAGGCACATTGAAACCTGTATTTCCATTGGTGGTGGGACCACTGAAGGCCCCACTTTTTGTTCAGCTTCTCCGTGATTTCTTTAATGTTTCTTCTTCCTTTCTTTTTGAAGGAAAAAAACATATCCCAGGCAACGTGCTGAAGGGAGATCTGCTTCCTCCACATGTAAGTTTCCATCTTCTCCTTAAGAATCTCCTTCTTGTTCAAAAGAACCTGTTTAGATTGAAAAGAAAGATCATGAGTATTAAGAATGTATTGGTTATCAATCATTCTACCATCTCTCATCAGGTCCTGCCAATGTTCAAAACCCTTCTTCCGACACTTGTTCCACCTGATAGGAAGGGACTGTAAAGAGTCTGGGTTAAACCAACCAATCCAAATAGAGTCCTGCACTAAAAAGGAAGAATTGTGAGTTAGCCAAACAGGGAGATTATACTTAGACTTAACAACCATCCAAGACTTCCAGAAATTACAAGTGAGCTGACTGCCTTTAGGCACAAACTCTTTTGGGGAGGTAATCACATCCCACAAAGAGCAATTAGTCCAGCTTTTATTATACTTCACATGAAACCTGTGAATATTTCTTTTAATCAGACAGGCCCAGAAATCATTAGAGGAGAGGGATCTAAAAATCCATTTGGCAGCCATTTGGGTAGCCATCCAAGAAGGGCAAATGAGACCAAGCCCACCTTCAGTTTTCTTCATACAGCAAGTACTCCAGGCAACTTTGGGGATTTTAGATCCACCCCACAAGAAATTTCTAGCCAACGAGATGGCCTGCTTTAACTGCTTTTTATTAGGCTGCCAACAGGAAAGAAAGTACGTAAGGGAGGGAAGAATATAATGCTTCAAAACAAAAGCTCTATGGGAGATACTATGCTGCACATCGTCTTATGTGAACAATGGGTGACGGTGCCAAACAAAAATACTTTTGTTTTTTGATTGATTGAAAATATATATACTTCATTAAAAATTGAGAGAAAAAAAAACTAAAACTAATAAAATATAAATTAAATCAATGCGGGATGGAGTGTTCCGTGATGGAGAGGTCAGAACAAAAAACATCACTTTGTACAGTGTGCTGGCATGTATACTGTCAGAGAGCTGCCGCTCTATGTGAATGGTCGACTCCAAATGGAATGTGCTCATTCGTTGATGAGGTTTCGAGAGAAATCACTTAGCATCTACCCGTTTAACCAAAGTTTAACCATGTATATATATCAAAAGAAATTCACAAATTCAGAATGATTATGATCGTTGGCACTTCTTCTTGGAGTTTTTGCCTTCGGGCAGTTTAACCGAGTCTAGTGGGATATGTGGGGTCCCATGAGTAATATGTGTGTTCGCTTGTAGAGTTGTTATTTCAATCAATTCAAGCAAAGGAAAATTTTTAGTCCGAACTTCCTTTTTAAAATTAAAATAAAATTCAAAATTCTAGATCTGCTCTCCTCATCTGCAAGTTGATTTTGTTCCAAAGGGTGAGAGCTGAAACAATAATATGTGGGTCTAGAACGTTCTTCAATTGTTATAAGGCTCATTTCACATTAGGCAAAGCTTTCCAAATAGGATGGTTTCTACCAATTGTTTTTAAACATCTGTACAATGCTACTCAAATAAGGGCAAGGGGATGCTCATCAACACAATCCATGTCATGGCACTTTCTGAGATAATTTGTTTCGACCCCTTCCTTTTGGCTTGCAGAGGTTCCACTAGGTGTATGGGCCTTCTTGCTCCGTCCCTAGGTGGAACATTTTTTTTTGAATACGTAGAGTTCTTCTATTTGTTTTGGCTAAAAATTTACTAGATTCATCTCTTTCTTTTGTATTCACGTAGGCATGAAATATAATATGTATTCACGTACAATGGAGGCATGAAATATAATATGTAGGTGTTCCAGTGTATATCCAAATAGTTGGGTAGGGGACTTGTGTATGCTTCCATATTTCCTAGTACAATTCAATCGCTTTGTGTGTTCGTTCCTCTACCCTTATGTGAAACTGCCCTAGTATGTGTTCGCCACATGGAAAACTCAAAAACTTTGTGGTGTCATTGGGTTGTGTGAATTTACACTAATATACATTGGCCTAAATTTTTTAAAGTCACGAAAAAAGTGTATTTCAAACCTAATTTACTATGAGATTTGTTCATGTCTCACTTGCATGTGCTCACAGAAATCAAAAATCAGATTTCATGTGATGCGTGATGTAGACGGTGTTGAAGATAGTGATATTCTTTAGGTTCCTGTTCGCACTCCAATTCATGTTGCACCTACTGCAAAACAACTTCATTGGGATGGAAAAGATGCTCAGGCACATGCATTGATAATCTTGTCTGTCAAATGTGCCATTATTCCTCACATTTGCTCCTACAGAACAACAAAGGATGCTTGGGATACACTTACCACTTTATACCAGGCAAGGAATGAGGCTTGTGTTGCTTACGTGAGAAAACAATTAGAGAGTGAGCACATGAATGAACAAGATTCCATGGACATTTTTTGACAAAGATCAAAGATTTGGAGCAATTGATTTTTGTTGATGAAGTCTTGCCTAACATTTCACTTGTGCAGACTCTTCTAAATGGTCTTCTAGATTCATATCATAGTTTTGCTTCTACTCTTCGATTGATGATGAAAGGCGATCCAAATGCCTTAACATTTGAGGAGTTAGTCTTTGTTTTGTTGCAGGAAGACTAATCTAGGTAGAACAGGTCTTATGTGTGTTGTAGATCAAGCTTTCCTGGCTAGTTAGAAGGGCAAAGGTAAATGGAGCTCATCTACTAGTAAGCAGAAATCTGCTACTTGTGCACAATCAAAGAAGGATGACAAAGATGACAAGAAAACAGAAAAGTGGAAATTGTTTTGCAAGTACTATAAAGGAAATGATCATGTCATAAAAAGTTGTCCAAAACTGGTTGTAAAAGAGGCAAAGAAAAAAGAGGTTGGAATGGTTGTTGCAGAAGCCTCTACACCCAAAATAAGGCCTACTAATCTTGTGTAGAATGAAGAATGGGCATTTACTAATGTTTACAGTCATGACCCATCTTCTCATGAACAATGATTTGTGTAGTAGACTTAGATGTTTGGTACTTTGATAGTGGGGCAACCAAACATATTACCTTGTAGTGTAGTTTCTTCACTTCACTTAAGCCTGCCCCTATAGGGAATATTGTCACATGCGCCAACATATCCTCTTATCCTATTGTGGGAGTTGGTAAGATCATTCTAACTACTGTTGATGGTAGTTCTTTTACATTCTTGAATGCTTTATTTGTGCCAAGGATCAAGAAAAATATGTTATAGAGGAATCCTTGTGCTCCTCGGCCACAAACGCTCAGGGATGCGATTGACTCCACGGCTTCCATATGGCAAATGGAGGGCGAAATGCTAACTCATGTTGTCTCCACTTTCTCGCACCACCATAGAAGCTCACTGTGTTTTCCATGTCGGCGTTGAAAGACACGAGAATAAACGTTTGACAAGAAGCCACATGTTGTATTCCTTTAGTTCACTATGAGCAATGAGAAGTGGTGCAATGTGCACATTGTCATAAGCGCAAAATGTTTTACTTCCTTCAGAGGCGAACAAAGAGAAGCTCGAGATTGAAGCCAGAAGATTGATTGACTACCATCACGCAGCAGCGTCCGTCGCGATTGACAAGTCATTTACTGTCCATTGCATGAGCTATGTGTCCATCGCGCATGTGCAATGTATCCATTGTGTGAGCTACCTATCCATCGTGCAGGTCTCAGGAGCGTCTATCACGATTGACAGAGGCTGACAAAGGTTGTCCATCGTGGAGCCAGCAGACACTGTCCATCGTGGAAGCTATCCCCTGTCCATCGTGATGGATCCTTAGGGTGAGTTCAGACAGGGCGATACGCTTTTGCTGACTCACCCCGAGTGAGATTCCATTGAATTCACACAGAGCGGCAGCTCTACGCTAAAAGCAAAAGAAACTTGTTTGTTTATTGGCTGAAAGTTTTTTATGACCAATCATAATAAAGTGTTACGTTAATACATGTTTGTTCTGAGGGGGGTACCTCGTCCCAAAACACAGTGGACCCGGACATGTGTTGTTTCGCAGAATCCAATGGCATTTATCCAAGTGGCAGCACGAACTATGCCGCCACTCTGTGTGAACTGCGCCTTAGTGGCGATTCACATACGCGCGCTTGTCAGAGGGGAGGAAATCCACTTTCAAAAAACCAAAAAGAAGATGCCAGATATCATCTGCATAGAGGAAGTCAAAATCGGAGGTAATTCCCTCCTCCTTAATCTCAATATCTTGTCTTCCAGATTTAAATGGTTTTTCACTAACCACTCCAAAGGCAAAGGAGGCATTGCCATCGGTTTGTCTATTAATTTAATGCACTCTTTTATTTCCTGTTTCTCGAGCCCATCTAATCAATGGTGCTCCATTAAGTTGGGTAACCCTTTTGATATCTCAGTGGTTTCTATTTATGCTTCGAATCGTAATCAAGGTAGGATTAAGTGTTTTCTTTGATTTCATCCTGACGAGTGATGAACCTCAAAGAGGTGAATAAACTTTAGCATCACTTGAACTTTAGTGTTCAAAAATTGGATGTTGGGTTCCATGACTGCATCTTTAGTCAAGATGCAAAATTTTTAAAAAGCATGGAAACATTATTAAGCACTTTTCGGAGGATGAGACAATTATGCTTCATTTTGTTTAAGCTAATTAGAGCTTAAAGAAGAAACCCAAGTCAAATTAATCTTTTGGAATCAAGATATTTCCTAAAAGATATGTCAAAGTAACCTTTGGGAATTAAGCTACTTCCTAAAGATAAATCAATAAAGGAAATAGTCTCGTTAACTTTTTCACTGGTTAAAAAGGAATATCTTTTGGACAAGACTAAGACTTAAAGTTTATTGTTTGTCCAAAAGTCAAGATTTCTTTTAAAAAGATTTTTTCAATAAAGCAAAAGATTCCAAGATGAATCATTGGCTTAGCATTACTTGATTCCTTGGTAAGAATCTAAAGTTCTTGAAAGAAAAAAATATCCCTATATCTGAGACTGGAATATTTCAAGTAAGTTTAATAGCAAGTAGTTCCCAACAATTCCCAAACCACAAATATTGGTACTTAAGTCCAAATATTGATATAACCTAAAGGTGTATCAAATATTCTTAGCTTTGGAATCTGAGAGGCATCAGTGTATGCTTGGACTTAAGTTGAGGGAAAGATCTCTAAAAATCCCATGGGTAAGTGAAAATGCTTTTGTTAGTTTAAGAGATCTTAATAATAAAGAATAAGTCTTTATTCTAGTCACAAGGTCAACCAGACTTGATCAAGCTTGGCCATGATTGTCCAAGAACGTGCGATTGGAACTACTCTAAAGATTGCCCGAGTATTGGCAATAAAATTCCTTTTGGGAATTATTCACTCAAGTTTTATTTATGCAATGGAAAATTATGAAAAGAGTAAGTTATTCCAAGTCTGAACAGAGTGAAGAAAATTCAAGAATGTAGTTTGCAACCATGAAGACGATACTTAAGTCAGTGGAAGGTAAAACATAAAGTTTGCCTATCTTTAAAGGGATTTTGGTACAAATCCAGAAAGCATGAGTGGATACTTAGAGTTAAACAGTAGAGAGATTCCTGTAAAGTCTCAGCCGAGGTAAGTACCTAAAGCATCAGTAAGAAAGCAATCTAAAGACAAGAATTCAAAAGCTCTTGTCACTACAAATTGGTCAAGAATAAACCAATTAAACTTGAATCTGTGAAAATTCAAGTACTTGGAATTCTAATTGGTTTTCATTTGAAAATCTTAGCAAAGAACAATGGATATTCTATCAAGAGGTTTTCAAGTTTCCAAGGCAAAGCACGTGATTGTGAGACGATCACGTGACGAAATCAAAACCTACAAAATCTAGTTAGAGGTAATGCCTAAAACTTCAAAATTCTTTTAAAGAGGTGAAGTGAAAAAGGTACTCTATCAAGAGATGTTTAGACTTTAGGATAAGTATCACCCACACATAAATGTGAATATAAAATAGGGTGGTATGGGGCACCAGATTTTATACTCATATTGATGTACGAAAGATGGTATGGGACATCGGACCATGGGATGATAATTATCTTTTAGTCCTAGATCGGAACTTGAAGATAGGTTTGATCCTCAAGGGAAATAAAACTTCAAAGAAGGAGTTTAAATTCAAGGAGGATAAACATAGTATCTCAAGATATTTCAAGATAACTTCAAGATCAAGGAAACAGAAGATATGAAGTAAGCAACTTCCAAGATCTTCTTGGAATGCTTCAAGATAAAGTGTTTTTTATTCAGAAATGTTTGATAAATTTATGAAGAAATGGATATTGATATTAAAAGATCCTTTCAACTAAGGAATAGAATGAATAAATCAAGAAAAAAAGTTCCTAGTGTAACTTGGTAAATTCAATCCTTTGACTTGAAGAAATGCACAAGAATTTCATGCCTAGTAAAGAGTCATAAAGATTCAATATAGGCATGAACTTAGTCTCAAGTGAAGCATTACTTGAGTAAAAACTCATCAATAGAACCTCAGTGGGTCGACACACTGATGTTGGCTATCATACTAGTATCTTGTGGTTGGATGATGTTTTAGATCTGCTCTGAATCTTTTTGAGTTCCAGCTTGTTTCTCTTAAAGATTAAAAAAAAAAATGCTTCAATACCCTGATGAAATAGATCTTTGAGAAGTTAAAGTCTTGAGTCATCTAAACTTTGACTCATAGCAATTTTACGTATCTTCGAAGTTTGAATTGGTTGAACAGAGTTTTCGTTCTTTCTTTCCGCTTTCCACGTCTTTTGGATTTGACTCAGATACGGTATCTGATTCTTTTCACAAAAGTCAAGGGCTATCCGATTAGAATCAGGTCACTAAATTAAACATCCTAGACAGATGTTCTGAATAAGAACGTTTTCAATCTTCAAAAGATGCTAAGTCGAAGATTGACTTATTCATTTGAGTTTGCTTCAACTTATTTAGCATAACTCTAAATGAATTTCTAGAGTCAAGTACCCTGTAGAATAGAGAAGTTAGGAATTGCTCATGAGATAGCCAAATTCCAAGAACTTTTTCTTTGAGAAAAGTTTCCTAAGTTGGATAAATTTTCATGTTGGATTTGACTTGGTCAAGTCATAATATGGTTGACCACAAGTAAATCGTAAACTTTCTTGTACATTTTACATAGGATTTTCAAGGCCATTAGGACGAAAGTAGTCCTCGAGTTGGATGAAAAAATCAAGTAAATGTTGGTTGAAAGTAAACCATAATACAAAACATCCAAGTTCAATGTTTGGAACAACAAAACTTCAAGTTCTCCAAATCAAATTCAAGTGAATCAAGAGTTTTCAAAGTCTTGCAAGGGATAAGAATCCCATGTTTGTTACTAAATCCATGCACCAGTCATGCCCAGAAATGGACTAGTAATTTGAATCCACTCAATTCACATGTTTGTGCCCAGATCGCACCTAGTAAAAGCTGTGAGTTGGCCAGGGATATTTTTAGATCCACCCTATTATTCATTCACTACTTTGTAATTTGACGAGTTTATCAAAGTGAAAAGTGAGATAATGTTTTGAATCATTTGGGCAAGGATGCCACCACAGAGATGAGACATGTCCTTCTAGCTTTAGAACATGACCATGTTCTTCCGATTTTAGAGCATGAGGCTCGGGGTTCGCCGACAATAGTTATATAACTCTATTTTGGAGGACAAAAATATTCTCCAAGGGGGTAAGAATGTAATAAAGTAACTCTATGATCTAAAGGTCCGGTCGAGTGAGATGAATCTGAAATCAAACACCGTTTGGTCACCCGTGTGTATGACCAAAGATCTCAACTTCAGACTTACTAGGAGG